>JARGXW010000049.1:0-459293 GCA_029204085.1 Mycena sp. CBHHK59/15
CAGGATTCGATACATTTGATTTCGAATGCGCGCACATCAGTGTCATGCAAATGTTGAACTGACCAGTATGTCTGAGACGATAATTCGAGGAGATGTTCATCCGGAGGGCCGAAAAAGCACGCGACCGCAAGAAATTTGTCCTCGTCGTCGATCTTCAAATGCATATAGAACAGAACCTCTGCAAACTCGTTCTTGTCGTCAGTGTTGACCTACAAAAGATCAGCAAGAATATATTAACATTAAAATTGAACTTACCTTGACGTGGCATGCTATTCTGATATTATCACCCCTCATATCTTCTTTCCAAGCAGACCTCGCAATCTGTCCATTAGGAAGTCGAATGCGCGCCCATCGAGTGAACAGGTCATTTTAATTACCGGAAATAGATGGCTCCTCAGCATTGTCCTCTATGTATGCACGGATGGCTTCTTCCTCGCAAACTTGCACTGGCCGTTTGCAGTTATCCGTTGCTTGAAGGAAGCAGTAACCATCACCAGCATCGATCGAACCTCTGGGGATATGTCCTGGTTCAGGATCAAGGTCCAGAAAGATGGCTTTGAGAGTGTTGACTTGACAACGTCGAATACCACGTTGTGACAGATTTGCATATGGGTTGGAGTGCTGCTTGATCTCCTCTCCAAGATTGCGATTGTGCGTTCCAGAGCCCATTGCGAGTAAATGTTACCTAGTCCTTTTCTAGCAGTCTCGCCAGGCATGTGGGAAGCAGTATGGATGGATGGCCGAACAAAATGCATACAGGACTCCAGTCTCTGAACATAGAGCTGCTCGTATTCATCGGAGAATTCGGTCATTAATTTGTGCGCTTCTGCAAGATCTTTTGTAGAGATCTCCTCTTGCAGGGGTATCCGAATTGCGCGGACCAGCTTGCAGTAATTTGTCCAATATTTCTTCAGAAGAATCCGGTACAGAAGTGCTGGACCCAAGCCAAAGAAGTAAAGCAAGAATTCCCAAGCCTTGTAACGCTGTTAATTTTTTCGGCGGGGTTGCGTGGAGGTCGGTCAAAGGATCCTGGGATGTAGGGAGTCAAATCCGCAACAGCTTGCCCATGTGCCTTCCAGGTCTCGCCAGTCAAAACAACCCAGTCCCAGGTAGATTTATCGTCGTTTTTGTCACAATCCAACTGACCACCCACATGGGAAAAAAGAGATCTGTGTGATTTAGCATCGGAAGGTGCATGTGTCCAGGAAATGCCAGAATATGATCTAGGTCAAGGCCGCTGAAGATCATCGGCTTAGAGATACCTGTCTCCAGTCGGTGCTTTTCATATTGGGTTCAGTTTGTGAAAGCAGCAAGGTACAGAAGATTCCTTTGGTATCTCTCTGCAGCCTTGTCTGGATTGAAGCTATCCATCAACAGACCAAGTTCGACATCGTCGTGGTCACAACCATCAACAGAGTAGTGAATGGCCATAAACAGATGAGATAATATTGCGAGCTGCCAGTCTTGTGCCGGCCTTTCATGTCGCAATAGACTCTGCAGCCCTTTTTCCCCTGATGTTCGACACATCCATTGATACACGCCATACTGGTGCATCTGCCATTGTAAGGGCCAAGAACGGATGCGATGTTTCTACAGTTTTGAGATAGGCATCCCGGTGGAAACTCACCAGTTTTGCTGGTGAGAAACACTAAGGGAATCAGACAGAGATAAAAAGAACCAGAGTATGTCTTTGAGAGCTAGCGGGGTACAAGAAGATGGTGGTAAGAGCAAGAAATGAAGGATGATGTAAGTACATCAGATCATGTGAGTAGTAGACGTGTCCCAGGTTTACACCCTTCCCCTCCCCGAAAAATCGACCCCCCCCCCCCCCCCACAGAGAATGACGAGGAGCACGAGGAAGGTGAGGTGTACCAGGGGCTCGGATGGTGAGTGAATTCTGTTAGGCTTGAGTGAGCCAGTGGTCGAGGGCCTCGGCGTGGGCAACTTCATGGCCAGGTAACCAGCAGTCGCCTTCGGGGCCATAACCGGAGAAGTGGACAAGGTACTGTTTCCCGTGTCCGCACACTCACTCGTTGATTATTTGGTCGATAAACCACTCTTCTTCTCTGTCGCCGTTGATAATCGGGCCTGGTTCGGCACGCTTGTGGTTGGGGAAGAGGACATCGTCGTTTTCTATATAGGGTTCAAGTTCAGATGAATGAAATATGGGGAAAACATCGGGCTGATTGGGAAGATCAAGAGTGAAAGTGGAGCACTCATCGTGTTTAGCGGTAACTGTGTAGGGACTGTCAACCGTGGCATGTATTTTGCGACGTGCTTATCATCCTTCTTGAGGTACGTTGTGCGATGATGAGCAGTGGTGAGCTTCACGCGATCTCTGACCTTGATATCATGGTCCGGACCGCAAGATTTATTAGCCTGTTCAGCTTGGGAAAGTTTCGCAGTGAGTAAGTTATCCTGCGCTTCAATAACGTCCAGTGCAAGCTGCGCGATAATCTCAGCCGCAAGTCTGTCGTCTTCAGGTATGTTGACGTTGGTGGATGGGACGAAAGGAGGGATAATAGCGGAGAGTGCCCGGTTTTTAATTGAAAGCCAGAGAAACCCGTAGATGCATTGACAGTGTTTAACATGTCAAAACGCACGCGGGGAAGAGCACGGACCCAGCCACACTGATTTCTCACGACGTGGTACTGGACGGCTTGGTTGACGGTTTTATTAGTACGTTCACTTGATCCGTCGGTTTTGGGATGGAAAGCCATGGACATTTTAAGCTTAACGCCAGTGAGCTTGTGGAGAGCTTTCCAGAATGCCAACACAAAGAGCTTGTCACGGTCCGATACAATGTCCAGAGGTAAGCCATTTTCGCAGTACCAATGATTAAAGAAGAGAAGAGCAAGTTCGGGAGCAGAGATGTTAATATTTGTCGGAATTATTTGGATATCCGCGCTGAGGCGGTCAGTGAAGGTAACAATGGAATAGAAACCTTGGTCAGGCAGTAGAGGGCCGATGAAGTCAATTGCAACTGAGCCGAAGTGTTGGTCGGGTATCGGGAGGGATGCAGGGGACCAGCGCGCCTAGTTGTTCTGGACTTGTTCCTCTGGCAGTCAGGGCATGCGGGTATGTATGCCTGCTCGAGGTCGCGCCGCATGTTCGGCCAGTAGTACGCGTCACGTAGAGATTTGTAAGATTTATCAAAACCAAAGTGCCCGAGAGAGTCGTGTGCAAGATGGAAAAGAGTTTCGTGGATGTTGGAGATGCGAGGGATTACGAGGTGATCGCCGATATACCAAAGGTTCTCAGGCTCACGTAAGACGACTCCAGGCATGCCCTTGCTGACAGAAGATAATTTGGCGCACCACTTGTCGGAGGAGTAACCAGTGCGGATACGGTCCAGGAGCTTAGCGTCCGTCGAGATCTTGAGGATCGAGGTGATCACACGCTCCATAGGATTGGCCTGAGCAGGTTTGATCCGAGTGCGTGCAGAGATTGAGCAGAGGTAAACGGAGAGTCAGCATGGGGGGGATGATGGAAGCAATAGTGGGGTTACCGCATTCATCTTCATCACCCCACAGGGTAGTTGCATATTTCTCCGCAGATGCGCTGTCTTCAAACTCAGTATGAGACAGGGCATCAGCGACCGTATTGTCGTCACCTTTCACATAGACGAGTTTGCAATCATACTGGGACAAAAATTCCATCCAACGAGCCTGCCGTCTGGACAAGTCCTTTGGGTGTGAAAAATTTCTAAGGTACGATGATCTTTGTAAATGTCAAGTACCAGATTCCGTCGGGACCCATGGGGTCGAAGGGTCCTGTCAAGACAATAGCTTATGTGAACGATAAGGGAGGAACATCACAAAGGGGGACTTCGTGGATAAGTGTGAAGTCCTATCGGATGCCGGACGGAGGTCGACTCGGGGACTGACGGAGGGAGTGGACTTGGCTTCAGCTCGTGCGCTGCACCCTTCTCTACACCCGGTGTCCAATTTCGGAGGATAATGGAAGACCGAGAGGATGCGGACTGAGAAGAGGGAAACTTAGTCGATATTCAAACTGACTAGAAGCGAGAGTACATCGAGCTATTTAAATGATATTGTAGTGTAATTAATCATCGGAGGCCAGAGGCTCCGCGATGGGAATGAGTATGTAAGAGTCAATGTAAGTCAATGCTGTGTCGGCAGACGTCGGAAGCTGAGGACGCCGATGAAGAAAGTCATAGTGAATCATAGGGAGTCTTGAGCATATGGTGAATGAAGTAGCCAATAAGAATGGGGACATTACAATTCGGTGATTCTCGGAGGCCGAGGGAGTCCGATGTCATGGTACGTGACAGTATCCCCCACTTAGCACCGAACCCATGAGGTGCTGGGAAATCTGCGTCAGTGGAATGGAGTTCGGGGCCGATTCCATCGGCCTGAACACTTCCGCAGCAACTATACAGTAGCACGTGATGTGAAAGTGATTTTTTTTTTTCACATCTTGTCAACAACCATCACCCACGTACCCCAAACCACCCTACTACCCGCAATGCCCCGCAACGCAAACAAGACAACAGACGAGTACCACGCCCGCGTCGAAAACACACGGGAGTCCGAGGCCGAGGAGTGGTCGGAGGGAGAGGCCGCCCTCTGCCACTGTCTGCGCGCGGCGACAAGGAGGCGCAGAAAGGAGGAGGAGGAGGAGGCGGCCCGTCGTGCAGCCCGGAGGCCGAGAAGGCGGAAGCCGAACGGGTGGAGGCAGTGAAACGGGCGGCCGAAAAGGCCGAGAGGAAGCGCAAGCGGCGGAGACCAAAGGGCCGAGGCAGCGGAGGCTGAGAAGGCGAAGCTGAAAGGGAAGAGCAGGGCGAGGTCCGACGAGGAGGAGGAGGGCCCCGACTTGGGTGCCGAGTCGGGGCCGTCGGCCAAAAAGCAGAAAATGGGGGAAGAGTTCCCCACCACGGTAAGTCGTCCGCTCTCGGTAACCGTCGGTACTGACTTCAGCTTAGTGTTCGCACTGCCGCCAAGTTGGTGCGCAGTGCCTGCGTCGTGCCAAGGGCCGCGCTTGCGGCCGCTGCCACGCCAGCAAGGTGAAGTGCAGCTTCACCTCTGGTGTGGCGGAGGTAGCGTCGGAGTCCGTCGGGGCCGCGTTGGAGGCCCTGGTGGATCTCTTGACGTGGGGGCCAAGGGTGCCGAGAAGGATCGACGGAGCCGAGCGGTGCAAGAGAAGAAGGGGGCCATGAAAACATCAAGCACCACCGGAGGGCCGAGAGCAGCCTCCTCGACATCATGGGGGCTGTCGTAGACAGCTCGGATGCCACGGAGGTGGCCTCTCGCGCCCTCCGAAATATTGTGACGTTAGGAAGTGCCTGGATGCAAGTCGTGCATCCAGAGGTGTGGGCCATCGCCACCCCGCAGATGTTGACGCCGGAGCCCGAGCGGGACGAAAACGGGAACATCGTCAAGACGCCGGTGAAAGGAAAGGAAGGGGATCCGGGTCGGGGCTGAGCGGGGGGTCGAAAGGGCCGGGACCCGACGAGGCGGGGCTGAGCGGGTCCACCTAAAAGTCTTTTGTAGATATAGAAATCAATTCTTTTTCTCTCTTGAGTCTTGAAACATGTGATAAGTAACATAAGGAAGTAAAGGGTTTTAAAAGGAAAACACTCAGAAGACCTTCATTGCGTAAAAACCTGTGCGAGACATCATAAACGAGTCGCATCGGTGGCCGTCGGTGTCCGATGTTACAACGGACCAGGATCGTTAGGATGTTTGGCGTGAAATTCTTCAACAAGATCTGCTGCGTGGGCAAGTTCATCGGCTCGTAACCAAGATGTCTCCTCTGCTGTTCCGGCATAGCCGTCCCAGCGAACAAGGTAGACTAGCAGAGGCCGACAGCGCCGATCGATTTTGCTGTCCAATATCTCTGTGATTTCATACTCGAGGTCCCCTTCTATCTCGATCGGGGCCGGCGGAGGCCGTTCTCGACCTGGTATAGTATTTGGATGTGAGGGCTCGAGTTGAGAGACATGAAAGACGGGGTGAATTTGACGCATGTCTCGGGGAAGTTTAACGGTGAAGGAAGCAGGTCCGGGCTGGGCGATAACTTCTAGTGTTGAGCACGGGTACGGGTCAACCCGCCGGGTTTCCGGGTCGGGTCGGCCGGGTACGGGTATGGGTTCCAATTTTAGTAGACCCGAACCCTTTGGGTACACCACAGGTCTGCGAACATTGAATTTATTGTGCAATTTAAGTCATTTCAAGCAGTTTGACATGGCTCACAGCTATGAGAGGTACTCCAAAGTTTTGTTAAGCACCCGATGCATTTAAAAACCTCAATTAGTGAGCATATTTCAGTTTTGAAGGTGTTAAACTGTGCCGGCAAGCTTCGGCAGGCATGATCCGATCAATTCCGACGACCCGTGGACACCCATAGACCCGCGGGTTTGGGTCCGGGTTTTCCGGGTCCGGGTCCGGGTTGACTGTTTCATACCCGGACCCGGACCCGTGCCCATCCCTAATAACTTCAAATGGACCATAGTAGAGTTCCAAGAATTTCCTAGTCGGTCGTGCCGTTCGGAAGCCAAAGGCATTGATGTATACCTCGTCTCCGATGGAGATCTTCGGGTCCGCAGTTTTCCGCTTGTCTGCGGGTCCCTGATAGCGCTTCTGTGCAGCAGCCATCTGAGTGCGAAGCTCTTGGTGTAGAGCGTCCAAGTCCGTGATGAAGTCTCGGGCCCGAGCAGAAGTAATATCCCGCTCGGGGTGCACGGTAACCGACGGGTGATAGCCCTTGTTGGCGAAGAAAGGAGACACTCCGGTAGTTTCATTAGGAGTGTTGTTGTAGGAGAACTCGCAGAGAGGGAGAAGTGCGGCCCAGTTGTTCTGCTGATAATTGCAGTACATCCGGATGTATTGCTCCAAGGTCTGGTTGACGTGCTCGGTCTGTCCGTCGGCGGAAGGATGGTATCCAGCAGTGAAGTGTAGACGCATATTGAGTGCTTCTCCCAAGGAACGGAAGAAATGGTTAACAAACTCGGTGCCCCGGTCCGAGGTGACATGGCTCGGGACTCCGTGCTTGGAGAAAACGTGAAGGACGAATAAATGGGCTAACTCGGACGCCGAGATTTTGCCGTGACAGGGAATAAAGAGTCCCATCTTGGACAGGTGGTCGACAATGACAAGGATGCTGGTATAGCCGTCGGACATAGGCAGCTGTTCAATGAAGTCCATAGAAATTGAGTCCCAAGGCCGCTCGGGGACCGGGAGTTGCCGAAGGAGTCCGTAGGGTCTATGGTGAGTGTATTTGCCGCGTTTGCAAGAAACGCAAGATCGGACGTAACTTTTAACAAAGTCTCGGAGTCCAGGCCACACATATTCCTGTCGGACCAAGGCAAGGGTCTTGTTTTGTCCCCATGACCAGCAAGTAGATGATCGTGTTTGTCGAGCAGAACCCGAAGTCGGAGTTCCGCGGCGTCCGGGACGTAGATACGTCCATCGTGATAGAGGAGTCCATCTCGGGTTACCCATTGGGGGTCCGAGTCATCATTAAGATGTCGTGAGGCAAAAGGGTCAGAAGGTAGGGCATCTCGGATGTCCGCGTGAAGTTGATCAATGTCCATAATGTGACCAGCTCGGAGCGCCGGGGTCCAAAGCGTGGATGTGCGAAGGGACGCACCAATCTGATGCTGAGTGAATACTGGTCGGAAATTATGCGGATTTGCACTGGCGTAGCCACTATCCCCCTCTTTAGGGTAGATGTCCCATCGTCTAGTGAGAGCCTTGGGCTTGCCTCCAAGGTGTCCCGGTTGGAACCAAAGGATGAAATTAAAAGGCGACAGATACTCGGACCACCGAGCTTGCCGGCGGGTCAAGAGTTTCGTAGTCGCAAAATACTCCAGATTCTTGTGGTCAGTGACCACATCAATTGGTGGGACTGCTCCCTCCAGATATCAGCGCCAGACTCGGAAGGCCTCGAAAACGGCCAGAAGTTCCTTGTCATGAGTGTTGTAATTGAGCTCGGGGACCGAAAGGGTCTGAGAATGAAATGCGACTGGGCGGATTTCTCCATCCGGCGATGTTATGGAGAGAATCGCCGCAATGGCGTAGTCGGATGCATCGGTTTCCAGAGTAAGTTGTGCGCCTGGAACCCAATGCGTAAGAATTGGAGCAGTGGTGAAAGCATACTTAAGGGTATCAAAGGCTTCCTGGCATATAGGGGACCAAAACCAGGGTTTGGACTTCCGAGTAAGCCGTGTCAGCGGCACGACGATGTCCGAATAGTTCGCAATAAAGCGACAATAGAAATTGGCAAAGCCAAGGAATGACTGCACATCCTTGACCTTTCGGGGCTCTGGCCATTCCCGAATGACCTCGATTTTGGAGTCATCCATTGTAAGTCCTTCTGGTGATAGGATGTATCCGAGGAATTCAACAGTTTCCACGTTGAAAACACACTTTTTGAGGGAAGCAAATAGACTGGCTTTCCGAAGGCGCCGAAGTACTTCCCGAACGTGCTGTCGGTGTTCCGACGGGTCTTCCGAATAGATGAGGATGTCGTCCAGGTATACCACGCTGGTGATGTCGAGGAGATCCGAAAAGAGGTCATTCATGAAACGTTGAAAAGCGGCAGGAGCGTTGGTAAGGCCTTCAGGCATCACCAGCCACTCAAAGGAACCATAGCGAGTCCGGAATGTTGTTTTCCATTCATCGCCGTTGGTGATCCGGACGAGATGATACGCATGTTTAAGGTCAATTTTAGTGAAGACCTTAGTGCTACGACCGGCGTCAAGGAGGTCTGAGATGAGCGGTAGCGGGTACCGATCCTTCCGAGTGATGTGATTAAGTGCTTGGAAGTCTACACAGAGCCGAAGCTCGCCAGACTTCTTCTTAACGAAGAGGATCGGAGCGCCGTGCGGGGAAGTCAATTGTCGAATGAAGCCGTTACTAAATTCTTGTCAAGGAAATCTCGGAGGGCCCCAATTCTAGCTGAGAAAGGGAGTATATAGGACCGGGCAGAGGTGATGCCCCATCCTCTAGTTCGATCTTGAGATCATATGGCCGATGAGGTGCTAATTTTTCCGACTCGGAAGCTGAAAAGACATCAGCAAACTCATGATACTCCGACGGAAGTCCGGACAAGTCCGGAGCCAAGGAAGTATCAGACGAACGTCCTAGGACCTCTGAGAGGCCTAGACGGAATAATTGACTACCTTCGCTGCGTAGAATACTGGGAAGGCAGCTGCTCCTATCAAGGAGACCGACGGAGGTTTGGCGTCAGCCGAGGAGCGACAGAGGGCTCCCCTACGGGAGGGATGGAGCCGGTGGAAGCCGACGGAAGGCCTTCGGACGGAGCCGAAGGTGGAATTGCAGAGCCAGGCGAGCGGAAAGATATTTGGCCCGAAACCCAGTCAATCAACGGATTGTAGCGGGTGAGCCAGTTGTGTCCCAGGACGACAGAGCAAGCAGAATCCAAGGTGGTGACATAGAATTCAACCGGAGTTGTGTCACCCAAGGGAACCGAACGTCGAGACGAACGATTTCAGAGATGATGGTCCCAAGGAACCATCAAACAGACGGAGGCCGATCGGAGGAATAGAAACGCGTGTGAGATTATTGGTCGTACAAAATACAGGGTCTGCAAAACAATCGGACGAACCGGAGTCTATGAGGGCTCGGAAGTCCGATGGAATCTGTGGAGACTGCAGGAATGGGCATAAGGAATTTGGGTCTGTGAGGGCAGAGGCATTAAGTCGTAAAAAAGAGTCGGGGTGCGATTGGGGATGTCTTCGCGACCCTCGGGTCGCACGGACTTCCGAGAGTCGCTACTTAGTTTCCCGACTGGGATGCAGTAGGCGTAGTTGCCGCGGTTCCCGAAGTGGAAGCAGCACGTCCGAACGCCTTCTTCTTGGGACAGGCGTCACTGCGGTGGCCTTTTCCTCCGCAAAGCAGGCACAGGTTCTCGGTGAGCCGACGGGCTTTCTCGGCAGGAAGGAGTTTGCCGTCAGATCCCAGCATCTTCGCCCAAGGCTTCTCCGAAGTCGTCGAAGTCGGAGTTTGAGCGGGGGATCCGCCGGAGTTCCCTCTGTTCCCCCGCCTCCCTTCTGCTTCTTTTCTTGGAATCTATTGGCGTTGTTGGGAGTGGGATGATTGCCAGAGTTGCCTGAGTGGCCCGACTTTGAATTGTCGGAGGTTCCGGATTTCGCCGGCAGGGCCCGAGAATGCCGAAATCGCTGCTCCTTCTGCCATTCCCAATGGGAGGTGTCATAGATTGAGCAGAGATCTTGAGGACATCAAGGGAATCGGGTTTCCTGCCGGGAAGATCACGGAGTTTGAGCTGAATACGCTCGGGGAGTCCATCATAAAAGACCTTTCAGAGAGCGACGGAGTTCCAGCCTGTAAGCTGTGAGAGCTTATTGAAGCGGACCAGATACTTCTGGATCTGTTGTCCGTCGCCCATACGTAGAGCAACTATCTCGTTCTCAGTGTCCTGTCGGGGATCGTAGGTGCCGAAATTGAGTTGGAGTTCCGAAACAAAGGTGTCGTAATCGTTAAGCCATTTCGGAGTGTTGTTCAGGTCCGGATTGACGTAGGACGGTTCGAACCATCCAAGGGCATCTCCAGTGAGGTAGGAGATCATGTAGTTGACCTTCTGCTGATCACGGGAAGTTCAGAATGCCCTGGAAAAGGAAGGTTCGGAGTTTCTCGGGGTCCTTCCCATCGAACGTCTCTGGATCCCGAACTGGGACTGAGTCTTGTCGTTGGAAGTGTCGTGTTGATTAAGTGCGTTGCCAATACCCTGAGACATGGCTTGGGTGAGGGACGTAAAAAACAAGGTGGGGTTGTTGAACGGGTTCCGATCGGGGGTTGAGGATCGACTGCGTCGGCCCCCGTTGCCCCCCGGACCGTCACCTCCACCGCCACCTCCACCGCCTCTGCCACCTCCACCAACAATATCATGGAATGGGTTGTTTGACGATCTTCGAGGATGTTGCGTTCTTCCGGCTCCCGAGGGGGAGTCAGAGACCGACGGTTTTCCCGAGAGGAGATCAGAGTCCGAGGGTGGTTTTCCTCGTCCGATTCTTCTCTATCTGTACCAGGCTATTCTGCCTGATCGGGGTCCACCGGTTTGCGAGATCGAATCGAAGGGATTAGGTGAAGTGGGAATGCTGGTTTGGGAAGGAAGGGTTTGTGTGGAAGTCATACTGCCAGCAATGTGAGCGCTTTGCCGAGTGACAAAAGATGATTGAATATTTTGGCTGGCTATGTTTCGGAGGCCCGCGCTGTAGTTGACGCGGGAGTCCCGAATAGCCTGATCCTGTTGTCGGCGTTGCTCGGCGATTTCTGGAGGAGTAACCGCGAGTCGTGCAAGTCGCTGAAAGGCACGTTTGTTTCTTTGTTGGATTTGTGTGTTGAGGTCCAAAGCCATAAACAGGTGGGCGTAAGAAGAGTGAGTTTGAATATACTGTCAAGTACCAGATTCCGTCAGGGCCCATCGGGGTCCTGTCAAGACAATAGCTTATGTGAACGATAAGGGAGGAACATCACAAAGGGGGACTTCGTGGATAAGTGTGAAGTCCTATCGGATGCCAGACGGAGGTCCGACGGAGGAGTGGACTTGGCTTCAGCTCGTGCGCTGCACCTTCTCTACACCTGGGTACAATTCGGAGGATAACGGAAGACAGAGAGATGCGGACTGAGAAGAGGAAACTTAGTCGATATTCAAACTGACTAGAACGAGAGTACATCTAGCTATTTAAATGATATTGTAGTGTAATTAATCATCGGAGGCCGAGAGGCTCCGCGATGGGAATGAGTATGTAAGAGTCAATGTAAGTCAATGCTGTGTCGGCGGACGTCGGAAGGCTGAGGACGCCGACGAAGAAAGTCATAGTGAATCATAGGGAGTCTTAGCATATGGTGAATGAAGTAGCCAATAAGAATGGGGATGTTACGATTCGGTGATTCTCGGAGGCCGAGGGAGTCCGATGTCACGGTACGTGACAGTAAACAGTGAATTCGGAGCCCACTAGGTCTATACGCCAGCGCCGAAGAGCACGGATAATAGCCAGCAGTTCCTTCTCATGAACGGGGTAGTTCAACTCCACCCCTTTGAAACTCATTGAGTCGAATGCCACGGATGCGCGGATTCCCAGGTTGGCCCATAGGACAAAATGGTGCCGGATCTCTTGTCACTAGCATCAGCCGTGACATAAATATTATTCTCGCCTCGGTTTTCGTGATCAATTGTCGTCAGACAATCACAGCTGAGTACGAAGTCTTTAATCGCTTGGAAAGCTTCCTGATGTCTATCAGTCCAGGCAGGAAACATCTTGTCGCAATCCTTATGAGTGAGCTCCTCAAGGGTTGGCGTCCATCATGCAAGGTCTGTAAGAAACTTGCAGATGTAGCACACCAAGCCCAGAAAGGCGCGTACATTTGTAGCGGATTTTGGCTGTGGCCAGTTGATGATACACTTGACTTTAGACTTGTCGGCTTCAATGCCGCGCTGGGAGATGTGATGTCCCAAGAAATCAATCTCGTATTGAAAGAGCTTTGTTTTCTTGGGGTTGCAGTAAAGGCCAGCCTTTTTACGCGCTTGAAAAACCATACAGACGTGCTTATCCTGATCGGCGACGTTGTCGGACCAAATGACAATATCATCAAGATATACGTGGCAAATTTTGCCGATCAGTTCGCGAAGAGCCACAGTAACTCGGTGTTGCTGCACGGAAGGTGCGTTCTTCAATCCCTGAGGCATTATCAGCCACTCGTACAGTCCCAGAGGAGTGGAGACCGCCGTGTATTTAATTGAGTTAGGATGCATGCGGTTTGAAAAAAACTGTCTGTGAAGTCAATTGTGGACCAGATTTTTCCCTTTGTGCAATCCGCGAGAATGTCATCAATGCGGGGCAAGGGGAACACGTCGCGAACTGTTATGCTGTTCAGTGGCCGGAAATCATTGACCCAGCGGGCCGGACCACCTTGTCAGCCTTCAGAACCAGCATCACTGGAGAAGCATGCTGAGACGTGGACGGTCTGATATGGCCTGCATCAAGGTGGGACTGAATAAGCTGCTGCCACGCTTCTTGTACTTGCGCGGTCTGCGGTACGTCCGTGACTCAATATTCCTATTAGCGTTGGTGACGTTAATCTCACAGAGGACGTCGGTCGGCAGGTCGTCGGCGTGGGGCATAGGCTCGAAGAGCTGCAGGTAGTCACTTCGATTCAGGTCACCCTTTTCTGAAGCTCGTCCCAATGTGCAAGTACGATGATGTGTTCGTGGACAGTGGCCACAACGTCAAAGGGTTTTACCATTTCAAACAAGTCCTTCGATTCAAGATCCGCACGGCGCAGGGCACAGACGCTGTTGAGCTCCTTCATCATGGACTTGTGATCCACATCTGTGCGGCGCAGCTTCTCGCGGAGTTTGAGAGGCTTAGGTAGAGGGAATGTAGGCGCAGGAGGGTTCAATATATCATAATTCACTCGTTTGTCGACTGCAGATCGCGCTTCGTGATCAATCACAATGGAATTCTTTGTAAGCCATGGTAGGCCGAGTATTACGGGGGCACACAGGTTGGGCGCTATGAGAACGCGTACAGTAGTAGAGCGCCAAGATTGGTCACGTGAAAGAAGGGGAAGTTTTACGTATTCAGTCAAATGAGTAACCGCGTCGGGGCTGTTCGCCGACATCGCGAGTCCAATAGGTTCGGGTCTATGCAGTTTGTAGCGACAGAGGCCAATCTTGTCAATGAGGGCATCGTCAATCAAGGCTAGATGAGCCCCATTGTCAATGAGAGCTTGAATAAGGAGAGGGAGGTTCGTCATCGGCCCCTCTATCAGGCAATCCCAATAGAGGTGGTTGACATGGTGTGAGGACAGGGACGGGGAACTCATGGAAGCAGTGACATTGTCCTCAGAGTCGTCGCTGTCCTCAAGTCATCGGCGGCGGGCATGACAACCGCCACGGCCTTCGACTTGGATGATTTGCGTGCAGCATCGACGTCGGCTTGGGTACGTGTGCGATAGCCTGTGCCCGAGGGGAAGTCCTCGCGGCATTCAGCCATCTTGTGCCCGATGAAAAACTTGCGGCAGCAGTTGCAGCCATCATTGTCGGCAAGAAGCTGGCGCTCCTCGACGGTGAGTGGAGGGCAGTTTTCCTGGTCGACGCAGCGGAAGCAGAGGCGGAGGAAAGGGGTTTGGAAGACGACGCCGTGTTGGCCTTGTTAGAATCACTGAAGACCTTCTTAGCCGTGCGGTCGCCGTCATCGAGCACCTTGTGTTTAGAGTCTTTGAGCTGTGCGGCAATGCGGATCTGTTGTTTTGCGCCCTTGTAGACGTGCTCCTCATCGATCTCGATGACAGTGAGCACCCATGCATAGAACTGATCCTCTGGGATCGCATTCGCAGCCTTGTCCTTCGCATAGTCATGCCCGAGGTCCTCAAGCATGTTAGCCGTGAGGGTGTGGCAGAGACGAGCATCGTCGACAGCATGAGTGGTGCCAACGAGCAGCGCTTAGAGGGACTGAAGAGTCACGACCCACTCGCTAAACGTCTCGTCGATCTTCATGCGGTGAGAGAGGATGGACACGTGAGTCTGGATTTCCCAGTCGGGGTGAAGGAATTTTTTGCAGAGCTTGGCCATGAAGTCAGCCAGTGTGAGCTTGCCGAAGGCTTCACGAACTCCCATGGGGCTAAACCAATTGTGGACACGTTGGTCCAGGAAGCAGCCAAATACGAGGGAGACGATCTTATCAGCGGCAATGCCTTTAGCGGCAGCATAGTTGAGCATGCTGTGTTCAAATTGGGCAGCAACGAGGGGTGTTATCTCGCCGGGGTGGACTGTGGGGAGTTTTCCGGTACGAATCTCGACTGTGGCGAGCTTGGAGGCTGTGCTCGACATCGCGGGACGCGCCAGGGTGGTTTCTGAGCTGGAGGAGTCAGAGGAGTCGGAGAAGTGGGCAGGGAGGATCCTGGAAGGGATCTTAGGCGGAGAAGGATGTGGGGAAGGAGCTTGCGAAGGAGTCGTTTGGCCTGAGTGGACTGATTTGGGTGATCCTGGCTCAGATGGCGTCAACGGGAGAAGGAGATCATCCGAGGTAGATGGTGATGCGGGTTGATTGCTCTTGGCCACACTGCAGGTGAGCAGGGGGGTCGGTACAGACGTTGTCGTGACAGCTTGGCTGGAGGTGGCTGTGCTCAAGAGGTGACTGGCGACCTGTTGTTATATCCATGCATACTCGGTCCTTGACTTTCCAGTCATGTCCGGAACCGGATCCCGGAACCGGACGGAATATTCTCGGACTCATCACGGATCACCGGGTTTTTACGCAATGAAGGATTACTGAGCGTTTCCCGTTTATCCGTCTTTATAATCCTTCTCCTTATTGTTCATTTCTCCGACATCACTTCTTCATCCTCTTTGGGACTCTATTATTGTTATGTCTGACAGGTCACCTGACTCGCACCTTTTCAGGAATACAATTAGGACTTAGCTATATAAACCCGTAACATATGCCATGTACTTCAGTTTGATAATTAATGTTGCTCTGCTCTATGCTTTGCACTGAGTCGTCCTCCGGTTAATTCCTCCGGTCCTCCCTCCTTCACCGGCCACGGTAGTGCGCACATCCTACTGTCCTGTGGTGCTTGCGTTATCTTCCCATATACTTTCCGGAAGTTCCGATCCTTTGGTTTCCGGTTCCGGTTCCGTTCATCACGTTCTTCCTTTGGCTCGGTAAATAACACCTGTAGGGGTCGTATGATGAGCACGGAGGTCTCAACGGGGTAGGGAACACTGTTGGAAGGACAGTGGGGAAGCGTTCCAGGTTGGGAAACGCAGGGAAGGGCGGGAATCAGCGAACCAAAAGATCGCGAGGATCTCTGATTCCACCATAGGGCTGCACGCCGTGCCCATCACGGGCACGGCCGTCGTTTTGACGGTGAGCGACGGGCACGGACCGTCACACAACGGTCCGTCGTGTGGGCCAAGAAATTCTCTACGGCACAGGACGGGCAACGGAATGGCTGTCGACGGGGGTACGGAAATTGTCGGCTGGCCTGGGAGCTTGAAATTCCACTCAAAATGGATTTCTAGTCTAATTCTGAAGTCGGAACACGCTCTACAAAGGTATTCAAGGGGGAAAATAGGTTTGGATTGATTTTACGCAAGATACAAAAGAGTAGTACGTGATATTTTGACGACAAACAGGATGTAAATGAAACAATTAATGCTTTAGTAATTTACACGTCTCCGAGAATTTCCTTGACCGCGTTCCGCGCGAGGCGAAGGCGCTGTTTCACCATCATCAATGGTGTCTGGCTTCAGGCTTGCTTGTCAGAGAGAAATGGTGTCGCGACCTGCTGAGAAAATGTGTTCAATGGCGACTGCAGATCCTGAAAACAACAGATATATGAGGTCAGGCGAAAGGGAGGAATTCCCGGTCAAAAAACTCACCGGGAATGGTAAAAATGTCGCGCGCGAGACAATAGAGGTTGGGAAACTGTGCCTTCTGAGCGAACCACCACTGAACTGGATCACAGGTCTTGAAGTCCTCGCGTGGAAGCGAGTAATAGTCACGCAGCTCATCGAGAACTGCACGGGGCTGCACGTGGTACCTCTGAGTGAAATCCTTCTGCAGGGAGGACTGAATGGTCGACATGGATTGAACCGGAGCGCTGGAGGTAGACTGGACTGGGGCGGATGAGACTCTGTCAGCGTAATTGCGCCGGAAATATTCATCGAGCTTAGTCTTTGCGTCCTCGAGATCACTCAGGAGGTTGTCGTGGTGGCGGAAATCATGTTTCAAGCCTTCATAGGAAATACAGGGGTCCAGAACTACAAGAAAAATGTCGAGACAGGAAACCAAGAAAGAGACAAACACGTACGAGCTGCCCACATATAGTACGGGGATTCATCCGACTTGTGGTAGCAATCACTCAGCTTGCGATGGGCCTCAATGAGACCGTTCCGAAGCACAGATGGAGTAGAGAGAGGGAGATCATGAATGGCAAGACGAAGGTCCTCTTGCTCTTGAAGACCTCGGAAAATTGTGTGGGTGTACGAGAGAACGGGACGCTTAGTCGTAGACATGAGGGTGGTTGCAGTACGAAAGTCCTTCAGCCAACCCACAACCAATGAGATCGCATCCCAGTCGATGTCCGTGAGATCGAGGTGGCGCAAATTGCGGTGCTTTCCCACAAAATCATCGATGACCTTGCGGTAATCAAGTGCCCTCCCTAATCGCATGATTAGCTTGTTTTGTTGTCAAAAATGCATGGACATTAAAATATATACGAAGCATTTGATGAGTTGAGGACCAACGAGTTTTGACATCGAGGATAAGCATCAATGGAGTCTTGCCCAATTTTCCGGCGGAAAACTCATTCGAGACTTGGATCTCATGGAGCCAAGCCTGTCGGCGTTGTGGACTGCTTCGAATCGTACGGACTATCTGATGACAGTGTTCGCCCAAAGGGTAAAGGCTTTGAAATCCAAAGGCCTTTGGAAGGCCTTTGCAAAGGCCTTTGGGTTTTTCCGCTGAAATGTCTGGCCTTTGTAAAGGCTTTGGCTATCACGTGAAGCTAGGGATGGGCACAGGTCCGGGTCCGGGTATGAAACAGTCAACCCGGACCCGGACCCAGAAAACCCGGACCCAAACCCGCGGGTCTACGGGTTGTCCACGGGTCGTCGGAATTGATTGGATCATGCCTGCCGAAGCTTGCCGGCACAGTTTAACACCTTCAAAACTGAAATATGCTCACTAATTGAGGTTTTTAAATGCATCGGGTGCTTAACAAAACTTTGGAGTACCTCTCATAGCTGTGAGCCATGTCAAACTGCCTTGAAATGACTTAAATTGCACAATAAATTCAATGTTCGCAGACCCGTGGTGTACCCAAAGGGTTTCGGGTCTACTAAAATTGGAACCCGTACCCGTACCCGGGCCAACCCGACCCGGAAACCCGGCGGGTTGACCCGTACCCGTGCTCAACACTATGTGAAGCTTATATAATCTGTCCTTTTTTTCACCGTGTCGACGTGTGTCGCCGTCTGGTCCCCCAGATCTCATGGAAACAGATCCCTGCATGGAAGTTCGTGACCCTCGAAACATTGTTTGGAGGGATGGAAAACGACGCGAAGGTGCGCACTCGCAGGCCGTCGGCACGGGTGATGGAGGAGGAGGAGCGGCTCATGGAGGCGCTGGCAAATGCTGCTGAGGATGATGTTCCCGACGATGGTGCGATAGAGGTCGATTCCGACGAGGAGTACCAGGGTTAATCTATTTTAATTAATACAAATGTTTGCGAATGGCGGTGCTTGAAAGCATGGGAAAATAAAATCAAAGGCCTTTGCCCGGCCTTCGGATAAAGGCCTTTGGGATTCTGAGAACCCAATTTAAAGGCCTTTGGGCGAACACTGTCTGACGAAGCTAAATTATAACAATTAGCAAATTGTAAAACTCGCATGCAAAGATCAGACTTTTGTGACAGCCTTAAGCTGAGGTGCGGCGGTCGCTTCATTGCCTTCTTCCTCCTCCTCCTCGTCAAAATCTGTGTCATCGTCATTCTTGCGAGACAGTGGTGCGGTGACAGTATCTTGGTATGAAACAGACCGACCCTCGGCCTTTTTCTTGTCTGATTTGCTGATGACCCCAATTGCCTCGAGGAGCTGGCGTAGAAGTTCAAAGTGAATTATATGAGCATGGAAAAATCTGAACAATCAATTGTTGTATTCTACCTTCAACACCGCCAAGTGCACGGTATGAGGCATGCAGCGGATCCGTGCCTCGTCTGCATCAAAATTGATGTCCCTCTCCTCGCACTTCTGCTTGAAGTGCTGAACCATCGTGTCGTTGTTTGACGTGTTGTCCATCACGAAGGCAAGGATCTGAGGACATAATGAGGGTGTTACGAATGAAATAAAAACTGAATGACATACTCATCCCTCAAGGCCGTACATCTCGACGGTTCCCCAAATTGTATCTGCCATATTTTCGCCAGAGTGTTCGCTAACCAGCTCTCGGAAATCAATTAGCAGTTCCTCTGGAATTCACATAGCAATTAGAAATGGTTGAATCGATGCAGAGAGCATATATTAATTTGTACCTAGATGACCATCATTCGTAACATAATGAGCTACAACGGCGAGGAATGCATGCTGGTTGCTGGAGGTCCAGGCATCGCAAGAGAGACTGATTTTCAAATCCAGTTCCTGAAAGCTCGGTCAGAACAGCATTTGAACCGACACAGAACACCATACCTCAAACATCTTCCGCGTCCCTTCAACGGAATCCTCGCCCACCTTCATGATGTGAGAGCGCACGGCGTTGCAGCCAGGAATCCTGAAGTTGAGGGTGGATCCATGGTGGGTGTACTCCAGAAGAGCAATAAATTCAGGTTTCTCAACTTCGTCGAAGGGCTGGTCGCAAGCGACAATCCATTCCACGAGAAGTCTATCGAACGTGGCTTGATCAAAGTCGCCCTACGATGAAGTCAAACTGAGAAGACAGTCAACTTTGTTTGCTTTTGCGCACCTTGGCTTTTTTCGCCTGCTGCTCGAGGCCCTTGATGATACTAGATGCCGCCATCTCGATCTTGCCAAGATACTCCTTGGCAGCATCACCGTCAACAGGGATTGCACCTTGAGCAAGCTTGAGCTGCTCCTCAGTTGGGGGCTGCGCTTGAGTATGAAGTGCGCAATAGAGACGATGCACGATGGGGAAATTATTTTTCAAATGGCGGATGAGTTCTGCAGATGTCAAGGTCAGAACTGGAGAATAGAAGAATAGAAAAATATTACGAGCACTCACTACTGAGGTTGGAACGTGAAGCCCTCAAAATCATGATGATTTGGCGATTCCCGTGGTAACATTTATAGTGTTTGTCGCCTGGAGCACCGGAATAGCCAACGGAGTTCTTGGATACAACTTCATAAAAAGATAAATCGGGTTCTTGGTCTAACGCAACTCAGACTACTGGGAAGAAGAGAAAGAAATGTGCTCACAACGACAGGTCTCGCAGGAGAATCATCCTCGGCTTCGACGGTGGCCCGATCGTTCCTGTTGCCAGCGGCGTTCACAGGGCTTGAGGTCTGCTTGCCACGAGTTATCAAAAATGCCATCGAAAAAAAAGAGGAGGGGCCTCGTCATCCTTAACCTCTTCAACTGTGGCCTGACGATTGAGCTTTTTGGTGGCAGGGGCACTGGCAGATTCCGATGTCTGCTTGCGCTTGGCAGAGGGCACAGCCACTGCACGAGTTCGAGTCTTCAAATTTGTGACCTTCGAGCGAGCAGGAATTGTCTTCGAGGGAAGAATGGATGCGAGCTGCCACAGTAAATTAATACAGCTCAAGATGAAAAAATATTTCTGACCTCTGTATTGTCGACATCCATTTCATCGTCGCTACCCTCAGAGTTGGAGGGATCTACGAGATCAGGGAGCTCAAAA
Organism: Mycena sp. CBHHK59/15; assembly: GCA_029204085.1. NCBI lineage: Eukaryota > Fungi > Basidiomycota > Agaricomycetes > Agaricales > Mycenaceae > Mycena > Mycena sp. CBHHK59/15. Next base: position 20,385 of record JARGXW010000049.1, read on the forward strand.
TCGGAGTCCTCTTGGTCGCTGACGGACTCAGGGACTGCTTTGATGTGAGGGGCCTTGGCGTGCGAGTGTTTCGGGTGTGCCACAAAAGCATTGCCATCGTCGTCGGCCTTCTCAGCAGCGAGAGATTCAGTGAGTTTGCCGGTGGCTCGCTTGTGGTTTCCGCAGCGGGGTTTTGCTACAAAAGTTCAGTGAGTTATCCACGGTTTTAGTAGATGGGCTTACGGGCAGAACACGCAGGCAATGTGTTACATAACATGCCCGGGAGCTAGCATTGTTACCAACTGAGCCAAAAGGCCACTATGACAGGTTATCTGTCATAGGCTTCCCGGACTATATATACATTAGTACACACATTTCACATGCATGTAACAGTGCCCCCCAATTAGGCACTGAGCCCTCGAAGTGCGGAATGATCCTAGAATGGATCTGAGATGTTCCGGAATGGAACGGAAACCCGAAATGGGCCGGACCAGGGACGGAACCCCGGGTGCACTTCCAAAGACCAAATGATACATAATAGACCCCCAGGTCACATGATCAACCTGCCAGACGTTACCGAGTTCAAATGATGACAAATTAAATCAAGTGCTCCAGGCCTGAAAAATATGCCACCACCAGGGTTTGAACTCGTGACCGGTTTAAACCTGTCATACTGTTACATAACATGCCCGGGAGCTAGCATTGTTACCAACTGAGCCAAAAGGCCACTATGACAGGTTATCTGTCATAGGCTTCCCGGACTATATATACATGAGTACACGCATTTCGCATCCATGTAACACAATGGCCTGGTGCCGGATTCAGACTCGTAGAATTCCATGTCGGCAGCGTCGCGAAGGTTTCCGTTAGCATCCTGGGCAGGTTGGTCGGACATTGTGGGCTGGAGTGCTAAAGAAAGAGGAATATTTTATACGCCATCCTCGGTTCCAGTTCCACCCAGAGACTCAGCAAAAATTATGAAAATATGCGCTTCAGAACGGAAAAAGGGAGGACAACTCGATATTGAGGTGGGGTCTGACCTATCGTAGACTTGAACCAGTAGCAACGCCTTGAGTTTTGATGATAGTCGATCAAAAGCCGATGGCAAAGCGACTGGAACATATTAACCGGCAGCTAGTAGGGTCGGGAGTTGCCAGGCTTGGTTGTTTTGACTTAGAAATTTTTTGCTATATCGAAAATTCAAACCCACCTAGAGAAAGATCCGAGGAGACAGTTCTCTTCTAAATCACTTTCCGATAAATATCTATTGGTTTTTGTACAGAGAACATGAAAATTGAGAGCAGTAGAGCGCGAACAGTGTGACCATATTCACTTCCCAAAAGGGAAGCACTTTCCCTTCAACGGTGTTCACGACGACTTCCTGCGTCTGGATGGACCCGCACCACGGCCGCAGGCCCCTGTGGCCTCAGCGAAGGCTGGTTGACACAGCTCTGCCCCTCCTCCCAACCACCCGATGACCAACTCTGGCCTCCCACCTCTGCCCCGACACATGCTGCCTTCCCGACACTCTCATTTGCCTTGTTCCCTGGCCGCCGCAGAACACTGGGCCATATCCCTTCAAAGGATAGGCTAAGAGCCTGAACTAAGCCGGGATTCACGGGGATCATGGCTTGACTGGTTGTGCCATCATGGTGAGTGCTCTCTTATGTGTTGCTTCATCTCCGCCTCATTATGGTGCAATGGCAGCATCCATAAGGATTACCCTGCATTTACTGTCAAAAATGCCATTTGTCTTGCAAGACCCGCTTCCAGGTGGTTGGTGTGAACCCTTGCCATCTCAGGGATGTCCTTTAGCCTCCAGGGATGCTGCATGAGTGTTGTATTCTTCACTTGAGTCCTTTTCTGTGTTGCTGCGTGGTGTGTCCCAAAACAGAAACCTGCACACTTTTTTTGTTCTAGCACTCGCAATTCTTGTGTTCTCTTTACAAAAGCCAATAGATATTTATCAGAGAGTGATTTAGAAGAGAACTGTCTCTTCAGATTTTTCTCTGGGAGAGTTTGAATTTTCGACGCTCGAAAATTTCTCTTAGTCAAAACAACCGAGCCCAGCACTTGCGACCGTACTAGCCGCCGGTTAAAATGTTCCAGTCGCTATTCACGCTGCCATTTGATCAACTGTCATCAAATCTCCAGCGTCCCCCAATAGCGACTGGTTCGAGTCTAGACCTATTGAGCATGCTGGAGGTGGTGCGGGCACTGGTGCAGCATGATTTTGCCCGCTTAACTTCTGTCTCAAAAGATATGGAGCTAGTGCAAGCTGAGCCAGACTTCAGCTGAGTGACCTGCAGTGGTGGATGGCGAAGTATTGGAGTGTAAAACACGTCGGGGACTGGACGGGGGACGCTGGCGGCATCGATGTATGTGGGCAGAGGTAAGACACGACATTGCTCCCGAAATGCGATTCGCGAAGATTTAGATTCCCGCTATGATCACCGAACGCTTGCAGCCATTTTCATGTTCATCCACATTCATCCGTGCTTGTTAAATTAAAATTTTGGACCCTTCCGTCGCAAGCCGTCGCCCTGTCGACGGCCGTCATTTCGCCGGCTGTCGTGCCCCCAAGCCGTCCCGTTGCCGTCCCGTCAAAAGAATTCCAGAGACCCTGATGGAATGGGCCGGCAACCCGTCGTACGGACCCTGTAGAACCGGCGCGACGGGCACGGCGTGCAGCCCTATTCCACCGATGGGCCAGATACTATTGGTTATTCTTTAAAAAAAAGTGGAAACTCACCAGTTTTGCTGGTGAGAAACACTAAGGGAATCAGACAGAGATAAAGAGAACCAGAGTATGTCTTTGAGAGCTAGCAGGGTACAAGAAGATGGTGGTAAGAGCAAGAAAGGAAGGATGATGTAAGTACGATCAGATCATGTGAGTAGTAGACGCGTCCCGGGTTTACACCCAGCACTTGAGTCCCTGGTGTTGTAATGCAGAGAGGTGGTAGAGGCCAGGATAAAGGAAGCTGTCGACATTTTTGGTTTGTTGGGACCAGTGTTGAGAATTTACGAGTAGGTTGTTGTTGTAAAGAACCGGCAGTGGTTCTTCGAGAGTTCACACGAAGTTCGATGTAATCAAGATAATAAATTGTATATTGTACATAGGTTACAGAAGCTGCTTATATAGGCCAGGCTGGAATAAATATGAGTCACTTCGAGTCAGAGAAAGAATAATTTAGATCATAGTGGAACATTCGGGGATGTCCGAGTTGCCCGATGCCCGAGGTACACAGCCTCTGGGCTGTGGTTCAACAACCAGGAATAAAGCCGCCAGGAAGGATGTAGCACTTTTGGTAGCGGATCTCAACAGGACGATCGAGGAGTATCCACACGTAGATCCAGCAGTCCGAGATCTTGTTACGATAGAGTTGCGCGCCGTCAATCAAGAGAACGAGAATCTAATCTCCGGGCAAGATTTCTGGTTAACAACGGCTTCCAGATAATCGGTACCATCAAAGAAATCGTGGTAGGCGGATACATGGATACCACCGGTCTCATCCATTTCCTGCAGTTTTGCTCTGATACACTTTCGGCGCAACTCAAGGTGGGCTGCACCTTCTTTGGATCGTTGAATGGCCTGTAACTGCGGCCCTATTGGGATCATATGGAATTGCTTACGTGGGGTTTGTGCATGAGGATGGGCTGGGTCGTAACGCGGCTCTGCACAGTGCGGGCAACAATCCAAGTCAGAAAATGGGCCGGTGTATGCAATGCAGCTGTTGATGCACATATCACGGACAATGGAAACGACTCCGCTCAGCTCAGCGACGAGTTTCTTCACATTATGGTAGGATAGGATTTCATCATCTGGATGTCGCCGCCTAATGGCTTTGCGCACGGAGTTGTAGGTTTCTTCTGAGGCATTACTGATGGACAAGAAGAGGTCGATGGACAGGCGTTGATCTTTGTCTAGCGTGGGAGGTTGCTGCGGAGGGTTCTTGAGTCGCTCGATGAAATCTGGATTGAGGTCCTCCTTCTCGTCATTGATCGTGGCATGCCGTAGACCTTCAATAAATTTATTGGCAATTCTGAACTCATCAATGTTGGACTCGGGAATCGGATTATTATTAGAATATCTATTTGATGGAGATGAGGACCAAGATTGAGGGCGCAGAGAGCTACGGGGTGGGGAAGGGCTCGAGCCTTGATTCGGGTCATCGAAGCCCGGAACTTGCGGAGAGGATGGGGGAGTATATGCATGCTGGCCACTATCAAGATTCTGTGTATTGAATGAGATTAGTTGCGGATCACCGAGCGGACAGTAACTGCAATGCACCAGATTTGCCTGCTCATCCACAGAACCTCGATTATTTCCTCCTTCCCCTTCGTTTTCCTGTTCCTTCGGTTCCTCTTCACCAGTTCAACGGTGTTTATTACCATCTGCGGCTCGCGGACTACCAGCTCGCTTGCTTCCACTCCTCGCCGTAGATCCCGAAGCCTGGTTGCTGGAAGAGGTTCGGATTGCTTGAGATGATTGAGTAGATTGGTTTGGGGGGTTTCCTGCTAGCTGTTGTGCCTTGTGGTTGTGCCGACGAAATGTGCTTTCGGAGACAGCCTTTCCATTGATTCCACAGGTATGGGGGCAGTAGCAGGTCCAGACCTTCGATTGGAGGGCAGATTTCGGCCGAGAACTTGAAGTAGACATATATGAGAACAGGTGAGCCACCCCACAGTAGCCTAGAAACGCGACGGACGACGACGGCGGGAACAAGTAGCAGGATCAAAAGTTGATGGAGGGTGACGTAACTTGTCATAACAATATCTACTGTACTATTTCGACCATAGGTTCACGCCATGTCACCCGTCACCTACCAAGTTCATTTTTCCTCAGTTCATTCCTCGGCAATCACATCAAAATTCCCATAAAAGGCAGTCCGGCGAATGCCGGAGATAAAATTTTGGTGTTTTTGAGCCTATTTGGGCCTGAAAACTCGACTGTCACCGTCACTGGTACCAAATAGGTTCAGTTCACGACCCTCCGTCACCCGTCACCTGAACCTATGGTCGAAATAGTACAGTAGTAGCAGCTTTCGGACTTGCCCTAACCTGCATAACATATTACACGAAGGTTTTCATACAATTTCAGATGGGGGCATATACTTATAGATATCAGCGTATCAGCGCAGACCCCAGCAGGCGCCATTCTCACTGGGCTTGAGTACTAAGTAGCTTGCCGAACGAGTTTGCTCAGCGCTGGAAAGTGTGGAGCAGCCAATCAGAGGATTTAAAAACTCTCGGCAAAAATCTTCTATTATCTTATACAAATCACTGGTTGAACATTTCAAAATTTTCACCTTCTTTTTCAGTGAAAAATGTCGTTTATTTTTCACACATTTTTCACTGAAAAAGCAGGTGAAATTTTCAAAACATTTTCATCACTTTCTTATTTTATTTTGAATTTTTCACCTTGAATCGAGAAAGTGCTGAAAAGTTTTAAAATTTTCACCTTCTTTTTCAGTGAAAAATGTCTGAAAAATAAACAACATTTTTCACTGAAAAAGAAGGTGAAAAAATTGAAATGCTCAACCAGTGAATCTTGCAAATCTTATAGTCGGACTTTCTGAGTATGTGCTTCATTTTCGACTCCAATGTTTGTTTGGCTCGGAAAGATCGTATTGTCAGAAACAACACACTGCGGTCATATCCCTCCAGAACGTCGGCAGTGGTAACGAGACTACTTAACACAATGTCAGTTGAACCCCGTCTTGTCCTGGCTTTAGTGGGCCTCTCGTGGTACGCTGGCGTATGGGCGATTGGAATCCTGGGCTGTTGGGTAGCGTGAGTTTTGCACTTGACCACCACCTGCCTATTGACCTGTCTCCAGTCGCAAACGGTACAGACTTCGTCCCCGTTCCCCACTAGCAGTCGCTCCTGCGTCATCTGTTCCTGGTGTATCCATCCTTCGCCCCCTTAGGGGTCTTGATGCAAACCTATACGAAAATCTGGAATCTACATTTACCCAGGAGTATCCGAACTATGAAATTCTGCTGTCGGTTGCGGACGAGAATGACCAGGCTCTTTCTATTGCCCAGGCGCTCATATCAAAGTACCCCCATGTCAACGCAAGAACAATCATTGGTCGGTTACGGTCTCATTGTGCCGAGCGATATGCCTTACACTTGCCATAGGCGAGGAGATCGTTGGCGCAAACCCAAAAGTCAACAACCTCATTCGCTCATACCGAGAAGCCGCGAACGACATTCTATGGGTCATCGATTCCAATGTCACAGTACACTCGGGCACATTGGCGCGTTCAGTGGATGCCCTTGTAGGACCGTCTTCGAGTGTCCCGGGCAAACGCATAGCGTTGGTTCACCACGTTCCCTTTGCGGTTGTCACGGATCCCAAAATAGGATCCAGAATCGAGGAAGCGTTTCTGAACACCAACCATGCTAAAATGTATCTTGCTATCAACACTGCAGCTGTGGAATCATGTGTCATGGGGAAGTCGAACTTATACCGTCGTTCTGATCTGGAACGAGTGAATGGTTCCCTGAAACCAATACCATCCTCCGATCCTGGGGTGACGCAACCTGGCCCTTGCGGGTTGCCTGCCTTTGGACGTTTTCTCGCCGAGGATAACATGATTGCCAGCGCGCTTTGGCACGAACTAGGGAGCGGCACGAATTATCCTGCGATATCGCCCGCAATGTCGTCGGGAACATGTCCGTTTCGGATTACATATGGCGACGCGTACGCTGGATCCGAGTTCGCAAGCACATGGTTTTGAGCGCGACGCTGGTGGAGCCATTCACAGAATCCGTCGTGCTTTCCGCCATTTGTGCGGCCAGTCTTAGATATCTGTTCGGTGTTTCGCCCTGGATCTCCATCTGCATACATTTCGCCCTGTGGGTGTATGTGGACCTGGACGTTTATGCCTCTCTCGCTGGGTACTCATTGCCCTCTGCCGTTCGCTGGCAGTTCTTAGCTGCATGGGCCGCTCGGGAGTTGTTGGCTTTGCCAATATTCCTCTTCGCCATATTTGGGAGTGAAGTGATATGGAGGGGTCGCAATTACAAGGTTCTGCGGAATGGAGAAGTCATACAAGCGGAACACTCTCGTTCATGGTTCCAACGTTTCATGCAACCTAAAAACTATGATCCGATTAATACAGAGCTATAGCGATCCGATTCTTCAATGTACAGCCTAGAGAGCTCGTCTTATCCACCACAGTATGAGTCAACTGTCTCATTGCAGATGTATTATTTGGACATCTAGACTAAACAACTCTACAGTATTTTTAAACGCCTTTTCCGAGACCTTTTCAAGAGGAGTGTCGTTAAGTTTGTGTATAACCCAAGCAACTCCTCCAACGGCACACGGCTCGTTTCTGCCTCGAACTGCTTGCCCATATACGAAATTTTCAGGTTTCGTGGATGGAGGGAAATACAGCTCCCGCAAGGAGGCAGGAATTGAGGTGAGATGCTGCTTTGAAGCATGGGTTGAGGTCATTGAACACCAAGGCGCGTCTGTATAATATGAGTGCTTGTGACAGGAAGGGAACGAGAGACAAACCAGTTTCCAGTAGTATCTTGTCTGGACGAATGGCCTTAGCAGCTTTAAGATTTTCTTCCGTTTTGAGGGAGCATCCGTTCACGCTGGATATCGTCAAAAAGAAATGCGGAGACTTTGGTCTTCATTGCACACCTAATGTGAAAACCCATGTCCATCTGAGAAGCAAGCCAACGTTGGTCTACGAAGTTTGGGTTGGTTGCGAATGTCTGCTCACGAGCTCAATTACTTCCTCCACGGATCCTGTGAAACTGTGGACAACTCCCCCTTTACCTCCAACTGCCCTGCCCCCGTCTTCGCCAAATCCCTCTTCCCGCAGGATCTTCACGAAGTCAGCATGGGCAGCGCGAGAATGGAGGAAAAGAGGGAGATGGTATTTCTTGGCTAAGGACAACTGAGATCGGAAATGTTTCTGTTGTACGACAGGTGTTGCAAAGTGAGTACGATCGTAGTCTGCAAAAGTTTGTGAGCGACAGACAAGATGGACGGCAGGCGGCTAGCCCCTCGCACCTAATCCACATTCGCCTATAGCTACTGCTCGACCACTTCCTTGTAGATTGCTGGCAACTAGTTTGTCGAGCGCTAACAAGTACGCGTCGGGACCGCTCTTATATTTATCAAACTCGGAGGATCGAGTAGGATGGCATCCAATGGTACAATAAAAACCTATACACGTCCATGTGAGTGGTCCGACAATAAGAGCAATAAAAACATACCATGCTCTTTGGCAAGCTTCAGGGCTTGCTGGGATTCCCTCAGACTGGTGCCAGTTATTATCATGGATTTGACGCCAGCCTTTCGAGCACGTTCCAACATCGCATCTAGGTCATCTGCAGGGGAATAATTAATTTGGAGTACATCCACTTCGCGAAGGCCAACCGTCGTGTCGCTTCTTCCCGTGGTGAGTCCCCCGAAAAACAGGGTCGGTGAGATTCACTGGGGCAATAAACTAAGACAGTGAGAAAAGGGTGCCTGGGATTGGGACACACCGCCTATATCTATATATCTATAGTCTGTCTTGACGACTTCTTTTGCGGCGACCACAGTTACAGGCATGATTATTTTTCCGGGTCGCTGAAGTTCTGAGCACAAGGAGCGAGATTGGTGGGACTGAGCGATGTATGACGAGGGTATATACGTCTTTTCGGGCCCGCGGCGAGTCAGCTAGACTAGACTGCGTTTGAAAGGGGAGACTAGGGACGACCTGACAGAACTGACTCGTTTCACAGCTTTGGCGATTTGCATGTACAGTCCGACATCGAAATAGTGTGGCTGTGAAATGTCGCATCACCGCGGAATTTTGTATATGATTATGTAACCGGCTACTACCGGCACTTCCACTTACCCTGCTCTTACTTGTTCACCATGGAACGCGTCAAACAAATCGCCGCTCATCTTACCTCCTCCTCCAAGGGTCTGGCTGCTTTAAATCGCAAGAGCCCAGACGATGTAGTGTACGAGAACCGGCCCTTTTTCGATTATCGGTCTCCCTCACCACCCTCTAGTATCACGTTTGCTATGCGCTCACCCCTTTGCAAAGCGAACAAGGGCGGATTCAAGGATGCCAGGTCAGCGTTCCGTGATACACGTCTCGATGCCGTCCTTCATCCCTTCAATGCATTAAAGGACAGACGAATTGATGCTGGAAATGTTTAAGGTATGACAATTCTCGGCCTGACTTAGTTTGCCCTGGAACGTGTACAGCATACTATTGCGTACTCCAAAATCGATCCCGCTCTTGTCGGGGATATATGTGTCGGAACGGTCCTCACCCCTGGTGCTACCTACCAAGCTCGAACAGCAGCCCTGGCGGCGGGCTTCCCTGAATCAGTTCCTATCCAGACTATTAATCGTTTCTGTTCCAGTGGTGCGTTATATTCGCCTTGCCGTCCATTGCCGTGAGGTTCAATTGTCTGCATTGAATAGGTCTGATGGCGGTCACAACAATCGCCAACCAGATTCGCAGCGGACAGATTGAGGTTAGTCGCAGCCAGCCCTGCTGGGACTGAGCGTTTCTTCCAACGATATATTTTATTTAGGTCGGATTGGCGATAGGAGTGGAGAGCATGTCCGAGAAGTACATCCCATTTGTCTCAGATTTACGGGTCTCTAATTTTTGCTTTGCCTCAGCCCTGACAACGGAGGACCTTCTCAAAGCGACCTCATTGCGGGTAAGTATTTTTAGTAGCCTCTGTTGAACTCTGGCATCTTATGAGTGCGATGGCAGAAAACGCAGCCGCAAAGGATTGCACGTTTCGAATGGGATGGACTAGTGAAAATGTCGCCATGGATTTCGATGTTACGCGGAAAGACCAGGATGAATTCGCGGCGACCTCCTTCCAGCGCGCAGAAGCGGCTGAGAAGTTGGGCTATTTCACGCACGAAATCGTGCCTTTCACTGTGTACAAGAAAGACCCTGTCACTGGGGAGCGCACCCGCGTCACGATAACAAAAGACGACGGTATACGGGCTGGCACAACTGCGGGAGGCCTTTCAAAAATCCGGTCGGCTTTTCCACAGTGGGGAAAAGCTACAACCACTGGGGGGAATGCGAGCCAGATCACGGACGGGGCAGCATCGGTACTCTTAATGACTAGGCGGAAAGCGGAGAGTCTTGGTCTGAAAATTCTGGCCAAGCACATTTCTACCTCCGTGGCAGGTAGTGCCATCTTTTTGTACACTGCCCTAACATGCTCATATCTTGTCACAGGTGTTCCTCCCCGTATAATGGGTGTTGGTCCCGTTTATGCCATCCCGATGGTACTCCAGCAGTGCGGGCTCACCCAGGACGATGTCGATTTGTTCGAGGTAATCAATTCAGACATTTTAGGGCGGAAGACTGACAGCAGTAGATCAACGAGGCGTTTGCGTCGCAATGTTTGTATTCGGTAAGGAAACTGGGTCTGTCTATGTACGTCCTCTTGGATCTGTTGGCATTGCTGCGACTGACTTGAATCTGGTAGCGACAAGGTAGGTTTCTGGCTTGTAGAGGCGCCCGACTTACACTGGTGGCTTAGGTGAACGTCAACGGGGGAGCGATAGCTTTCGGACATCCTTTAGATGAGTTGCGGACGCTCAATGCGGACGCTCAATGCCGACTCCCTTTCTTACTTGTGTTGGACTAGATACGCTGCACCGGTGCCCGACAGATTGCTACAGGGCTGAATGAACTGGAACGCCGGAAGGGCAAGGTGTGTGGCTGAAACTATGGCGGGATTGCGGTTAATCGAGACGAGCAGGTCCTGGTGACATCGATGTGCATAGGAACGGGTATGGGTGCTGCCGCTGTGTTTTTGCGCGAGGACTAAGTTAAGTAGGTAAGTTAAGTAGGTAGCAAGCACTGGCTTTGTAAGTATTTGTAGGGGCGTCGATCAAAGTCTTGGCAGTCAGGGCTTGCCCTGTACAACAGATTTCTAATTATCATAGCAACCTTCGCGCACCTATCTGAGTCTGACCAAGTCTGACCACACTTTCTTTACTCCTCGGCCATGGCCCCCCAATACGATAGTCTCAATGGCGGCCATCAGGTATACGGCTCAGGTGGCCAATACTACAACGAATCCTCCGCTGGCTTTATTACCCCTCAGCGACGCAAGAAACGGACCAGCAACTGGATCAAGGTGCAAATCCTCTTCTTCAGCCACCCTGCGCTCCCCTCATTCTCTACCCATAGTTTGGGATCCCAGCGTTGCTCCTGATCATCGCCGCTGGGGTGGTCGGTGGGATCCTTGCTACACGCAAGAAGAATACCAGTGCTAGCTCTTCTTCTTCTTCTTCCTCCTCCAGCGGCTCCAACCTCGAAGTTGGCGTTTTCCCGACAGCGACCAACACCGAATTTATGATGCCCATATATCCTTCCACCACAAACACAGCTGCATTTTCTGCACCCACATTCGCTTCCTCCTCCTCTGTCGCTTGGCCGAGCGACTCTTTTGCGCCCACTAGTCCCGATGTGCTGACAGTTCGGTGCGCCACTGTTTCGACATCGGTTTGTTGCCTTTGCTAACGAGCCTAGGCCTGACCGACCTCGGCTCATCGCCCCGGCCTACAAGTGGGCAGCCCTCCCGAATCTCATCGCCAATGACCCTTACCTCCATGGTACCCAAGTTTCTATTTCCCTGCCTGACACCCACGTAACATTCACATATTTCCAGCCTGGAATGCCTCCATCTTCTCCAATGCGTCCCAATACTACGATCTTCCGACCGTCGCCTATCACATGGAGTGTGTGACTTTCTTCTCTTTGATTGCCTTTTACTCATATCGGCGGTAGTGGCGACAGCGGTATATTGGACAATGCGCGCGAAGTCAAGATGCGCATCAAGTCGTTTGCATACGTCTATCGCATGACCAACGACACAAAGTGGGCAGATCGCCTCTGGTCTGAACTGCAGGTAAGTCAATCCTTCAGAACACCAGTATCGAAATCTTACTTTCGCTACAGAACGCTGCTGGGAACGGTTCGACGCCGTTTGGCCCTGACGTCGACAAGTGGAACTCGCTTCACTTCCTTGATACCGCCGAGTTTTCAGCCGCGTTTGGTATTGCATATGATTGGCTGTACGATATTTGGACCCCAAGCCAGAAGAGCCAAATCATCAGCACACTAATTGAGTATGGACTCGAGCCTGGAATCCAAGCCTACACCAATACCTCTGTGTACACTGGGTGGTGGAGAACCAACACCACCGGAAATTGGAACTGTGTCTGCAACGGAGGCTTGACGATGGCGTCTCTTGCTATTCTCGGCGACGACACCAGCGGTTTAGCCAAACAGCTCCTGGGTTTGACAGTCGACAACGCGAAGAGCAATTGTGCGCTGGCAGTATCAGATGATGGTACATGGGCAGAGGTTCGGTTTGCTCCCGTCTATTCCTTGCCTTGGCTCATCCTTTTTCCCAGACAGCCAATTATTGGTACTTCGGAACTACAGGTATATTTCTCTTCTTTGCAATATCGTCCGCGCCTGGATCCTCATTAGCATACATCCAGGTCACGCTGAACTGTCGTCTTCCCTGATGACTGCTACGGGGTCCCACTATGGGCTCTTGGATACCAACTCTAACTTTTACAAGACTGGCGACTTCCACATGTATGTTCAGGTAAGACTAGAGCCCTTTTGCGCCTCGCCAACTGATTGCGCTACTTCTTTGATACACAGGGCCAGACTTCGCTTTTCAATTATGGTGACCATGGGCCGAACAAATTCTCTACCACTGCCAATAGCATGATATTTTATGCGGAACAATACAACAAGCCGCAGTACGCCCTGTTCCAGCGCGACCAGCACGATGCTGCTGAACCGTGGAGCATGTTTTGGTATGATCCCACAATCTCTGGAGCATTCTGGAACGGCCAAGCATTGGATCACTTCTTCGACAACGGTCTCGACCAGTGGGCCTCGATGAGGAGCAGCTGGACAGCCAGTGATGCACTTTACGTGGCGATGAAGGCTGGCAAGAACCAAGGACATCAGACTCACAACGACCTTGACTGTGGCGATTTCGTTCTAGATGCCCTCGGCACCCGTTGGGCAGGCGAGCTTGGTTCTGGGGATTATTTGAGCCTGAACTACTTCAGTGAGTAATACTTTTGTTGTTTTGTTCGTGCGTTAGTATAACAAGGAATAGGCAATGATACTCAAGGCAGCGACCGCTGGAGATACTATCGAAAGATGACGGAGGGGCAGAACACCATATTGATCGGCCAAACCAATCAGAATGTGGCAGCAGCGCCGACTGTCAAGCACGACTCGTCTGGCACCACCCAGGGCTCAAGCACCATCTTGGATGTGCCTACAGACTCACTGCCTTTTTTACTGCTGATCTAACGAGCGCATATTTCTCTGCGTATGTTTTGCCTTTTTAGTGTGCGTGTTGTGGTTGACACGAATGGTGTCTAGGTCTTCCGTCAAACGTGGTGTTCGTTTGTTGAACGGCCGAAAGCAAGTGTTGATCCAGGATGAGATCACTTCGACTGCGGCAGTCCAGTGGCGGATGCATACGAATGCCACTGTCGCCGTTGATTCATCAGGGACGTCTGCCACACTGAGCCTTGATGGCCAGACAATGAATGTGTCAATCCAAAACCCGCCTAGCGGTGCAGCATTCACGACATCGGAGGCCAAGCGTTTCGACACCGACGAGACTCCGCCCGTGCCTGACCAGGAGAACCTTGGGGTGACTGTCTTGATTATCAGCCTTCCTGCTGGTGAGATTTGAATCACCTGTTCTTTGGATGTGCTTTTCCGCTGATGGCTGTTTTAGGGACGTACAACCTGCAGGTCTTGTTCAACCCGCAATGGAAGGACAAGACGACCTTTGTGACGCCCCCCTCAGTCGCCCTCGATAATTGGACTCTGGCGAGCCACAACTAGCGCTGGAGCCAAGTTGGAGCTCGGGTTTCACGTAGTTGCTAGGCGTATTGTACACTGAAAATTGATACCCAAACTATTTGATTTGATTGAGTTTGGTCGTGTATTGATACCTATTCTCTCCATCTGCACTCCCTGGTTGACACCATCCACCGCCGTTCGTTTCCCGCTGCTTGGACTGTCTCAAAGCATCGTCTGTCGTTCCTCCCAACGTTACACGAAGAGGCTCATTTACTATAGACGCCGCCCGTAAGTGTCACGCCCCGTCGTCAAGCTGCCTGTTTTCTGATATTTTGTTCCTTGTTCGTTGACATCCATCTTCTTTCTGGCTGCGCCCCATTGCTTTCGAACTATTCACCGCCAACCCTCCCGGCAGCGCCATCGAGAAGCTCCATCCCCGCCATGTTGTTCATAAATCACCAAAGATTGTCCCTCACGCTCGTTGTTTCCACCCTCCTCACCCTCGCCATCTCCTCCGTAGACGCTAACAATGACTTCGGCCACCCCAACCGTCGAGATCATGATAGCCTCAAGCGCTTGATAAAAATGCGCTCCCCCTTTCCTCAGAATACCATAATCAATTTGGGCGCTAATCCCATGGTAGCGGTGGTAGTGCGTCGCAGTCAGCGAGTGCCTCTGCGGACTCGCTTCTGCATCTGCGTCGGTTCGCTATCTGAATCCGCCGCTGCGTCATTGCCTGCGTCGGTTCCTTGGTACGTCATCCTCCTTCCAATTCTGGCTGTCTCTTAAACTCTTTTATCTTTGGTAGAGCGCCTCAGCTTCAGTCAGCGCCAGCCAAAGTGCATCTGTTTCCTCCGCAGCCTCCGTCAGCGCTACCTCTAGCGCCCCCTCTTCTACTGCTACTTCAGCCGCAGCGCAGACAACTGCTCAGGCCCAGGCTTCCGACGTGGCCGAAACGAGTCATGCAAAATCGACCGTCTTCCAGACGGCTTCTGTGGATGCTGCCGTCGAACCTACTGCCAGTATTTCACCCTCCGCAGCTGCCGCCACGAAAACCAAGAGCACCATGTTAACTGTGCTTATCGCGGTGCCGCTTCTGTGGGTGGCCTTGCCATCCTCTGGACGATCTTCCGTAAGTGGAAGTTGGGCCATTCAGCCAAGTTCGATGATCGCCTGGCGCCCATCGACTGGCAGCCCACGACGAATGACGACGGCATCGTTCCTGCTCATCGTCGTGCCAACTCGAGGGCCTCTTCATTCAACTCCTCCACGACTCACGACAACGGTGCCGGCCGTGGGGCGGGAGGATACCGCTCCGAGAATGGCCATGACAGCATTCCCGACCATGACTTCACTTCTGTTCCTGCCAACCTGGCACCGGTCGGGGGCTACGCTGACCTCGCGCGTGGGCCCAGCCCTCAGCCGCAGATGCAAGAAGCCCTCGGTCGCGGCCCAAGCATGAACCGAGGTGGTTACAACGACGGCCTTGCACGTGGACCTAGCATGAACCGACCTGGTTACGATACTGGAGTGCCCCTCCATCATCAGGCTGGATACGGGCAGGCTGATGCATACGACTACAACGGTGACGCTGTTAGATTCTAGATGGCAGTAACAGTTTCCTGACGTCTGCTCGGATTTGTTCGCTCGACCGATGTATCGACCCATTTAGTTACGCTCCGCTGGACGTTTTTCATCTTTCTTTCATGTTTATATTACTTTTCACCTGCTGGGCTTTGCCCCTTCATACCCTGTGGCACTCGTTGCTTATTTTCAATAGTTCATGCTGCTAAGTATGCTTTTTTTCTGGACATTTTATCTGCGACTGCCTTCCCGGCCGCACTAGGTAGCCGGCCACTTGCATAATAGAAGGCTTTGAGATGGTGAAACCTGGGATTTGGCCCTTGTGGGATGGAGCCCGACCACTGTATGTCAAAATTTGAGACGAAGTGATGTGGCTATCAAAAACTGTGGGAGGTTTTCTGTCAAGGTGGCGGCGTGTGAACATCATTTCTTATCTCCGAACGGCCCTTGCGCTCGTCTTTTGCTCTTTTCTCTGCCAATTCTTCACCGATTCACAGGTTTTTGGCTTGTTTTTACCCCTGGATTCTGGGTAACTGTTTCTCTGCATACTATGCGTGAGGAAACTTCCCCTTCGCCTCATGGACCCGTCAAGAACATCTCGACCTGTGGCGAAATCCGGCCACCCCTCTAGCGATCTACCCGTGTTTGCTACGGACAAAGGATTTGGGATATGCATTCGACACAACCATCCCAGCATTCTCCCACATTGATTTGGCTTTTAGCTGTCGGACTTCCCCTTCACAGCCGGCCGCTACCTCAAACCACAGAATTTCACTCGCATGGAAAGATGGATTTTCTTGGAGGGGTTATGGGTATGCGGGAGATGTCCTGTCGTCATGGGTATATCGAAATACATCCTATTGAGTCTTTTGTACCCTCTCTTGGGTCCTCAATAGGTTCTGTCCCTTGCAAGGGACAACATTCCGTCCGCACACCCATTCAGGTCAGCTTGAAAGGGAAATTATTGTTGTCCTCATATAGCTCATATGTACACTTTGAGTGTATAGAATCGTGCAGTTGTATCCATTGAGTCATTTGGGCTACAGTGGGGTGAAGGGAACCAGTGTAAACGAGCGAAAAGGCCGGGTGGCCGACTAGCCCGTTTATTGCCCCTTTGGGACACCGCCGAAAAGAAAATTCAGTAAGACATGGAATCACCATGTAAATTCGCGGAAAATGTCTGAGCTCAGGATGCATACTTTTGGTTCAGTGCCCATAAACCCATACCTACCGGTCTTCATGGGCAGAATCGAGCTAAATTATGCTAAGGTGGCCGAGTACCCAGTCTCAGATAATTGTTCATGTTTTTCACGTTTTTGCATCGTTTTTGCAATGTTTTGTTCAAAATCCCGTGACCGTGACTGGATCGCGTCGTAGGCTCGTAGAACTTGAGTGGCTTTCACACAGCTACACCCCAGCTATGGCCCTTCTTTTCTCTCAACATTCCTCCAATCCCCTCGAAGTGGGTTCTTCAGACGCGCGCAACAAATTATACCTCAAGCGCTACCAAGATGCCAACCGAGAAAATCCCGCCTCTTCCGACGACCCAATTAATGGGTTCTCGGGGCCGGAGGGAATCGAGGACTATTATGCACATCTAACCACTATCATCCCGGAGTATCCAGCTCCAGACACGCGTCGTGTCGTTGTGGACGAGGACCAAACCATGGAGAGCGACGACGAGCTGGCCATGAACGACGATGAACAAGGTCATAGCGACGAGGAAGTGGACATCGACATTCAAGAGGAGAGCGATGAGGAGATGAGCATAATGAAGAAAAGCCCTCAAGAGCGCGAGGAAATCGAAGAGGAAATCGCTGAGCTGGAGAGGGCCGTTCCTCTACTTGTGGAGGATTACAAGTTGATTGACCGCTTAGGAACCGGAACATTTTCATCCGTTTATAAAGCCGTGGATCTGGGCTACCACGACAAGTGGGATAACACTCCATGGCACGGATTCCATCCACCTTCGTCTTCGGCACACTACCAATCGGTTCCGCAGCCCGCAGACACAAAGGTTTTCGTGGCAATCAAGCGAATTTATGTGACCAGCAACCCCGAGCGTATACGAAACGAGATTGCAATTCTGGCAGACTGTCGAGGCTGTCGACACGTCTCGCAATTAATCACCGCATTTCGGCACGAAGACCAGGTCGTAGCTATCATGCCCTATCACCGAAACGACGACTTTCGCGTGAGCAACTCCTTGTACTACTGTATCATTCCCCGCTCTTTAACTTGCTCTAGGACTTCTATCGCAACTTACCTATGGCTGGAATCAAAGCTTATTTCCGCTGTATGTTCCGGGCTCTCCATGACATCCATGCAAGGAAGATTATCCATCGAGATGTCAAGCCCGCGAATTTTCTCTTTGATCCTCGAACGGGTCAAGGAACCCTCTGCGATTTCGGTCTCGCCTGTGTGAGCGCCATTGGCTTTCCCTCTTGTCGCCTCTGACAAAATATATTAGCGTCTGGATTCGATGCCAACTCAAGTACAAGGTGCATGCTTCCATACCCCTGCGATGGAAGGATACCCGCATGGCCGTGTGCTGTCGCGTAATGAGTACAACCAAGAGGAAACCAAGTTAATGCAAAAAGAAGCGAGGTCAAAATCCAATCTCCCTTCAGAACGGGTTGGTTATCCAGCAAATGAAACCCGGTACATGGTTTTAGATCTTGTCGCTCTATTCTTCGAGCCTGATTACATTATAGTCCGGTTTCGAAGGCCAACCGGGCGGGGACACGGGGCTTTAGAGCTCCTGAAGTCTTACTCAAGTGTTCTGAGCAAACGGGCGGTGTGTCTAGCTTCTTCTTCCCCAGATTTGCAGCTGAAGCGTGGGTAGCAATCGACGTTTGGTCGGCTGGCACAATCTTATTATTTTTCCTGACTGGAAAATTTCCCTTGTTCCAATGCGCAGACGACAACGAAGCGTTGATGGAGATTACGGTCATTTTGGGAAGAAGAAAGATGGAGAAGACTGCAACGCTTCATAGTAGGCCGAGCATATCATGGGATGAATCGCCATCAACTCATTCACTATGCAGGCAGAACGTTCGCAACCAATGTCCCCTCTGTAACGGAATCGGGAACCTCATGGAACACATTTGTGACGAAACAGAATCCTGATCTTTACACTCCCCCAAAACCGGACCCTAATTATTACCCCTACACCATGCACCGCGACGAAGTCTTTGCGAATGTAGATCCTCTCCCACCTCCGCCACCCGCATCTTCGTCTTCTCCTTCCCGAGATCCCTCCTCCCCTTCTTCCGCCTCTTCAACCGACACAAGCCTCAAGGAACGCGCGGCACTCGCGGCACACAAGCGTGACGTTGAACTCGCATTCGGCCTGGTACAAGGCCTGCTGGAACCCGAATCCTGCAAACGCACCACCCCCAAAGATGCCCTCTCACACCCATTTTTGCTGGACCCGGACGAGCCCGGAGATGAAGAACTGTTTCCTCATCCATTTGGGCAAGGTGTATGCTGGAAATATCATTTCGTAGATGAGGTCACCGAGGAGCCGGGTGTCAAGGTGTACGAGCCCGCCCGAGCTGGACATGGCGTGCGGCGCCTGGGGACGAAGAGGTTGGCGCCTGGGCAAGGGATAGCGATCGGGAAGCAGCCCTGCGAGTTCCACAAGGATACCGAGTTGTATTGTTGAAAGTATGCCTTCAGCGTTGTACACTTCACATACTAACCAATAACACATGTACATGTACCGACTCCCCATAATACATATAGCACCTGGACGTGGTTATACGACGAGCAAATGACGAGCTAGAGCACATTACACGAGATGACCGCTTTCATCTCGTATCGAACACCCCCGAAGTAGACACCTCGGGAGTAGATGTGGTCAGAAGTGTAAAAGTCTCATAGGGAGGTGGTCTCCGACTGCTCGCCCAAGCTTTGTAGGCAAGACCAACTAGTGGAACGAGAGATGACGCATAGATCCACCACCAGTTCCATGCAGTGGCCGGTGAAGCGTTCGACGGCAGGGAATTTGGGGTAGACGTTCCGTCGGCCATGGTGACGTCGTCCGCTAGCTTCGCGCGCTCGAACAGGCCTTCGAGGCCTGTGGGCGGTTCTGGCGCAAAGAATCGCTGTGGGCGCAACCATAGGGTGTCGCCCGATCCGGGAGATGCCTTGGGCTTTGCTCTGGCCGGATCCGTCGGGGTCCAGTCCATTTCATCGGCGTCGGCAAGGGTGTCAGGTTGTGCGCCGAGAGACGACACCATGGAGGGAAGTCCAAACACAGGAGCCTGCGGAGCGATTACTGGCTTCGAGGAGAAGGTCAGCGCCGCGAGAAGATCAGGGTCTGGCGCAGGTGTGTTTGAGCCGACGCCGGGATTCGGAGTCTGAGAGCGCGAGCGGGACAGATCAGTTCTGTGCGTGGTAGTGTCGATGAGACGGATTGCAGGAGGTTGCTGTAGTCGAAGAATAAAAAATGATAAAAAAGATGCCTGCCACTGTCGTATTAGCAGTGTCTGGCAATGAACAATATAAGTGGAAGACGCAACGGAAAGCTCGAGCATGAGAGCCAGAGAAAAATACATTCGACTCCGTGTTGATGGAAATTGAAACAGATGTAGCTTGTCAGATCTACGGAACCAGTATGCTGCCAGAATAACAGACGTGACGAGTCTCGACGTCCATGCCAGCATCTGTAAAATCTGAAGCAGAAGATTAGTCAATGGTACAGGGCGTATGACGGGTGCGCACAATGTGTTTAGCCTTTCCTTGTACGCGTACATCACGACCCTGTATTCGAGCGGAGCGAAACGATGAGTACGTTGGATCCCATGCCACCCATAAGATAGACAATAGGGCAAGGACCGGCAAGCCAGGTAGCACAAATGCCAGCGAGATGAATGGTCGGTAACCAAGAGCAGCTGCGAGCACAGGGAATGAAGCGAATCTAAGATATAAACAGACAACTTACCAGAAAAGCAGCCAAACATGGAGAGTGTTGCCGTCGCGGCCCATAAGCAGCCACGGACACGCCAAGCTACCATTTCGACCCCCAACTTGCTCGACTCCTGCTTCGGGAGCGATACGCGCCGTTGCTTCTCCTTGCCCTTGGTCTGGTTCAGCCAGCCGCCGAGGGCCTGTGTGCGGGCCATCGCGTCTTTGCGGCGGATCTCGTCTTCAACAGCCGGTCGACACGAATCGCAAACGGGTGGATAGCGGAGATGCAGCGATTCGCGGTATTCGTCGAGGGTCTGCATTCGGCGATTGAATTCCGGGCTCTATTGGAGTCCCAAAAACTCAGCGGGACGGAATAAAATACGAATCAGCGACGTACGCCGGGTGGCGGAAGATAATTGGCCAATAAATTAACGAGTAGCATCTGGTTTGACAGTTTAGCAATTGCGATGCGAGTAAGCCAAGGGAACTACTTGGTTCGTCTGGCATGTATGGCAGAAGACGCCGGGGCCGTACATTGTGGGCAGCCGGTCTTTGCTGGGTGTGCCGCGCTTTGAGAAAGACCTCGAGTTGAGGTTCTCGTCGTGCATTGCAGGCTCTTCAGAGATTATGTTGCCGTCGACCCAGCGATTGAGGCAGTTGCAATGAGGGCATCTGAAGTTGGCGGGATCTTTGGGAGCAGAGACAGTGGAGTTGCAGAAGAAGCAGGAGACGTTGGAACGTCGCCGCAGCATCGGTGAGAAGAGAGCGGAAGGACACGCGCTATTTTGCTGTGTTTACTTGTTTGAGACCAATGGCCTCTGTTAATCGGGGACATGTCGTTCTGCAACCCTCTTACTTTACCTCCTCCATCTATGTCAAGGCCCTTCGCGACGATCTCACGACGCTCGTGCATAACTTTCACGAACAGTACAAGGAAGACTCCAGCAACCGTTTGCTCTGTTCAAGGATCTGTGGAACGCGCAGGGATGGGAGTGGCTGCATTTCAAAGTATTCGAGAGGAGAACACGCGATACTTTTCTAAACGTAACCGCGAGATTGTTCCTTGGTGCGTTCTCGACACTGTTTAGCTCAGCCGCCGCTGAGGCACGGCGCAGAACGTATGGTCAAGACGGAGGCACCGTTTACGAGAACCGTCGCGCTGTTCGCACTGTACACCTTTTTCAACACACAGCCCTCCGGCTCGGCGCCACCGCTGAACAGTCTGTCACACATTCCGATCCCAATAGGCACGTTGATTTGCTATCGGGGGTGCACAGAAACCTTACGATGACCCAGACCAGTACACGGCATTGATCGGGCTGCCGGGGACACTGACGACCACGTACCTGGCTCCCCTGCAGCCGTTCGCTGCGTACATGGTGTCGGCGCTGGCAAGTGCGCAGGCCTTCCATCTGTTGCCAAGCTCCGAGCTGGGCGCGCTCAATCCGCGCGACTTGCCGCGCGAGATCTTTGTGGAAGAAGGCCTGATCGACAGCAACCAGCCAGCGCGCAAGGGGGCGCAGACGAAACGCGACAAGGCGATCAAGGCGCGGGCTGCGCTTGACGCGGTGGGGCGGTGGCTGGAGCAGGCGCCAGTGACGTCTGGGGCGGGGATGACGTTGCTCGAGTACGAGACACAGAAGGCGCGGCTGCTGGAGGAGATGGGTGCGGGGTCGGCGGGTGTGGTGGCGGCGAGCGAGGGCGTGATGCAGTGGCTGCGGGCGGCACAGGACGAGGCGGGGGACGGGGGTTGGGCGGGGCTGGCGCGGGTGGAAGCGGCGGCACGTGATGGCGGGCTTTTGCAACTTCTGCAGCCCTAATAGCTTACTTAATGCTTACCTAAACATTGCTCCAGTGGACGTTGTCCATGTCCTATCCTTTCTCCGCTCATTCCCAGTCGTCATCGTCCCCAATGCCGCCTCAGGGCCTCCCCGCTGGCCCCAACGGCCAGCGCCGCTACTTACCCCAGTCGGCCGCGTCCCCCTCCACCACAAACCTCCTTCCTTCTCAGCGGACGTCTGCAGGCAGCATCGAGTCGCTCCAGAGCACCAACAGCGGGCCTGTCCAGGCAAACTTCGCTCGCGGGCCCTCTGTGCGCAGCGCGCGAAGCATAAACTCTGTAAGTCACCCTTGTGCCGCCGCGGTCCGTCCCTGACCCGTCAGCAGAACGAATCTCCCTACACTGTCAGCGCAAGTCCTGGCCACCGCATACCCTCCGTTGTCCCGTCCATTTCAGACAAGGCATGTCGCTCTTTCGTATTGCTTCACCCCTTCTGACAACAGCAGTTCTCTCTTTCGCCCGACCCCGCGGCATGGGGTGCCGACATCTCCCCAAACCACCCCGAGCCAGACGACTTTCTGCACAACCCCGACCCCAACCGGGACCGTAAGAACGACAACAGGGGCAACATCTTCACCTTGCGTGGCTTGTCCAACCTCGGCTGCCTCTTCATCCTGGGCATTGCTCTCATCACTCTTTTGTATGTCCATAACTACCGACAAATCCTCCATGCTGATATCCGCCTCAGCGCTGGATACCCATTAATAAGTCACTTTACCTCACATCCGCTGTCCTTCTTTGGCGGTTTCAACGTCGGCGGTATCAACTCCACAGGCCAAGTGTGTGCCCCTGACTTTACAGAACCTGCAATGTGCTCACTTTGCAACAGGTGCCAGAAATGTTGGGCGCAAATTTTGGCCTCATAGATTTGGCCACTCCGTCAGACGCGTATACAATTTCGTCGTTTCACTCACCAGGCACCGAGCTCCAGCTCGTCTTCAGTGACGAGTTCAACACTGACGGACGCTCCTTCTACCCTGGCGACGACCCGTATTGGGAGGCTGTGGATCTTCACTACTGGCAGGTCAGGCACTTGCGTTCTCTTCTTTGATGGTCTTGACCGTTGTGCAGACCAACAACCTGGAGTGGTATGATCCAGCTGCAGTCACCACCAAAGACGGGGCGTTAGAAATCTCATTGTCGCAGAAAGAGACGCACGATTTAAATTATCAGGGTGGATTAATGTCGTCTTGGAACAAGTTCTGCTTCACTGGCGGCCTGATTGTTACCGCTGTAACGCTCCCTGGAACGAACAATGTCCACGGTCTATGGCCTGCAGTGTGGACCATGTAAGATCGTCATGGGCATGTTCTCGCCAGATGAACTCACGCTTACGTTGCAGGGGTAACCTGGGTCGTGCTGGCTTCGGTGCGAGTCTTGAAGGCATGTGGCCGTACACCTACGATGCGTGTGACGTCGGTACAGCACCCAACCAGACCGTCAATGATCTCCCTACGGCTGCGACAATAAACGGAGACAAAAGTGTCGGCGGAGCGTTGTCTTTCCTGCCTGGACAACGTCTGTCACGGTGCACCTGCTCTGGTGAATCGCACCCGGGCCCCATCCACAGCGACGGCACGTACGTCGGACGCAGCGCGCCTGAAATCGATATCTTCGAGGCGCAGATATCCGGAGGTCAAGGCCAGGTCTCTCAATCAGCACAGTGGGCGGTCAGTCTTGACTTCGCTCTCAAGAAAAGAATGGCAATGCTTACTGGTGATGCAGCCCTTCAACAATGAGTACATCTGGTTCAACAACAGCGACAACTTGATCATCCCTAACCTCGTCAATTCTACCCTCAACACGTACATCGGAGGAGCCTTCCAGCAAGCCACGAGTGTCGTCACGCAGACAAGTGGGTAGCGCGAGTGCAGTTGATGTTGAGATCCTGACTATCCGCAGGCCAGACGTGTTACCAGCTCATCGAGCCGTGCTTTGGGGTGTTCGGGTTCGAGTATCAGCCAGGTATTTATTAAATTCGTACTGCACTCCGCAGTCGCTAATCTCAAATACTGTGCAGGTTTTGACAATGCGGTAAGTCGCGCGTGGTGAATGGATGCTCTCTTTTCGTGGTGCTGATCGGAGCTGTCAAATATAGTACATTTCCTGGATATCCGACGGGCAGCTTGCCTGGACGCTCAATCAGGCTGGCATGGCCGCAGATACGGCCGTCGAAATTTCGGCGCGGTCCGTTCCTCAGGAACCCCTGGTGCGTCGACCATACAATGTTCGCGGAGCTTAAACACAGAACACGCGCGTAGTATATCATCGCGAACTTGGGAATGTCGACCAACTTCGGAACGGTCGACTTTGAGCATCTGACGTTCCCCGCTGTTATGCGCGTCGACTACATCCGCGTCTACCAGCCGAAGGACGCGATCAACATTGGGTGCGACCCGTCGGCTTTCCCCACAGCAGCATATATCAACGAGTATCTGCCTGGTGAGCGTCGTCGTTTCATGCCGCGGATGTCCTGCATTCTCACTCTGCAACTACTAGCGTACGAGAATCCCAATTTCACGACATGGAGAGATGACTTTGGGCAACCGTTCCCGAAATCGAGAATTCTCGGACAGTGTTGACCACGATAACGATATCCTTTCCTCTCTGCGTCTGATACCTTATATCCCCGGATCCTTTTTATCTTTGCCGCGTAGCCTACATTTTCTGCTGTTTAGTACAGTGCCGAGTGCGCCAAGTTCTGCATGCAAGGGAAATATACTTTTGAATCCCTAAAAACCTTGGTATTTATGGTATTTATTACAACAAGAGTGCCGGTGCGATATAATTGATACATGAGGTATGTAGAGTACGTCAAGAGGCGGCAGGGTGTCGCTGTAGTGCAACCAATTTGGCCAGTGTCCGATCGAGGGTAATGATCCCACCAGCGCTCAGCCGGGGCACGGCCAGCTCTCTGTCCCCGTCCTCCGACTCGGTCACGTCCACTGTACCCTTACTCTTCTCGATCAACGCCTGCGCATCGTTGACGACCTTGTCCAGGCGGCCGCTAAGGTAATATAACCATTCGATCTCGGATTCCAGTCCGCCCGGTGGAAGCTCAAGGGCTCGGCGGACGAACCCCCGGGAAAGCACATACGCCTTTTCGTTGTATAATCGACTGTCAGGGGTAGTCAATATTGTGGCGGCAGACACTCGAAAATTAACGTGCCTGTTGACGATGCCTTCTTCGGTGCCTCTGAGTTTCTCGTAGGCGGGCTCGCAGAACCATCTATCCACATTTGTGTTTAGCTGGTAACGGTATAGAATCAACGATCGCTTACGGCTCTTTGACAAGCACCAGTCCTTGGATGCTCACGAATGCCTGGAGGAGCGAAGACCGTCCCGCGCTCCAGATCTCGTTTCTGTCCCCAGCCCACGTTCCTAAGATAGACAAGCACACCTTACCTTCTTCATAGAGGTTGCTATACCGCCTTGTGAACAGACTCGCCACGGCTGCAGGACTGATAAACTTACGGGTTGACTGCAAGGGAGTAGCAAATCAGTAAAGCCATGAAACAGATACAGTTCGACGATGCTTACCTCGTCCATTGCCATTCGTCCAGCTGAGGAAGTGCGCTATTGGAGGGCTATGAGGGAAATTCGAGTCCAGCATCCAGTCGATTACGAATGGCGCGTCTTCATAAGGGGTATTCTCAGGACCTATGATCAGAGAGCGCAGAAGATCTGTTCGGTCCTCATACGTGCGGACCAAGATAGAATCTAAGCAGCATGGTGAGAAATCACACAGTCAAAGGGAAAGACGAACACGGACCAGGCAAGCTGCTAGCTAGAACGCGGTATTCCCGAGTGAGACGTCCCAGGAAGGATTTGGAAGGCTGAGCGGGTGGCGAGTTGTAATAGGCGTGATCCTGCGGTGCTGAGGGGAGGATCTCGAAGCGCTTCCAATGCGATTCCTCGTTCTCGTCACTGTCGAGGTCGCCGAGCGGCGGATCGTCCGATGCGTCCTTGGGCACGTCGGGCGAAGCAAGTCGCTCGGGTATTGGGGTGCCAGGAACAGTTTCGACCACCGGCTTCGGGGTGTCAGACCTGGTGTCGTCGACAGAGGGGCGTAGCGGAATGACATCGATGGGAAGGGGAATGTCATCGGTCCATGTGAGACCGTCTGCAGGTACCATCGACACATCTTCCTCCGCGTCATCCTCGCCCTCTGCGACCTCGTCGTCGTCATCCTCCCAGCCGTCTCCCTCGTCACTATCGTCCGGTTGCCATACCCCATCTTCGTCCATTGTCCAAACTGGATTCTCCTCTGCGTACGAGCCATGGCTATCCGACATCTCGTCCCACATGTCGTCCTCGAGTTGGTCGATACCATCATACAATTTGGTTAGACGTTGCAAAGGATAATACCTGACGGCTCCGTTGGGGTGCGTTAATTCGACAGTTCCATCAAAATTTATCTGAGAATAATGTCAAAATAAGATAAAGACAAAAAAAAAAAAAAAAGGGGAGCTTACGCTAGTGACTTCTCCGATCCACATCAAGGTTTCATTGTCGGCGGTGGGCCTAAGGATGAGCCCTTCCACAATATTTTCTGCCGTACGTCGTCGGGCAATGCTTGCCCCCATTTCCGACATCTCCTTCCTGAAACCTGCTAGTTGGCCGTCGACAAACGGCACATCACGAACCCACGCTTCAACTTCACCGATTCGGGGTACTCTATAAATTACAGGAGAGCCGTTTGTCTTGCCTTCGGGATGGACGAACAAGAAGTCGCCCCGACGAACGCCGAGTCCGTCTGACGTGACTTCAGTAATGGCTGCCGCGTTGTCAGACGTGCCGTGAGGGTCAAGCTCTAGGACAGAAGCCAGCTCTATTTTCCCGGTCTCCGGTATAAGCACTGATGCAGTACGATGGGTTGCGTTAACAGACTGTATTATAACAGCTCGTCTTTCGTCTTCGCCATTCCAAATGACATAGTCACCCGGCCTAGACACAGAACATGAGGAACATTCGACCAAAATTTGACAGAATGACTTACCAGCAATCATACTCATCCGGGTTGAGATACGGAATTAGTTCGGTGGACCGTAGTGTCTCCTTCGTGTCGTCCTGCCACAAGACGTCGAGAAAGGTCTGTGTCTCAATCACAGTAAAAGTCTTGACAACGACTTGAGCCTCGCTTTCCAGACCGTGCGTTGTGCCAGGTAGTTTGTAATCGTCACGTAAGGTAACCCGATCGCCGACTCGCATTTCCAAGTCCGATAAGCTCCGGATGAGTGTGAGCTTCGACATATCGGGAGCTGTCCAGTATTGCTGTGGGCGTCGCCGCGCTTGTGAATCCTCGGGATCTAACTATAACAGATGAGAGTAAGGCATGAAACACCGAAAATCACAAATTCAACCCACCGATTGGTTGACGGCGAGCCACGTTATCGCGTAGACGCTGTGGGTAATTTGAACAACAAGATCGCTCTTGCTAGGCCGAGTATTGCCGAGAAGAAACCCGAATAAGTTGTGCACACCCGAAGTTGGCGGAGGAAGAATGTCCTGTAGAAGACGATTAGATACATTGAGAGACGGTTAATCATACTCACATGGCCCTTTTCGCCAACGGACAGTCGAGAGCCGAGCTCTGGGAGGCGGATGAGATCACCTGTAGAAACCTCGACAAGAACCTCATCATATAACTAATGTATACTTGTCATTGGCAAACGCCCAGATCGCACGCTACAGATAAACATACCTCTATGACCTGGACGAAATGTAAGGAAGAGCCATATATACAATTCGTGATCCACACGCACCTGTCCTATCCAGTCATCGTAGGTGACGTAGTCGCCCACTTCTGCATAGGTTCTATCGGACAGCTCGTCAAGGGTTATCCAACGATCCAAACGTTCGCCGCTGATGACATGTTCGACGCGACCGTTTACATGTGCATCGGTCACAACTCCGGACCGCACATCGTCGATACTCCGCTTGCAGAAGTCTCCCGGGTGAAATATGCGGTCCACGAGAACCAGATCTGACTCGGGAAGAATCTGGCGGTCGACGGCTTCTCCGTAGAACGAGACGCCTACTTCACCCTGCTGAAGCGGTCGCATGAGTGGATCGGAGAACGGCGTTTGTGGCGCGACATCCTCGGCGTCATGCCAGCATCTCTGTGGGCTGTTAGAAACAGGGATACATAGGCGCACGATGCTTTACCATGACGATTCCATTGGGTGAGCGCGGCGGAGAGGAAGTGGAGTCTGCGGCAGGAGGAGATTGGATGCGACGAACAATGTCCTGCTGGTAGAACTAAAGAAGAGTTGGTTTCAGAACTAGAAGGAGAATTCAATGCAATAACCTTTGTGGGAGCCCTGCGGGAAACGGCCATAGGGATTTAAGTAGAAAGTTGATAAGTCTCGCGACGACATTAGCCTCTGGAACACACAGACCCAAATAGATGGGTGCCGAACAAGGGTTGAGACACTGTTGATCTTGCTCTCGACGCTTCCGACGGCTGTAAGCGCTAAATACTCGTTGGCTGGTCACACGTTCGGTGTACCGTGGACTTATGCGACTGGCCAGCTGGGCTGATTTGATAGGATTGGACACATGTGCGCTGCTGTGCGCTGGCGAGCCAATGGCAAATCTCATCTTATATCGTGTCCAGAATAACAAGCTATGAGGGAAATGGGCCACAGGTGGCGCGGAAATGGGCTGCCAAGGAAGCGCGGAACCCTCGCTGCTGCAGTGTTGCAGACAGTCTAGCACAGTCAGTTATTTCCTGTTTGGTCCCATTTTCGCCAGCGTCTCTTCATTCTAGCCGCGCTTATAAGCTGCCTTCCTCCTTGACTCACAGCTTGCTCTCTCCACCCTCGGCCCTCCCCACTGTACTTTCCTGAGAATGCCCCCATGCATCCATCCCTCCCGCGCTTTCGCCTCGTCGACCCTTACTTCCAATCGATGCCATACCTTCAAGGCTTTCTATGCTGTCCGATCTGTCGTCTCGTTGCCGTCCTGCATCGCTGACCTTCATGTGTAGACCATCCGCAGCCTGCGGCAGCCAGCACCAGAGCCAGACGATGTCCCGTCAGCAGACAATGTTAGTCGTGGTCTCGTCAGCACTCCTCCAAAGCTGCTCAACTGCAATCCAGGACTTTATCTTGTCGATCCTGCGCGCTAATCCATCATTGAGGGACACGCGATCTTACCTTGCGTCATTTGGTCCCCGTCCCACGAAACCCACTTCGGCGTTATCGGCCGATAATACCCTCCCAGCCGCAAAAGATTTGTCTACGACACAGTCAATACCAATCGCCCTTGAGCATCCCAAACCCAGCCCCGCTCTCTCTTCGATTCTTAATCCTGTTGTGAAACGCACAGCCCTTGTCAAAGTACAAGGTCCGTTCACAGATGTCCAACTCGACAGCATTGCTCGCGGATTGGTTTATCTCGAAAAGTTGGGGCTAGTGAGCGTCATTGTCGTCGAAAATGACAATCTGCTTCGGGGAGAGCAGGATGAGCGGTCTGCCATCATCGAGGAGACGATGCGACTCGTCACGACTCTCGAAAAACAGGGTGCCAGGGCCCGTCCTGTTCTCGGAGCTGTAGTCAGGCTCGGCCCTAAACCTGGTGACGACGAGGTCAACGACGTCCCGGATTTCAACATCCCGGAGGCACATACCTTTCCTTCTGACCTCGTCGCCATCCGATCTGCCCTTCGAGCTGGGGAGATCCCAGTTATTCCTCCCTTTGCCCTTGATTCCTTCTGTCGATCCGTTCGTGTTGATGCCAACGATGTCATTGGCGCTCTCGCTCGCGGAATGGTGGAAGCCGCTGGGCTCGACAACTCACAGCAAAACACTTCTGCTGATATTCTTCCCTCTGACGACGTGGATCTCACACCCATGCGGCTCATGATAATAAACCGCGAGGGGGGTGTTCCTTCTTACGCACGTTCGGGGTACCCCCATCTTCTCATCAATCTGACGTCTGAATACTCACACATCCACGAGACATTTCACGAGCCATGGCACAGTTCCAACCCGACAGCATTGTCCAATCTCGCTCTGGCCCGAACGTGCCTGACGTATATGCCCCCGACTTCGTCGGCCGTTATGGTCTCTCACCGCTCTCCGAGCTCCCTTATCGCGAACTTGATCACGAACAAGCCAGCATTGAGTTCAAGCCTGCCACATGCTCTATTGCAAGGCAATCGCAAGCTCACCGCTCACACGCCTACCCTGTTGAGACGTGGCTTGCCCATACGCGTTCTTCGAACCCTCAACGACATTGATTGCACAAAGATGAACGCTCTCCTGGAGCAATCGTTCGGAAGAACGCTTGATCAAAAGGCATTTTACGAGCGTCTCGAAAAGACCCTAGACTTTGTCATCATTGCGGGTGACTACGTCGGCGCAGCCATCGTCACCAACGAGCCCTGCGAGGGATCGGCAGCACCGATTTCGTACCTTGACAAGTTTGCGGTCCTGCCCAGCCATCAAGGTGACGGCACTGTAGACTTCCTCTGGGTCGCCTTGCATGACGAGTCATACGGCCTTGGCCACCCATTTTCCGCCAATCCCAACGGTGGGAAGGGCGGGAAGGGAGAGGGCCGCGACCTTGTATGGCGCAGTCGGGCAAGCAATCCAGTGAACAAGTGGTATTTCGAACGAAGCTCCGGCCATGTCCGGATGGGTTCCTGGGTTCTCTTCTGGTGCGACGCGGAGAAGCGCCTTAGACTGGAACAAACTCGCAAGGCCAACGCCGGATTGTCGTACGTAGAAGAGGGGGAAGAGGGGCGTCTTGCGCAGTGGGCAAGTGTCGTGGAGAAGGTTCCCTCCAGCTGGCAGTAACTCACAGCTTTTGTATAAAATCAAACAAACTTGCGAGTAGACTAAATGCATGTATTGTCCAATCGTTAAAGACTTTGTTTAACTACCGGGGACGGCGACTGCGGGACTTCTGTGGAGGTGTTGACTGGGCAGAGGTGGTCGTGCTTGCCGAAGTCATGCTGTTTTCTTTGGCCAACGCGGACGCAACAAGGTCACCAACCCTCTTCCAAGGTTCGTATGCCTTGTCTTTCTTAACGACACTATGTACCAAATCTTTCACGCCCGCAATGACCTTGTCGCGAAAGCCGTGCATTGTCCAGTGGTCAATATTCTCGATCAAGAAAAAGACCTGTGGACATCCGGCAATTAATCGGGGCTATGGCCTGAAGAACTATACTCACCTGGACGATATCACTGGCACGGTCCAGTTGCCATTCATGTAATATGTCGGTCCCATCATCTTCATTATCAGAATCCTCTGATACCGTCCTCTGAAATGGCGCGGAATATACAACCTTCGGGAATTGTTACTTGGGGCTGTCGCAACTGACTCGGACGTCACTTACTGGAGGCCGCTGATCCTTGGGAGTCCTACACCAATCGACATGTGCTCTCACTGTGCCACTCGCCCAGACCAAGCCGAAGACTGGGGCTTTGACATGAAGAGAATGCAAATGACGCACAGCAGCGGCCGTTGACATCCTGTTCTGCCGATATGCGTCTTCCAACATGTTGTGAACGGGTTTCTTATCCTCCCAGAGACTGCTGATAAATTGAAAGGCAGGGGTTTCTGGGGGTACTGCACACGGCGTGCTTTGGAAGCGGAAAGACGAGCACTTGCTTGCGTTCCCGCTTTTCACCACATTTTTGTGGCGCTTAAGGACCTGGAATGCGGAGTTGGCTGAAAGAGACAAAGACCGGACAGATGCCGCAGGAAGCATCACCAGACAGTCTGGAGACGCAGTCTTCGTTCCTGCCCTCTCATATTGAACATGTCATGGCCGAGGTTTATCATGAACCTACCCAAGATGCGCGTGGTTTCCGTGCCCATGTTCGTGGTTACGAGCGGTTGGGGTAGTGAGATCCCACATTGAACACTGGACAACATTGATACTTGAATTGTTAGCTGGAGAAATTAGGCGTACCGATGGGTACTCTCACGGATTGCCGGGCTCCGGAATACGTTGTATCTGTGGTATCATCCGTCAGTACAAGGCAACTGAGTGAGAAGGGAGGCCGGACACGTTCGCTGCATAATCTGCCTCGGACCACTTTTCCTTGGATTTTTTCATCAGTTTCAGCCGTTTCCATGCTGAAAAAATGATCGACATCCTTGGGAAAAGCCCCCGAATATTCGAGTCCGTGATGTTCTCGCTGAACAAGTCTGGACTCTGATCACGGATTTCTTCAAGGAATTCCATGAACTCTTTTGTCGCCAGTTTTTCCAGCGATCGATAGTCAGAAGAGTCCTGCTTTGGGATTAAGAATATACTTGGAGAGGAGGGCCGCAAGCGTACTGGATTGAGCCAGGAAACAGGCAATCTTCCTGTTGAGATATCAAATACTTTGGCAACGTCGTCCTTGATATCTTCTGGAACATCCGAGTACGATACTTGCTCGCAGTTCTGGTGGGTGGACCAAATCTCAAAATTCTTAAGGCTCCGAGCAATCCTGAGATTCCAGAGGTCAACGACGGAGTTACACATCGAGGGATTGACAAACTCAGAGGCTGATGGGCAGCGAGAAGCTTGTGGTTTCGCCACGCCTTTCTTCCTCTTTGACTTTTCCTTTATGCTGCTTGGAGAGCTCATGAATAGATAGAATTCCAGTGGGAACCTGCTCTGGCAGTGCTATAACCCAACTCAGGCTAGAATCCTTAGAAACGTTAGACATCACGGTGTAGTAGACGCGCACTTGGTTATATAGATAGTGAAATTAGATTTGTCGTGATATTCGCGTGAAATTCGTAAAAGTCGTGTCAGAAAGGAAGGAGAGGCAAGCGCAAAGAGTGCAAGAAGCGTTCGCGGCAGCGAGTGGCGTTCAACCATTGATAGCCGATTGATTCGCGTGGTGGCTGTGCTTCCTACCAATCTAATAGGGGTCTTGGCACCTGTTCCGAAACAGACCGCATGACAACGCCTAATACCTCCGAGGTACATACTTAAGAGGCTCCGCGTAAACCTTTGCACCTTCATTCCCTTTCCTACTTTCTTTCGGACTGGTTCCTTTAACCTCCTCAAATTCCCTCGCCGCATACCGTCTTTGACTTAGCTCGACTCTCAGGATGTTTTCCAGGTCTATCTTATTGGTCGCCTTTGCTGCGATGGCTATTTCTGGTCAGAGAGCCGTCCGTTCTAAAATGTTCGAAGATGCTAATTCTGCCCAGCACCTTTGACAATGAAGCGAGCGAATCCTTGTTTCGTCACCGGCAGTGTCGCGCTTCCTGCAGAAGTCGCGTCGGGCCTACCAGCCCTTGAAACAGCTGTGACGTGCAATTCGAAAGCAAGAGAATCTTATTCACAACACACTCTTTGATCTAACACCACTGTACTTGCAGGTTCAAGTAGCGACAGGCACGTAATCAATTTCCATAGCTTTGTGACAGTGGATAAAGCTTGGGATGCAGGTGTCCCGGACATCATCTCCGGAGGGGTTGCCTACAGTACCATCGATTTCCAGAAATCTACATCTTCGCCCCTTGGATTTGCATTGTATACCAGTCCTTGGCTCCAGTTAAACAAGCCTAACATGATATCTTATAGGGCTACCTTCAAAACTCCGGCTGACCCAGCAACAGCAGATCTTGCGCTCCTTCAGAACCAGCTCAACGATTATCTTGCGTTGGAGGCCGGTGTTCGGGTATGTCGATAAGTTGACCATGATCTTCACATCGACCAACCCACTGGTATAAGTCTCAACCGGGTTCATCTGCCCTCCTCGCAAAACTCAAGGGACCTAAGTTTTTCCTCCAATTCCAGGTTTGGGTTCATTTGTTACCTTGATTAGTCTTTAAGATTTCCGCAAACAGATTGCTCGCGTTCAGACTGCCAAAGGGGTGACTCTTGGTGTAGCTGACACCGTGGAGCACCAAGTGGGCAAGGTCACCAAGGTTAGAGCACTTCCTCAGTTTCCAACACCTGTTCTTACTAGCTTAACGTTTAGAATGCGGTCGGAGCATCGGCAAGTGAAATCGCACAAGTCACCGCCCTTGCGTCACAGGTGTAACCTACTTGGGATTGTTTTTGTCGCTCATTTTATAACTCATGACATTCATTCTTCAACCGCCTGAGCCTGAACTGCCCCCTCTATGTTCCCGCATTCCATTACAAAAATTTACGATATACGGTCAGAAGAACTTGTCCATCAAGTTTCTTGAGGCTTCTACTCCAAGCTAGTAAAGGCGGTCACCACACAGTAGAAAGACGTGGACAAAGAAAACCTACAAATGTTGCGGCATTCGCAGGGAAAGCCTAAAATTGAATAAATGAGCAAATCACCTCTTGGGGGAAAAAGAGATACCCACCCGCCCCATAGCTGGACCAAATCCTCTCCATAAAGCGGCGACACCGTCTTGAGCGATCGTTTTCCGTGCACAGTCCATGAGGCCGGAGTAAGTGCCTGTGGGTGCAGACTGCAATCTTGATTTCAAAACCTGTCGAACATGAAGGTCAGAAAGCAGGATATATGTGTTTACTGAATGACTTGCGTCGGGAGGGATGGCCAAAGACCACATAGCGACACCGGCCGTTCCACCGGCCAAAATGATGGCACCGAGGTTCAGTTCTGAGGGCGAAGACCCAGCTGGGGTCAAGGCTTTCTTTGTAACTTCATATGCCGCAAAATAACTGTCGAAAAATCAGGAATCCGCTGATAATGCAGATTCAGAGGGAACTCACGCAGCAGAACCTGGCCCGTCTCGAGCGAGGGTAGCCCCGGAACCTCTGAAGATACTCCTCATACCCCCCTCCTTGTAGAGATGTTTCATCACATCGAAAACACCCTTATATTTATGTTCTGATCCTCCTTGACCTTGCACCTATCTTTAATGAGAGCTAAATCGTCAGGCGACAGACAGACATTGCATACCTGGAGCAGGACTTTGGCTCTTTCAACAGGCGCGGTCACAAGCGTCGTTGGAACGGCCGAGAGAAATCCGGCAGCGGCAAGTTCTGGAATAGAGAGTGCCTCCGACGTTCGGTTGGGGGTAGTGGCGATAATGAGCTTCTTGGAGGCATCGTAGGCCTTAAATCCGAGACGGTCTGGAGTTAGTGCGGTGCGGAGGCGCGGACTGGGAATGACTGACCCAGAAGGATATGGCGAATATTGGGGTGACCCCGAGTAATGGCGGAACCATTCCGCGGTACAACCTGTAGATCTGTAAGCATTAGACAAGAAATCTGGTTCATGTGCCCGTACCCCGTTATGCCATCCTTAGCCACCGTCTTTTTTACGACATCTATCGCACCAGTGTACACGCCAGCTGGAGCAGTTTGGAGTCGCGTCTTGGTCAAGTCAAAAGGATGGCCTGGAAAATACTAAGAGAGTATTCCGAGAGAGAGGCGTTAACCAACCAACAAGGACGGCAGAAACGCCTCCAAAACCGCCAGCAATGAAGGACTTGATTGACTCTGTCGCAGACCCTTTGACCTCTTCTACTGACGCGTCACTCTGGAAGAAAATGAGAGAGAGGGCGACCAGGAGATAAGCATGCAAACCATTTGGTAGTGGATGAAGAGGCGGATAAAGTGAGGTTGACCGGGTACTACAAGCAGACATCTTGGACCTGTGTCAATACATGTGATTTTCACCTAACCATATGTGGACGAGCAAACAGCAAGCGGGAGATCTCGGGAGACCGTGAACACAGCGGCGCATTCATCCGTAGGGTACATACTTACACAAAAATTAATTCGAGGTACAGATCTACGTATTATTGTTAGTGACTACGAGTCGTCGTCTGCCCGCCCAAATCCGCCCACTGGTTCGTAAGTTGCCTCCGTCAAATCCCGCCGCCAAAAAGCCCTGACCATGTAGAAGAACAGGCAGATAAGGAGTATTCCACCGACTCCAACTATGGCTGGCCCGCCATATTCGACCCACCATGGCGGATAATATGGAACAAGCAATTGGTCGATCAGAATTACCCCGCCTGTACCACCGCCGGTCGTAGAACGGCCCCAAGATACAACGCGTGCCCAGTCTGCATCCCCATCCGTTCCCCGGGCACCCTTGATGCCCACGATATAACTGCCACCAGCATCGGCCTTGCGGAAGACAACGTCACCATACGCCGAGGACGGTGACCGGAGGGTGCTGTACGCGGCGGAATCATCCAGCAACAGCGGACGATTGTTGTTCTCATCCGAGTCAAGGTTTCTCAAGGATGTCGGAATGAGGTGTTGGCTAACGATGTCCCGCACGCCATCGAGGTCTGCATACAGCTGAGTCAGGTTATATTCTTTGAATGCATTGTCAGAGGGACAAAGTAAGGTCCAGCCGACGCCGTTCAGACCCTGTTCCGCCCAAATGGACCCAGCCGGTGGAGAAGTGCCGTTGAGAACCCAGTCCATGCCGGCTTTCGAGACCATTGTGGCCATGGTAGTGGCTTCAGCGGCTTTGACGAGTTTCCCGACCGTCAACTCGACGGATCGCGGGATAAGGATGTCTGAAACCTCATGCAAAACACCGGTTTGAGTGAGGATGTCGCGTGGGAATAGTTCAGCCTTCATGCCAGCCCAGCCGCCACTGGCACTGACAAACACACTCCCGTTCTTGAGATGCTCCAATTGTACATCAGATCCTTCGAGAGTCGCAAAGGTCCGTGAGCCGTTGTGAATGGATTGCGCGTACTCTACGGTGTCCAGGGTGTGATGCAGTAGAACACTCGCCAAGTCCTTCTTGGAGGACGCAGCGAGAAGATGAGCACTGACAAGCAACCCTAGCCGCTTGAATGCCGCATTGTGTGGAGCAAGTAACGAAGTCCGGGACGTGGTCTTCAAGGTGTCTGCGATGGATACCGAATAAACGGAAGCAAGGAATAAGGACAGGTCCTGGAAAGGTAGGACGGTCTGCAGTGCGTCGGATGGAGGCAACAGTGGACGGGAAATGAAGTAGATCAAGGTGTTATTGACCACAACTGAAATAAGACATTATTAACGAGTGGCGGCGCAGGAACGTAAGCACAACAAACCTGGATCACCAATCACCCCCGCACCGCCAAACCTGATTGATTTGTCCGCCTTCTTCTTGTCGGTAGAGCTGACCTCGATACTCAATACCTGTTTCTACCGTCAAGGCCTTCCTCTGCGAGAGCAGTCTCTAGCAACATCCCGTCGTCCAGTTTCTTCGGGGTCCACGTGCCAGGAATAAAGTGGTATTGGAGAAGCTTCTTCAGGTCCTCAGATCCTCTCTCGGGGAGGTCGGTATCTCCGAATAGAGACAGAACATCGTCTCGAGGAGCCAGAATTGTATACCGAGCCTCAGTGTTGTTCACTAGGCCAGTAAGATTGACCGAGTGCAAAAGAGACACAAAGGATGAGCAATTTAGGGCCAAAAGAGACTTTTCGGGCGTGATTTCGAGGTTGACCAGAAGGGATGAAACCAGGTGAAGAACACCATTGGACGCATATATATCGGGTTTCACTAGCTCCGCGGATGAGACCATAGTCCTCTCTGGTGTGACCACGATGTCAAGGACACTGCCATCGATGGTCTTCACTAAACGATACCGAAGTCAGGGACATGCATTAGATCAAAGACGAGGTCTAACACTTGGCAGCGGGATCGAACGAGTCGGACCACTTCACTTTCTTCTCCACCACCGCGTGGGCATTCAGGATGCGGTTAAGATCATCAGTGGCAAATTCGCTCTCCAGGTACAGCCGCTCGAGATCAGGGAGTGCCTCCCAAGCGTCATTGACCGGTAAGAATAATGTCAACTCGGAGGTGCCATTGAGCAGCGCTCTGATCTCCGGGGTCAAAACCTTGTGGAAGTAGGAGACAGAAGAATGCTGGGATATCAGATGAACTACATGGAACACATGGTCAACTATTGGGCCCCAGATTCAAACATTAACATACCCAGGTCGGGTGGTGGAACCAGAACGTTGTCAATGCCGAGCAGGATGCCGTTGCCAGCATCGACCTTGCCCTTGACGATTTCCACGCCGCCCTTGCCGAACGCGTCCACCCCGGCCCACACACCCTGATCTCGGGCCGCGACGCGCAGTCGCTGCGGCTCGGACCCGAGTGTGCCGCCTGGTATTGGCATCCATGGTGGCGACGGCGGCGGCTCTCGTGAGGGGGGTTCCAGGGGAGACCGTGGAAAGTGGAGGGTCTTGAGGACCTGAACGCTGGGTGGATCTGGCATTGCCGGAAGGGAGTAATTTATTAGATGGTAAAAGAGCTGCTGCCTCAGTTGCTCCTGGACATTATCGGAAATTATGAAGGTGGCATCGTCGACGACGGCGCCCCAGAGGGTATTACGGTGGATCGCGTCGTTCGTAGGGGCAAAGAAGGTGCTGCCGTTGAGTCTATTGAGGGTTGGGATGAGACGAGCGCGTTGTAGGAGGCGCAGCAGGGATGTGTAGTCCGGGTCAGCTGAGAGGGCATCCACGAGAGTTGTTGACTGGATGGAGAGCTGGGAGGGGGTAACGGGAAGAGCGAGGGGGAGAAGGAGGAGTGGCCAGAGCATGGTTGAGTGAAAGTTAAGCAGGACACTTGTGAGACGTGACACTGCTGCTCACATGCACCATGACGTCCTGAGCAGCCGGCTACGCCTCGCCTGTTTCCCATGTTGTCCTTGATT
This sequence comes from Mycena sp. CBHHK59/15, assembly GCA_029204085.1. Classification (NCBI taxonomy): domain Eukaryota; kingdom Fungi; phylum Basidiomycota; class Agaricomycetes; order Agaricales; family Mycenaceae; genus Mycena; species Mycena sp. CBHHK59/15. The sequence continues at coordinate 59,153 of JARGXW010000049.1, forward strand.
TCACTCCCTCCGTCTCCTTCCGCTGACCTCCACCATCTCGTCCTCCCCACCTCTACCCTTCTCGTGCGTCCTCTCCGTCCCGGTCCTCCGGCTCTCATCGTTCTCTAGCTTCACGCGTCTGCCGACGCCGTCGTCGTCCGTGATGCCGCGTCCCTCGCCCTCGTACGCGTCCTCGCCTTCTGGGAGGCCTTTCCCGGTGCAACGGGCTCCATATCGTGCATCTCGGTCGACTCTGGCATGAAGCTCGTGCGTACTAGTCTACCCTCGTCGCTAAAGTAGTTGCGCACCATGTCTTGTCCACTAGATAGTCGCGTCAATGCAAACTCGAATAGCTGCGTGGTGTCTCTCCGGAGTACAACAGGATGCTTGGCGCCTGCACTCCTCTCTCGTCCTTCCCTCAAATCATACCGTAACGACTTTGGACAGCAAATCCGGTAAACACCCCGCTGCTGTCTGCCGTTGTCTTCTCATCTGCGCCAGGACTTCTTGCGGTTGGAGGCGAAAGCAACTTATCCGTGTACACATTGATTCTCGAAAACGACCTGCCAACATGGTCTCAGAAGTGGATGGTCGTGTACGCGGTTGCTTCGTGCTGCGTCTCATTTCTTAAATATTATGGGGCTTCCAGCATCACGACACCATCCTCGATACGCTTTGCGCCATCTCTGATGTACATTGCGGTCACGTCGAAAGTTAGTGTGGTGGTCGACGCCGAACGCCCAGCTTAAGATTCTCGAATAGTGCAATCAGTCCCTCAGAACATACTCCACTACGTCTGGACGTCTAACTCAAGACATCCCTCATCCACGACCAATAACAAACATATCTTGGCGGCTCTCCCAAGCCTCCAGTCGGTGAGTTCTTGTTCGTGTTCTGGTCTTTTTGCTCATATTTCACTTCAAGTGACGATTTAATTCTCTACACGGTTACATCTGACTCTACACTTCGCATATTTCTTCCCGTCTTGGATTCACCGCAACATCTACAGCTACATGCATCTTTGGATCTCTTCTCATCAATACCCTTCAGTATCTCCTCAAAAATATCCACAAATTTTAGTGTTTTCTGGCTGGACCGCGAAATAATCGGCAACTCCATCTCCGCCACGTTGAAAGACAAAAATGAGCCAGAAAATGCTCAGATACGAAGATTACAAGAAATCAAGGACGAGGGGTGGGACTTATTTCTCCGCGTACTCGAAGATGGCTCCGCTGTCGTTACCGCAGTTGCTGTATGCACTTCAACCTTTTCTGTGGTGCATATGTACTTACTTTTGCGCATCAGAATATAGACCGTAGACCTCCGACTCTGCTCAGACAATTTACGCTACAACAAACCCTGCCTTCGACTTTCCCTGGCCCTCCGGCGTATATGTACTTGCTCCCTGAACCAAATCATACCTCCGTGACCCTTGTAACGTCATCGCCCCTACGGACATTCAGCCTCTGTCCTCTCCTTTTTCTGGATGCACAGGCGGACGGGTTGCGTCTCCGTTCGCAGAGTATTGAAGCAGTCCCGGAAGAAGAGTCGCACATTGTACGTTTTGTGCGGACACCGGACGGCCGAGGTGTTGGCGTCATTCGTACCAATGGAGGCGAGGCGTGGAGAGTTGTGGAGAGTGGCTCTAGGTTAATTAGATCTGGCAAGTGGTCTACAGCGGATCATATCGTTGTACTTGACCGAGGTAATTCAACACCTCCATTCTTCTATTGTTCCTTAACCACCCTTCACTTCCAGGTCGAAGCTATGCAACCTATTCAACCTCAAATGGCACTCTGTCCCTCAACTCGGCACCCCAGAGTGTCTTATCACTACCTTCAATCAGCTCCCTGTTCTCTTTGCCCTCAAAAGAGGGCCAAGAGACCATAATCGGGATAACAACTGACTTTTCCATCGTCCAGATACATGTCGCCCCCAGCCTGACGCTACACTCCCACAACAGCCTCCCTGTCCGAACGCCGAAGATGATCCTGCCTGTCGATCCAATGGCCTGGGGATTGAGTCACCAGTGGGCCACGCACGACGTGCTGCTCAGTGTATCTCAGCTCGGAGAGTTGGCCTTTTGGGTTCCGGACGAGAGCTCTCCCTCGGAATGGCGATGCACGGGCTCGGTGAGGACCCATCGGTCTGGGATCAGCAGGGCCAGATGTAGTTCAGCGAAGAAGACCGCCCTGAGTGACTATGATTTCGCCTTTAAATTCCAGCGGTGTCTGATACGTATATCCCTAGTCGTTCCCGGACCCGAAGGTGAAGAGCTGACCATCTGGGATTCGAAGGAGTCGGAATTTGCGTCAGGCCTTGAATTTCGTGGATTTTTCAGGTATGCCACTCTTGTGCATTGACCCAAACCTTTCTTGATGGACTTGCGCAGCGATTCAATCAATGATCTTGATTGGACTTCGACCCCAGATACACAGTCAATTTTAGCTGTTGGTTTCCTGCATCACGTGGAACTCATATGTCAACAACGGATGACTTATTTTGACGAAGGGCCCGGCTGGGCAAAGTGTTGGAAGGTGGAGATCGGAACGTACGTTTTTCCGTGACAACCGTATTTTCCCCCGAGTTTCTGACCCGTTGGGCAGGTGTATTCCGTATCAAATCAGCGACTCAATCTGGCTGGCAAATGGATCCCTCTTGGTCGGCGCTGGGCACCAAATGTTTCTATTTGGTCAGCAAAAGCCCGTTGACACAAACGAGCCACCTCCGGGGAGTCTATTCGAGCACGTTGCCAGACAAAACGGGCCTTTGGAGGATTACCATCCACAAATGTTGTTGCAATGTCTTTTGTGGGGTATAAAATCCCTTTCGTGACCACTTTGCGAAATTGACCTCGCAAATGATCCACAGAAAAGGTAGAATTGGTCAAAGAGGTGATAGTCAACCTTGCCCGCGACATCGGAGACTCCAAAGCCAAGGTCAACTGGACATCAATGCCCATAGAGAGCTTTTTTAGGAAGGAAGCGTCTCCCCGAACGGTCAGATGAATTTTGTATCAGAATCGAATGCTTGGGAGCTGATCATGGTACCCACAGACCTCCAGCCACAAGAAGAGTTACACAATGCTCTTCGACGGACCAGAGCAGAAAGATGTGTAAGTATTACAAACTTTCCAGTGACCTTGACTGACACTGACGTGTCCCCAGTGACCAGGAGGAAGGGTTCAGTCGAACGCTTGTTGATCGGCTAATCGAGACGCTGGAAAACGATCCTCTACCTCACCTCACTCCGAATGAACAAGCACACCTGTTGGTCCTCATCCAGACCACGTTGGAGGTATCTAGATGTCATTCGTTCAATACTGAACGTTGACCCTTACTTTTAGATCGACGAACAACGCCGGACGCTGGATGCCAATGGGTTGCGGTATCTTATATCAATGCGGTCGTTTTACATCCTGAACCACCGCGCGTCGGCACCCGGTAGTCCTGAATCGCAAAACACTATCCCACGACAGACAGGCCGAAGAGAACGGCTACGTTATCGTGACATGATTTGGGCTTTTCACAGCGAGAGTCAGGACTTGTTATTGTCGGCATCCACTGCTGCATGCAACGGCAAAATGTGTTGGTCGGATGCGCGAGCGCTCGGTGTTGCGGTGTGGCTCAATTCCATCGAAGCAATGGTGAGTGCGATCCGCCCCTATTTATGTATCCTCACAATACACCAGAAATCGCATATGGAGATCATTGCCCGTAATGAGTTTATGGCAGACGACAAGCGTGATCCGACGGCATGTTCACTGTATTATTTTGCTCTGGGAAAAGTCAAGCTTGTGCATGGGCTCTGGAGGCAATCGTCATGGCACAAGGAACAAGCTGTCATGCTAAAATTCTTGTCTAATGACTTCAGCGAGGCTCGTTGGCGAACAGCTGCCTTGAAAAACGCCTACGCTCTTCTCAGCAAACGACGTTTTGGTCTGTCCTTTTCTTTTCGAAAGGCTGATGAAAATCTGAATATTGCGAAGAGTACGCTGCCGCGTTCTTTCTGTTGGGAGGCGGGCTCCAGGATGCTGTGAACGTTTGCATCAAAAAATTAGGAGACTTCCAGTTAGCGGTCGCGCTGGCTCGTGTAGTCGAACAAAACGATGAAGGCCCAGTCCTCGTCAATATACTAAACAACACTGTTATCCCCATCGCCTTCCGGGAGGGAAACAGATGGCTGCTTCCTGGGCTTTTTGGTTGCTTCATCGTCGGGACCTGGCCGTCAGAATCCTCGTAGTACGTTCAAGTACTCCGCTGGCTTGCTCGTTCAATTAATCTGCATATAGACGCCTCTGCAGGATGTCGCTGACTCGTTAAAGATCACCGAGATCGGCGAACCACATTACGATGACCCAAGCCTCGCGCTGCTATTTTCCCAGTTGCGATCCAAAACATTGCAAGCGGCGAAGGGGTCCAGCGAAATTTCAGGTCGCGCAGAGTTCAATTTCGTGCTCCAAATTGCGCGCGTGTTTTGCCGAATGGGTATGCACATCGCTCTTTTAATGCTCATAAACAGCAGTGAACATCCGCGATATAGGCTGCCATGCTTTAGCTCTTGATCTCGTTCGATCCTGGACCTTTGACCGTCCTTCCATGCAACGGCCACCCTCCCCACCGCCAACGGCGCCTCCGAGCCCGACCATTTCTCGCCGGTCAACATTCGTCCTTAGACCCGCAAAGCGCCGTCGATCCTCCATGATCATCGACATGGATATCCCATCTCTCCCGCCCACACGTTCGACTTCGCCCGTCAGACCTGCGCAACAGAAACCACCCGCGATAACCGAGGAGCCAGGGAACGAGGAGGGGGATTTAATGGCACGGAAGGTGGGTCTGGGGAATTTGATGAAATCGGCCAAGCAGGATGTGAAGGTTCCAGAGTTCGATATGAATGCCTTTTTCTAGATTCTGTTAATGTACCCGTGTGCTGTATAAGACGATGTTCCAAAGTACAATGCATCATTGCTATATTCCACAAACAGCCAACTATGGTAGACTGATTTATATCGATGCTCACTCCTGGACCTCGACCTCCCGCTTCTTGAGCACCAAGTCACTGCCCACAACGCGTTTCCAAACGTCTTGGACATCTTCGACGACCGTTTCGAAATGCGACGTGGCATCGTAGGAGCGGGTGATGAAAATATTGTCGGCAGCGCCAGAAGAAGTTGGTGCATAAAGAGGGCTGACCGTAACGAACCTAAACAGCCAGTCAGATTTAATTCAGAGGCAGACAAATGAACCACTAACTGTTCGTGGATCGTGCCAAGGAGGTTCAACCCTGGGACGATCTCGAGGTGTGGGTTGTCCGTCTCGACAATAGTGCTGACAATGGCGACGTATACGTCTTTTGCACAGACGTTATGGGTCGAAGAGACCATAGCGATATAGATATCTGCCGAGGGAAAATATGAGGTGACAAATTTGCACCAACTTGTTAGGCCGCACCATTTCTTCGGTTGACTTGGTTCTGAGGAATGATGATCTGCAGACTGTCACTGTCATCGGTGTTGGGGATGGGGTGTTTGAGGATGCAGATAGCCCTGACAACCTTCCCTTCCTCCACAACTCTAACCTTGCCACCTTCAGCCTTGCTGCCAGCACCAAAGTAGCTTGGGTCTCCGATGACTTGTTTCGCCTTTACAGTTTCACCAGCACTTGTCACCCCGACAAATTTACCGTCGGAATCAGTGACAATCTCCTCAATCTGCTTATCAAGCATGTAGGTGCCCCCATAGATGGCACTAAGGCGAGCAAACGATTGCGGGAGCTCCCCGAGGCCGTAGAGAGGGTAGATGTACGGCGACTTGCCGTAACGAGCCATCGATGAAGTGTAGAGGATGATGCGGTCATAAGTGGGTCGTGCGGGTTTCGTGATATAGCTGTCGGCGATTAATTATACGACTATTGAGCGTGGTTGGAATGTCTTACTCGTCGTCGAGATACAATGCCATGGCGTGCCCAATGAAGTCCTGGGTCCCTGGCTCCAAGCCAAACTTCTCGTAAACCGTCCGCATGTTGTCCTTGTCAAGGTCGATACCTACGCAGAGCCAATTAGCCAAAATCTGGACTTCAGGGAGGTAAATAACCTTGGTGAGTAGCCGGGTCTTCGTCTTTCCACCCCTGCAAGAACTCGAAGAATTTCTTGGCACGTCTCTTCTCAAAGAGGCCCATAAGGGGGCTCTTGACAGCCTCCATTTCGGTGCTGGGCACTTTGGAGATCTTGCCATCGCGATAGACGAAGCTGCCGGCGATCTGCTTGAATTCGAGGTATCGGGTGACGTCGGTGTGCACAAGGATCTTGGTGAGTTCGCCAGATGCAATGATGAACTTGGGGACGAGATCAACGGCGTAGTCGCGATCGCGGCCTAGTTCAGTGGGGGGAGCCTGATCTGGGCGGAACTTGCGATACAGCTTGAGCAGAAAAGGTGAGATCCACAGCGTAGAGGAGTAACACATAATCGCACCTGGGTCAAGTTGAGACTCGCACTGTCGCCGCCGTAATAGTCGTTTCTGTCCATGTGAAGGACCTTCTTGCCTTCGACGGAGAGCAGACCAGACAGGATACATTCTGTGAGGCCAGTGCCTAAGACGATGACATCATACTCTTCATCCATGGAAGCAAGGGATTTTCAGTGTTGAGGACGGCGAGGGCGATGAGGAGGAAGTTGGGAGAAAGGGAGGATTTGTGACTGTTGTCGTTTCGACGTTGGACTCAACAGTATGCGCTGCAACCATCACACGTGAATGCATCGATTACAAAATAGGGGCTACTACTACACGAATAGCAAGAAAACTCCGTAAGTCAAAATGTCCCTTCTGGCTTTAGTCGTTTTGCACCACCATCGTCCGTATCCTCTTCTACGCCAAACTTGCGTTTAGCTCTGGGAGGGGCGTTATTTTCTGGTGCAGTCCATGTTGGCTGAGGTGCTGGCACAGTATGTGACTCAGGAGCTGCATCAAGTTTCCGTATTTTTCTGGCCAATTTGTCGATTGCTGTGAAAGAAATTCAGGCCCCTATCCACGGCAGTCACTTGTACGTACTCTTTTGATTCCTCCGGTAGTATTCGCTGCAGTGAGAAACACGTCAACACATTTGCTGCTGGAACACGTATATGATACACCACGTACTTCCACGACTTGGCAGCCCGCTGAGGATACTACAGGCAATATATGAATGTGATGTTAATCGAACTCGAACAATGCTAACCCGGCGACCAAACTCATTCCACCTCTCCTGCATTGACACATCCTTGAAATTTGGGAAATTTGCAACATGTCTCGCAGTAGCGGCCAGGTCACCTGAATACACGTCAACTGCAGTCCAGACACTGGTTATGAATTTACTGACTTGAAGTGAACGGGTCGCCCTTGTGGCCCATGGTGCTTTCATCGAATGGAGGCAAATCAATATCTTCATCGTCGTCCTCGTCCTCGTCAGAATCTTCCGTAAGTTCTGACTCTGAACTGGGCTCTTGATACTTGGGCTTACGCCGGACGATCGGTTTCTTCTCTTGTTCAGAAACGCCGTCATCGCTCTCGTTTTCTTCTCTCATCGACGCCAGGATCTTATCAGGGAGATCATGGTGTGATGACCAGTAGGACGCCCAAGATTGCGCATTGTGATGAGGCGCCTACAATTGAAAATGTGTAAGAGCATGGGGGTTGCGGAGAGTCTGGTCAAAGGCGCTTACCTTCTCCGACAACAGCTCACACAACTCATTTCTAAGCAAAGTTGGATCACCCTTGAGCCGCCACAAGATAAATTTAATAAAATATGCCCTGTCATCCGGGGTAAATTTGTTTCCACCTCGGTTGTGTGGCTACACCGAACTCGTTAGTTGGCCGAAGTGAGTGACGAACATGACCTACTATAACTTCCGTTGGAGGACTCGGAGAACGCGAAGGAGGGTCCGGAATCTTGAGTTCAGTATTGGGTGGTGGCAGATGCTCATTGTAGACGGGTGCGTGTGCAGTAAGACTGTTTATAGTTCGTCGGCGGCCTCCTGGTGGCTGAGCACGACTTGACTGGACCGGTTGGCTTTGCCGCCGTGAACGGGAAGAAGGCGCGGGAGACGAAGAAAAGGGAGATGTTTCTGCCATGTATGTCCCAGCAGACGGTTTCTTTGTTGTTTTACCCGACGGTCCTGTAATCGTGTGCGCGCGTATGGCTGAGTCGAGTCTCTCCTTGTGATCCAAGTAATAGTCTTTCCATAGACTTGCTGAGTGACCAGCTGTCTAACTCTCATGTCAGCACATGTGCTGATAGCTGGAGAGACAAGACATACTCCATGTAATTTGTTGAGCGCGTCTTTGTATGTCTCCCCTCTTGAGCGGCTCTCGACTAATGCCTTTAGAAGAATAGGTTCGTCAACCGGCTCGACAGGTTGAGACAGAGCAAAGGCATCATGCAGAACTTGCTGGGGAAAGAAGGGCATGGCACTCATTGCCGCCATGCCATTGTGGTAGCCGTGTGGTGGCATCTGGCTTGACCATGCAGGATTGAACTGCTGAGAATGTGGGACCTGCGCAGGGTGGGGGTAATGGTTTTGCGGCACCCAGTTCTGGGATGGCAGAGGATGTATAGGCTGGGACGATTGTCGCATGCCCCCAGATGGTGGATAGCCTGCTGAACTTGGGGGAGGGTAGTGCTCCGGATAGACATTTGAGCTGGAGGAAGCATAACCGTTGAGTGCGTTGAGGGCGTCCGTGCTGTTAGTCGGGTAGTTCATCAGGGAGCCCTGGGTCCTTGCGCGTCTGTTCGAGATGGTCGTTTAGGACGTTGAAAGGTGAACGTTGAACGTTGAACGGTTGACTTGACTTCAAAAATTATCCCGTCGCGTGTCAAAATGGCACATGACTTCCCGTTGACGCGCCTCGCTAGAGTAAGCAGTAAGTAATACGAAGGTTAGACCCGGTCCAACCTTCGTTTTCACGTCATGGTTCTGCCCATCCGTCCGCTTTCGACGTCTGCCTCTCGCCAGGCCCTCAGCGCTATTGCTCGCAGCTCGGCGGAGCGCCTTGCTGAATGGAAAGGCACCTCGGCGACCAGAGGCACCACTAAGAACTTCATTGGAGGCGAGTTTGTGGACAGCAAGACTTCTGACTGGATAGACGTCCTTGACCCGGTATGTAGCGCGTCTGATTCTAGTCTCTTCGCGGTCCCAGCATGTACCTAGTCCACGCAAACTTTGCTGTCCCGGGTTCCCCAAACAACCACCTCTGAGTTCGAGCAGGCTGTGGATGCGGCATCTCATGCGTACAAGTCCTGGAGCCGCACCAGCGTCCTCGGCAGACAACGCTTTGCTCTGGAGTACATATTTCTACTGATCATTAGAAGCCCTGCTTTTACCGGATTTGTAGGCTTCAGCACTTACTTCGCCAAAATGCTGGTGCGATTGCGAGCAGTATCGTCTTGGAGCAAGGGAAAACGATTGCAGGTCATTATGGCCACAGGTTTTTCTCCCATTTATTTATAGGCTCTTGTTAGACGCCCATGGAGACTTGCTGCGTGGACTGCAGGTCGTCGAGACAGCTGTGGGCATTACCTCCACCCTTCTTGGCGACAAATTGAGGGTAATCGAAACAAGGTTTTCTCCGCTCTCTTACTGATTATACTGCTAGTCAGCAAGGACATGGACACGGAGGTTCGAAAGTTGCCTCTTGGAGTCTGTGCCAGTATTGCTCCATTCAACTTCCCTGCGTAGGTGTTTCCGGACTGTGAATGACGCGCTTCGCTACACAATTTTAGGATGATACCGCTTTGGTCAATTCCCATGGCGGCCGTAACGGGCAACACACTCATTCTGAAGCCTTCCGAACGTGACCCTGGGGCAGCTATGATCATTGCCGAATTATGTCAACGGGCAGGTGCGTTCCGAAATCTTCTCAAGTTCCGTTCTTTGACTTAGTTCGCCCCATAGGCCTGCCTCCTGGTGTGTTGAATGTTGTACACGGCGGAGTGTCCACTGTCAATTCCATCTGCGATCATCCGGCTATCAAGGCGGTCAGTTTCGTGGGAGGGGATCGTGCGGGACGGCACATATACGAAAGGTATGGCTCTGTTACTATTCGATTCAGGTTCTTCCTGATAATTCTCCAGGGCGACAAAGAATGGCAAGAGAGTGCAGGTCAAGCTTCTTTTAGATTGTTTTTCCATTTGCTGAAAGACAACAAGGCAAATTTGGGAGCCAAGAATCACGCGATAATAATGCCCGATGGTCTGCGATACGTCTTCCGTTGATATTCATCTCACAGTTCCTCAGCAAACCGAAATCTTGCACTCAACTCGATAATTGGTGCCGCCTTTGGTGGTAGGTGGACCTCTTTCTTTAAAGCTCAATATTTGACCCCAGTGTAGCGGCCGGGCAGCGATGTATGGCGATTTCCGTTGGTAAATAGCTGAGTTCGTGTCGAAATTTAATAGCCTGACAGCCACAAAGCTTTGCTCGTTGGGGAGGCCCAGTCGTGGCTCCCGGAACTCATTGAACGTGCCAAAAAACTCAAAGTCAATGGCGGCTTCGAGGAAGGCGCCGACTTGTTGGTGCAGTTTCTATTTCAGGCGGCTCTTTGCTGAATCTGCGAACAGAGGTCCCGTCATCTCCCCTGCGTCGAAAGAACGAGTGACAGGGCTGATTGCGTCAGCGGATGTACAAGGTGGCAAAATTTTGCTTGATGGCCGTGGAATCGAGGTTCCAGGATACCCCGATGGCAACTTCATAGGTATGGAAGTCAGGATAAGAAGGTTGTCTAAGTGATAACTTCGCACTTAGGGCCCACGATTATACAAGCCGACACCAGTATGAAATGCTACCAGTAGGTCCTACCATTCTTTGTCGATGTATTTGCTCACTTGGTAACTAGAGAAGAGATATTCGGACCCGTCTTGATTGTTTTGCCTGTGGACACGCTCGACGACGCCGTGGAAATTATCAATAACAACAGGTATGGCAATGGTGCAGCGTGCTTCACACAGTCGGGAGCTACCGCGCGAAAATTCGAGGTGAGAATCTTCCCGCATTGTTTTGACTTGCTTACACACGTTCCATCAAGACCGAAGTCAACGTCGGGCAAATCGGAATCAATGTCCCTATTCCAGTTCCATTGCCGATGTTCTCCTGGAGTGGTAACAAGGTACGAATTGTTATATCAGCTGTGTTCGGAAAACTGATTGGGCTATAGCAAAGTTTCTTGGGTGATATCCATTTCTACGGAAAGAGGTATCGCTATGTCTGTGGTACCAATTACAGTTGACCCTCCCACAGTGGCATCAACTTTTACACGCAGAACAAGGTGAACCTTTATTTAGCCAAGTCGTTCGTCGACCCTAAATATTTGTAGACCATCACGTCCCTGTGGAAGGCAGAGGATGCCCTGGGCACCCGTGCCTCTGTGGATATGCCTACACATCACTGAAAGGTTTTCCTGCGGAACTTCATATCGTTGTAATTCTAGTCATAGTACATTGCATGCGTTCGTATTCAGCGTTGCTTTCCAAATCGTCGAGGAATGCTTCAGAGAGAGAAGTACACTGTCGAAACGTGTTTTCAAAACCGCTCTTTTGTGAAGATTAGCACCCTGTTTGAAGCTTCTCAGTAACCAGCATACCAAGTTCCCGTACCAAGGATCTGGGATGGATTTCCCATCCAAGTAGGAGCCCCAAAGCCGAATAACCGCGGTGGTCTTATCAGGCATGACTCGCTTGATATCACGCAAATTATTGGCGTCGGACGCTAGAATGTGGGTGAATTCAGTAAAATCAGAGCCAGCCAGTTTACGGGACTGGTGCGAGATCGGGATTTTGTGCTGTTGGACGAACTGGTCAGGTCGTGACTCGCGATGCGAGTATAAAATATCTGCCTTTTTGCATGTCGATACCGTTCTGAGAGCAGTATTAATATGGCCTGGCCCTGGGACTACTTTCAGAGCTCACCGCTGACGCAGGGATGTAAATCGAGGGAAGTGCTGGAACGGCGGTGCGTACTCACATCGTCAGGATCTTCTCCAATGTGATAGCCCGCAGTACCACAGCTATCAACGACTATGTTCAAATCCCGTTTCTTCGCTGCTGCTGCGAGCACAGCTTCGCCCATTGGTGAACGACATATGTTCCCTGGCGTGCTTCGTCGATAAGATTTCGGAGCCCCGACCGGGGGCGAATAACTTGCCGAGACACACAATCAAGACCTTGGCCACTGGTGAGTCTGACATGGTACAGGGTAAAAGGGTGACGTTTGTTGGCGAGGCTCTGCAGCTCATGACAGCCGAGTCCAGTAGGATTTTGGCGCACTTGCTGGACACGATTGATCATTACTTACTATCAGACCGCATTTGGACTCAACCCTTCGAGTTACGTTACTGCTGCTCAACTGCGTCGATGCTTCTCCACCAATTGAGGTGTTTCTGACCACGATAGCCTCCCAGCCTGCTCTCAGGCAGCGGCAAGGTCAAACCCCCCTCTCCAAACTTGTTCCCATCTCACATTTCGACCCCCAGAGTATCTCTTGCGCATTCTACAGGTCAAGAAGATCCCGTTCACCTCTTTTGACCTTGCTTCGGACGAGAAAGCCAGGCAGTTGTGGAAGAGGAAGGCACCCTTAAGTAGCCACCATCTCGTCTACTCGAAGGTTATCTGAAACAGTGGTGTCTCAGGCATGCAGCAACTTCCAGGCATATTGGTGGGAGGAAGATTTCCCGGTGTACGTTTCTCCCTCTCGAGTTCTTCCGTCTATTCAACACAACATCAAATAGTCATTCACGGAATTGTAGGTTTCATTCGAGTCTGTGATCTCCGGCTCATGCGACTACTCCATTCAGTGAAGATGCTGTCGAATGTGACGACCTCGATACCTTTCTCAGACTGAAGGAATCTTGGGATGCAGACATTGATCAGGACCACCCCCCGCTCCAGGAGCAGCCTATTGGTGTTCCAGGTGCCCTAATGCCCCTGCAAATGACACCTGAGCATATCAGGTCAAAAATAATTGCGCAGTCGTCTTCGCCCCTGAAAGGCAAGGGCTCGATCCCGGTCAATAAGCAGACCAATGCATTCGATGTCAGCACTGAGCTGTCGGGTTTCGGATTGCAAGGAGTGACGGTGACCGAGGATGAGCTGCGAGACCTGGTTGCGGAGCTGGGCCTCGACGGAGATGAAGCTGGGGACTTGGTCAAAGGATTAAGCAACGCCGCCGCAAAGAAAGAATCAGATCTGGAGTCTGATACTCATGCCCAGGAGTCCACCCCTGATGCAAAACCTGCCGAAGGTTCGAAAGAAGAAGGCAGTCAGAAGGTGAAGTCTGAAGCCGAAACACCGGCAGTTTTAGCCAAAGAGGCGGGGGGCAAGGATTGAAATGTTTTTCACCTTCCGGGTTTATTGCCATTGGATAATGTATGTATGAACAAATGAAACGCGGGCGCTTCGTTCGGGGACCTTTCAGAGCAAGTTTATGCAGTGGACGGCAATACATACTCGCGGCAGATACAGTAAAAGAGTGATTATACAACGGAACACTGCACCCTGAACGCCCGCAAAGAATGTAGTCTCGCAACGCAGAGTCACCGTCGCTAAATACCTTCGTATCCATGGAGAACAGAGCCACAAGCTGCTAGATGCCTGGTCGATGTCTGTCCAATCACGCTGAAGCAATCATTGCAGTGCTTGACATGCCAAAAATCCGATAGCATCGTCACGAGTCGGAGTCAGAAGAAGTGGGGTCAACAAGTTTTGACCGACGGCGTCGCAAGGGACTGGACTGTGATTCTGAAGGGGCTATTATCGTTGCTTCATCCTCCGACTTGACCGTCTTTGTTTCATGTTCTCACGTTAGATCATATAAACGAATCGATAGACGGGCTTACGGATCTGTACTCCGGGGTCGCGACCTTCGTCGCGGGATCAAAGGCTTCTCTTCGGTCATCTCAGAATCATCGGAGCTTGAGCTGGATATAGCAGGCAGAGGTTGGACCTCGACTTTAACGACTTCAGGCTCGACCAGCACCGGGGTCGTACGACGGAACATCAAAGGTAAAATGCAGGCGCCGACCACCAAGGACGAAATGACCAGAAACACGATGGAGGATATGAGTGAGGAAAGAAGGGGTAACCGTGTTGCCAGACCTCTGCGCAAATTGTTAGCCTCTTGCCGTTCCCAGTGGGCCGGATACTCACCGTATACCATGGTGAACAACAACGCCACGTATCGACGCGGAAGCAACGCTCAATTCGCGTCCTTCTGCTTTTCCGAGGCTTTTCCAGCTATCACGTCGTCCTATTTCTACAATGGCGATAACATAAGAAGAGCTGGAGGCATATGAAGACAGAAGTGGGACATCGACATTGATAACAGCCGGAGAGGTAGAGAAGAATGAAAGTCGCGGAGGGATGACAATGGCCTTGGATTACGGTAAAGGCATGATAAACACATGAAAGTAACGATGTACTGACTGGCCTGCGAATAGAAACAAGGGTTTTATTTGAACGCGTCGACAGCGTCAGTGCCGTCATGAAGTTTCCCAACGCGTAGTTGGATTCAATATTGGGAACTTGCAAGTGGAGAGAAATATCGTAGCGTTGTTGTGGCACCAAGTTGGGAGTGTCACTTGAGCGTATGGCGAGCCACCATCACTGGGTGCAGAGCTCAAAAAAGGTTCAAGCAGCAACTAGCGTCATACCCGTATTGCAGATGGAGCGGAGACTGCCATCCGACAGCCACGTTTCGCCAGACAATCCATCCCGCAGACGCAGACAAGAATAGAATAAGAGGGATGAATGAGGCATAAACAAGCACAGGGAGGATATAGGGCAAGCTAGGGCGCAAGATTGCAATAAAAGTCGAGAGAACAGAGAAGAAAAGACGCGAAGGGAGGGCCAGGACGTGCGCGACTCTGGAGTTCTCCATAGAGTCTACTGAGTGACTGCGTGACGTGCATTTGCATGTCTTCCTCCAACGTCCAAGATCTGTTGGGTGTCCACCCCTCATCAGACACCTTGGCTCAGTATATTTCCACTCTATGCAAGCTGGCCGCTCTGGGGACTGTGGATCCAGAGGTCAAATCGTACTCGGACGCGGTTTACTTCAATTATTTTGCACTAGGTCTCAGTCTGCTCTTCTCGCCCAAAAACGGGTACAAGCCCGCGACAGGGCTGGCGCGTTCGGGTCTGAGAGACGGCGACTTGGTGCTCGAGGGTCTCGACTTCTACAACATCCCCAAGCCCAAACTCTCTGACCCCAAGACGAAGGGGACTTCGTCAAGAAAAGCGGAACTGGCGTTCTCCACACACCCCGCGTCACCCATCAGGCTGGCCCTCACTGCGGACCTCAAAGATAAGGATGGGAAGGTGCTTTCGCGGCTGCCGCATCTCGAGGTCCGCCCAGAAACGACGGGCAAGGATTTCGTGGAATGCATGGGCGAGCCGGACCGGAAGGGTGGCGGTGCTGGCCCGTCGTCGGGGTCAATTGGCATCTGGTGTGAATGGACGAGGGACGGTGTGATGGTCGAATTTGGAGGAGATGAGGCCAAAGGGCCGCAGGCCTGGGAGAGAGGCAAGGACGCGGTGTGGAAGGTGGTTACCGTGTTCCCTATTCCTTGCAAGCAATAATCACGGACGATCACCAGCTGACAACCCATGTGTTTATCTGTACCTACCGTACCTGACCTTGGCCTGACCACTCTGTTCTCTCTCCCTTAATCCGCCATGGCTGTCCCTGCACACTTTACCATCCTCGATATTACCGGCAAGTTCACAATGGTTTGTTCAGTCCCAATCAACGCGATCCATCTAATGCCGCGGCCAGAACAAGACGCTGAGCGATCCAACCGACACCATCCTTACACTTCAAGGAGTTGGATGGCTCAAGCGCAAGGCGATTGCGATCGGAACCGTCACCTTGTATATCAAGCACTACAAGGACGGCCAAGCCATCGAGCACGTCGACATCGACCAGGTACTTGACGTACTTTCGAGTACGCGAGGCATGCTCTCAGTCTGCCCAGACTATTACAGGTGGAATTCCTGGAACAAGGGAAGAAAGGACATTGTCGTGGACGGAGAGATCAACCGACGACTCCTTGTTTGGAGCCGTCGTTGGCAAGTCAAGGTGCCTCTGCTCCTGCCGTCGCCGTTCAAGATCTAAACTTGTGCTCAGGAGGGTGAATGCATCCGAGTTGGAAGAAGAGTTCTTGAAGAAGAACTGGACTGCCGACACGCTCGAGCACGGAGTCATCGAGTCGTATGTTTATAGCGACACTCCGAAAAGCGGAACAACCTGGATCGCTGATCAGGTCGGCCTTGACACTCGTCGCTTTCCGTGTCCTTCACTGACAGTATCCTTAGGCCTGGGGTATGGAGGAAATTAACGGTGAGAGGCGCTACGCCAGGCACGTCAAATTTACTGGCCCCAACGGCGAGGACATTGAAGCTCGTCTTGTATATGATTACCGTGGGTCTACTTGCTTCATAACATATTTTATGCTAAATCGACTTCAGTGGGCCCTCTGTAGTTATTTAATACAAGCTAGGTACCCAACGTGCCTTGCTTTTATTCCATCAGCAAGAATCTGGAACATGTAATGTTAATCTGAATCTGTTAAAATTATGACCTCGGAATCCTTCGTCATCTTCTGGCCTTCTCCGTTTCTCCCAGTCCGACGTTTCTTGGAAGGGGGAGGAGGATCCCGCATGGAATAGGTCCAGTCGCCGGAAATATCGTCGATGTCGGAGTCGTCAGTGTACCTACGAGCCTCAGTGACCCGTCCAGACTGGTTATCTTGCTCCATCATCCCGGAGTCGTCGTTGTCTTCGTCGATAATGAAGCCATCCATCTCATCACCTTCATCCTCATCTTCTTCATCCGACCTCCGCGTCTGTGTCTGTCTTTTGCGTTTCCCGGCCTGTTTGTCGTCCTTGCTAGAGCTCGCCTTGGCCGTCTTCCCGCTGGCCTTCGCTTTCTGGGGTGCTTTCCGGAAGGAGCACTCGATCTTTGGGGCTGTCTGGTCTGTTTTGACCCGATCCCGGGACATGCGTGTAAGGCGGAGAGCAAGTGGACCGCTGTCCAAATACACATTCGTCGAGTAGGCGGTGGACTGGTACTTCTCCTTGAGATATTTTTGAATGAGCAGCTCGACAAGCAGAGTCTCAATGTCCTAAGGGCCGTCGTAAGCATCAGTCCCATCCGGCGAGAAATGAAATACGAACATCCTTCTTCAAGTCGACTTTACCGCCACAGACAAGTTCAAGATTCATGTCGACCTTTTCTTTCTCCTTGCCTTTACCCTTACGACCGCCCCCTCCCACCCCATAACTGCCACCACCGGCGCCTCTCGCCAGACCGGCTAACATGGTGAGCGTCAACTGGCCGCCAGAATGATGCACCGCTTCGACGATCTTGAGAATTTGCCACGCCTCCAACGTAACGTCTTTGCGCTCAAAGCTACTATGCACTCTCATGCAATTATCACAGTGTCCGCATGGCGCAAGCGCGTTGGAGTCGTCCGTCGTCCACGAGGACATGGACAACTGAGACGAGTGTGAAAAGTACCTTTACCAACAAGGTATGACCATGGATTGTAGCACCACAAAAAGACCACGCACTTTGCAAATAAAATTTTGCGGCAATCTACTAGATTGGACGCGAAACCCATCATAGCGTGCACTTGGGATCGGAATGAGGACAGTGATGATTCAGAGATGATGGGCAACACAAACATTTCGTTGGCCCGTCCTTTTCACCCGCCATCATGGAGCTAAGGTGTGAAAAGTCTGCTGGACGATAGTACAGGACGCAATCCGAGTCCTTTCCGTCTCGTCCAGCTCTACCGGACTCTTGATAAAATCCGTCCATCGACTTCTACAGGTACGAGTCGATTAGTCAATTCTGACATATGTGCAAGTACACTGGACACGAACAGAGAGCTTCAACGTCGATGTTAGCTGCCGTGAATGAGGGGAGGAATGAGACTGACTGAGTGATGAAGAACGAAGCGAACATCTCCCTTGTCGATTCCGAGACCAAAGGCTGATCCAAATACTGAGCGGCTGTGATAAATGTCTCACTGACGAACTTACCGATGGTCGCACAGACAACCTGTATTACGCCCTTTCGCCACTGCTTATGCAGGGCTTCCTTGTCGTTGTCTTTTCTGTCGGCGTGGTACACTCCTGTCTTGATTTTGCCTTGGCTTTGCTCCCGCAGTCCCTCGGCAACTTGTTCGGCGTCCTGGAATACGTTAAAAGGGTTGGATGTGAATGGATACACACCATTACCTTCTTTGTAAAACAGTACACGATTCCGGTCTGATTCAGGTGGTTTTCAAGGATATAATCCTTCATGGCCGCGATAGCAGCCACTGCTGAGGAGGGCTTGGGCAGGATCGTGTAGTGGAGGTTTTTTCGATATAAAGGCGCAGAAAAGTATACTGTGGCATTCGCCTTTGCATCTCGGAGAGGATTAACGGAGGAACAAGTGGTGAATGGCCAACGTACTTCTGCCGTCCACTACAGCTTTCAGTCTGAGAGTTGCAATGAGATCCTCCAGAACTCGTGGCGGGCATGTAGCGGATAAAGCCATGATCGGAACCCGTGGAAAGAGCTGGCGGAGGATGTGGAGCTTTTGGTAGTCGGGTCTCCGGTATATCAGCAGAGAGAGTAGGAGAGTGTATGACGCGCTCACCGGAAATCATGGCCAAGCTGAGAGACACAGTGAGCTTCGTCGATGACTATACGAGCTACAACAAGCAGTTAAGATGTGTCCAGTGCGGAGTGCAGTGCAAAGATATGTATTACCCAGTTTCCCCCCATTCACTAGCTTTTGGAGCATTGCAACAAACGACTTGCTTTTCGCTATTTTCTCCGGCTATGCACACAAATTGAGAGGAGACAAAACCTCAAGAACAGAGACTCCTTACCGTAACATAACACAGTTTGATCTCCTTCTGTTCCGCTAGTGTGTGGTCCGCCATAGACAGCAGTCGTTGATGTATATCGCGCGAGTCTGGCTTGGAGGTTCCTCCCGTCAGCTTCACGGCCTCGACTGAAAACATCTTAGAGACACTCGGGAATGTCCAAAATCATAAGACCTCACCCCCGGCTTCGCGTAGATGCAAAATCTGATCTGTTATCAGTGCTATCAGTGGGGAGACCACAAGAGTGCATCCGGGCATTAACAGGGCTGGAAGTTGGTACGTTAATGACTTTCCGCCGCCTATAAAGTGCGTCAGACGAGAGAAACAAAGATTCATGCTCGTTACCTGTCGGCATGACGCAGACAATGTCGCGTCCATCCATATTGGCGTTGCAGACACTTGGTGGAGTCAGAGACGAAATGACACGAGGACAAACCGCACCCTTGTTGACAAAGACGAAAATTATTTATGCCGAAGACCTTTTTCATCTGGAACTTGAGCTGGCCCGACCACTCGAAGTCATCAGCGCTATAGTCCACGCCTTCAACCGCCTTTCCTTTCCCTTTGGCATTGGCAGGAATGGTTGCGCGATCCAATTCGTCCACTAGTCTCTGTCTGTCTTCGCTCCGAAGGGCGAGCAGAGCCTCGAGTTGAGAGATGTCTTCGCGGTATTTGGCCATCTCAGCATCCAACTGAGATATTTCCCTGTTGAGCTCCTGTTTTCGGAGATACAGGGTGCACCATTATTCGGTTGCAGAGGGCGGGAATTGAGTCGAGACGACGATGGCAGCTGGTGTAACGTATCTGCAGCAGACATTTCCAGAATCGCATCCATCTGCGGAAGAGCTTAGATGAGCAAGGGGTCAATGGCGAGGTCGTACATCATCCGACGCGACGTGGTCGCCGCAAGACATGGTTCTCTGGAAAGACAACGTTTCAGAGAAAGGAATTGAGTTGGGATGGCAGGACGCGTCTCTGTACGCGTCAATGTGGACTTGGTTGCAATCAGGGCCAGCGACAGAGAGCCAGCTTTGACGAACAACACAGGGCTGCCTGATTTTACTTACAACATCGGTGAGGGGTCAAAATGAGTGTGGCTGTGTTTCCATGAAGCCGGCTTATTCACCCTATTTCTGTCCTCCGCGTCCACGATGCAGGCCAGCGACTCCGAGGCCAGCTCCAGCCACGCCCATCTACCCGACAATCCCACTGCTGTCCACGACGTATTCACTACGAAAACCACGCTGCAAAACTTCGACATCGAGTATCCACGCCTCGAGAACCGGCGTCCTCCTCCTCGCAGGCGGAGTTGGTGGACCACCCGTGTCCGTCAGCAAGTCTTCCAGCACCCTCGAATCTCCAGGGTTTTTGTGTGGCTCTGGGGTCCCAGGCCGAAGGTCAACCTTCCAGGTCTGTCTAGCTGCGGCGGATTCTCCATCACCACGTCCATTCATCATCTTAACAGATCCAAAACCACTCCTTGACATCGACATCAAGGTGCGGGGACACCATGTCATATTGCCCATTGAGTCGACCTTTCTGCGACTGACACGACTCGTCCCAAATAAATGGCTCCTCCTGGTTCTGGCCGCCGCTTATATCGTTTCCCTGGCATTTTTTGCTCGAGCACAATTTTTCCAAACTCCCGAAGACTCTTTCATAGATTGTACCTCAACCTACTGGTTGGGTGAAAATGGGTGTGGCTTGAACGGCCAAGGTTGCGCTCCGTTCAACGATTCCTCTCTTGCGTGAGTAAATCACTCGCATGCCCATTGAATTTGAATCCGGGTTGATACTGGCATAGCTTCCGTTGTCCCGCACAATGCGCCGGGGTTATCCTAGCCAATCCTCGTGCCATTGGCGACGAATCAATGGCGTTCGTGCCCTTGATTGTGGGAGGGGGCGATGTCAACCGCACATACCGAGGGGATACTTTTATCTGTGCGGCTGCTGTCCAATCGTTGGTCACTCGCACTTTATCGTCTAATTTGGTTACTGAAACTGCCTCCCATCAGTGGGCTCATCAGTAACTCCAGAGGAGGATGCGCAACCTTGGACCTCATCGGGAATTACACCGATTTTCTCCCAACAACCGGGCACGGCCTGACATCCATAGGATTTCCCACCGTCTTTCCCCTTGCCTTCCGCTTCCGTACCTCTACAACATTGCGACACTGCGAGGATATTCGCGATGATGCCTTGGTCTTTGACAGTCTCATCACTGCCTTCCTTTTCCTACTTCTGCGCCCCAAACCTATCGTGCTCTTTTGGTGTTTGGTGTGCATTGGATACTGGCACATCATCTTATTTTCCCAGCCCGGGGGGCCTCCCCCGCCGCTCGATACCGCATTCGGTACGTTCCTTCCAACGCTATTTATAGCGTATGCCTTCTGGCGGCTAGCCTTCCGGTTCACTCTCCCGGCATTTGCCAAAGCTCCCATCGAAGCGACAATTTGGTACCTTGCGCCATTTTGGGTCGGGGTTCTAGCCAATCTCACGACCGAAAAACTGCCTATTGAGCGTCTTACCGAAGCTGATCTTACGAAAAGATCAGGAGCGATAACTGCTCTGGTCGTTATCGTCCTCCTGATTGCAGCCATTGCTGTAAACCAACTTCGTGTATTCCGCAAAACGGGTTGGCTTCCCTACTACCTAGGATGGTATATAATTGGCGGGCTGGTAGTTATCGTGCTGTCACAGCTGCCCGGGTTAACGCTGCGAATACACCACTACATCCTGGCCATCGTTCTCATTCCCGGTACGGCGCTTCCGACGAGAGTATCTGCCATCTGCCAAGGATTTCTTCTTGGGTTGTTCCTGAACGGGGCAGCTGCTTATGGATTCGATTCAATCTTACAGACGCCAGCTGAAGTGAGCTTGAATATTATATTCTCCAATGGTGCCATATCTCATCCTGCGGCAACAGCTCCGAGAAGACGCAACACTGGGATCAGAACTGCCCACCTTCCTTACAAATTCCACCACCTACAACGCCTCCGTACCGCTAACAAACCAGACGATCTTCTGGGCCGCTCCGCCAGCTGGATGGGACGGCTTCTCCTTGCTGGTGGACGACGTCGAGCGATACGCGGGAGCCGCGCTCAACTTCTCGCTGGTGGCTTTCCAGTCCGGTATTCCGCACTTCTTCAGGCTCGCGGTGAGCATCCACCTACACCTCGTTTCTGACTAATGCTGAACTGGTTGGTCGCAGCTCACCTCGGGAGGGAGCACTGGCGATTTCACCAATGCTGCGACACTGCTTGCTAATGGAACGTGGGTCGACCCGTTGCCTGGGGCGACTTGACATGCCACGGGCTTGGTACATAGGCGCATGGACGCTGTGCTGCATATACATAACTCATTGGGACATTCACGTATGCGCAATAATATATAATAAAGGGGACAAGAACTTGAAAGGTGTCTTGAGTACAAAATGAGGAGTATATGCACGTTCGCTGGCCAGTCCGCCTCCACAGCAACGCTTAATAGGATAAATCTAATGTATTCCCAAACATCTACGTATACGCGATATTCCAGAGATCCGTACAAACCGAGGAAAGAACGTGTGTACACTGTACAGTGAATCCGATGCGGATGATAATCGAGGGTATCAAAGAGTGGCGGGCGGGGAAATTAATCGTACAGTATACAACATAAAAGAGTTAGGGATAATTAGACACCGTCGGGCGGACAGGGCAAGGACGGATCCTAGATACACAGATATACAGACAGACAACAAAGGAGCGGACAATGGAAACGTTATCCATAGAGGAAAAGGAATGAATGTGGCTCGCTTCGTGAGCGATAGACAATCAAACCGCGCTGCCAAAGCGCGACGACGTCCCCGTTCGCGCGCGCGGCCGGTTGACCACGCCCGAGAACGACTTGTGATCGTGCCATGCAGCAGGCGTGCCTGCCCGGGCACCGCGGGCCGCCCCCGCCCACACGCCTCGCAGTACTCGCCCTCCGCCGCGCGCAGCGTGTCCACCTGGGCCTTGAGGTCTCTCACCTGGCCCTCAAGCTCCCAGATGTGCCGCTGCCACGCCTTCTTCGCGGTCGCGAGCTGCTCCTGCAGCGCCTGCGCGAGGCCGGCCTGGTCCTCCGATATCGTTGCCATTGGGCCCTTCTCGCCATTGTTGCGTTCTGAGCGCGAGTGCGTGTGCCCCAGGAGGCCCGGCGTAATGGGCGAGATCACGGTGCTCGGGCTCAGAGAACTCAGCGTGTCCATGTCCGTCTCAAGGCCCGGCTGCGGGTCCGAGTCGCGCGAGACGATGTGATCCCCGAAGTGGGCGCTGAACAGTGTGGACACGGGCCGCAACTTCAACGCGGGGAACTCGGTAACGTTCGCAGGCGCGCTCTGGGGGAGGTCAGGCTGATGCCAGGCCCTGTCCGACATGTCCGAGAGCACAGTCCGTGTCTGGAAGTCCTCTGCTGCCGATGCAGCCCGCAAACGGGATTGAGTCGCGGTGTTGATGGAGAGAGATCGTGGCGTGGGCTTGGAACCCGATGAGCCTCCATTACGATCGTCGAACGAAAACGGCGCCTCGTTCATTGAAGGCGAGATCTGCGGGGCAGGAACTCGGTGGCTCGTCACTTTTGCGGGCTTTTGAACCGTTTGCTGCTGCTGGGCATTGTAGGCAGCATACCCATCCGACAACGACGGCACAGGCGGCGGGGAAGTTCTTTCTTCCTTCTCTGTGCCTCGGGTACCGTTAAACAGTCTCATAAATCCACTCTTCTTGTGCTTCAACGTTTTACCTGGCGGTGCGCCATTCGACGTCTGCGGCGATACGACCACGGCAGGCTCCGAATCCCGTCTTTCGGGCTTCGACGGGGTGCCGCCGACGATGTTCTGCAAAGCAGTTTTTGCTCTGGCGCCAGTGCTTATCGAGCGCGCACGAGCTCGGGAGCTGACGCTATTGGTGGGGCTGTGACCCCCACCAACAGCGGGTGGCACTTCTGGGAAGGGAGTCGATGAAGTGGACGAGATGGAGAGATTTTGGGCTGTGGCGCTTCGCGATTTCTGAGCCCGTGCCTGTTCGAGGGATATCAAAGCAAATGTAGGGGATGCACTCCGTTCCGTCCAGCCCGGTAGTAAATTGGGAGCCACGAGCGCCGAGGAAATGCGAATATCATTTGGCATCGCGGACGGGGCTGGGTGAATGGGCAACGGGGAGGAAATTTCTTTTCCGTGGAACATCGAGGCCCTACTTCGAGGACTCTGGGTCGAAGCCATGGAGGACGCAGAGGTATCTGGTGTCAACGTTGATCCGGTCACTGATCTGGACAAGGAACTTGTCATCGTGAGGGAGTCGGTGACCGTTGCGGTTGAATCGCTTCGGGAGACGCCTTGATTGAAGTTTGGGCGCGCGTTTGGAGTCGGGGATAGATCATCGGCGTAGGAGACCACCAGGTCCGGATTTGCGTAGGGATGGATTTCCTCGGAATACGCCGATTGACTGTCGTTGGTGGCTCGGCGGGACAAGGAAGGAGGTTTGCTGGACATAAAATGAGAGTATTCATGGTTGTTGTTGCGAGAATGAACCGGGGAGGGAGCGATAGAATGAGTGGCGGAGCGAGGGCTGCCCGGGACCCGGGGAGGAGTTGTATAGGGCGAGCTGGGAGAGTCAGAGCGCGCGGTGAGAGGGAAATTGAGACGCAGGCCAGTCAGCCGCGGGGTCGGTGCCGGGACGAGAGAGGTAGACGATATGCTGGCTTGACCCAAAGCACTGTCGAAAGCGGTTAGCGGGCGTAGAATACGGACGATTGCAAGGTACTCACTGCAATGCACCGCCGCGGGAATAGGGGGAATTGGCGGAGGATGTGGTTTCGAAGGAGCGTTTGGGCTTTGCTTGCGAGCGACTGGACTCGCCACTGGGGCGGCTGCTCGCTGTGGTTCCACGACTGGAAGAGCGGAAGCCGAGACCTTTCCTGACAGCATCTCTGCCACGGCCCGAGGCACGATCGTCGAGCTCGTCCTCCTCCTCCAAGGCGCCGCTGTCCATCTCCCACGGGGCTTTGGAGTGGAAGCGCATTTTGGGCCCCAGGAGACTCATGCGGGACTCCACGGAGTCGTCGTGGTCTGCGTCGACGGTGTCCTGATCGTCGCGGGCCTCGTCTTCGTCCGAGCCGTCGCGCGAGTCGTCGTCAAGGTCGAGCATGCTCTCTGCGAGCTCATTGAGGCGACTACGGGCCTCGAGAGGGACGCGCGGGGACGGGGGGGAGCGGAAGGAGTGGAGGGAGCGGGTGTCGAGAGGGAGATCATTTGGACGGGGGGAGAAAAAGGGCGAGCTATATACAGAGGGCGTATCGTAGTCGAGGGTTGCTGCACGGCGCTGGTCGAGGAGCTGCCTGAGATGGGCGTCGTGCGGATCATGAGTACCCCTGCGCAACATGGCGGCGCTGCCCCGCTGCTCGCCGTGCAGAACGTCGACGACGGGGGTTGTGAGCAGAAAACAGGATCAGAGTCCAATCAAAGCCGGGTTAGTCTGGGTTAGTTCACCGGCAGGCGTCTCAGACAGATCCTATCTAATCACACGGCAGCTGACGGCATCACTTGCCCTCCATCATGGACCCCATCCCCCTCGCCCCCTCCGCCAACGGTCGTCTCTCCGGCAAGCCCTGGAAGCCACAAAAGTCCGCCACAGTGTCCGTCCCCTGCTCCCCCCTTGCGCCCCATTCACACCCCACAGCCGCTCCCATCTCCAGGACGGCGTAAAGACAAAATCATGGGAGGACCGGATGGAAAAAACTAAAAAGGCACAAGCCATCAAGAAGCTCCAGGCAGAACTCAAGGACGAAAAGCAGGCAGAGGCGACACGGCAGGTCCTTTAACCTCTTTTACTCCTTGTCTTACCGCCCTCCAGCCGCCGAGAAATCACCAAGGCCCGCAAACACGCAGCCGAGGAGCGCCGCCGCCTCGAGGAGGACAAGTTAAAGGTACCATAACCATCTGTCCACCCATCTTCTCCCGTCTCACGTCTCGTATCACAGATGGGCGCACGCAAAGCGGAACGTCTACGACGTAGAGCAGGCCGCTCCAAGAAGGTCCATGGATGATTCGAGTGTATTATTATTGCATCCCGTGTACTAGATCTACAATGCCCAGCTGGTGTCCACCTCGCCCTCCTTCACAAACGGCTTGTCCAGCCCTGCGACCACGCTCTCGCACAGCGGGCAGCTGCTCGCAAGCACGTCCTCCAGCTCCGCCCGCAGCCGCTCCGTCTTCGCCTTCCGACCCCCGTCCTTCTCGATCCCGTTTTTCCGTCCACCGCCCATCCCTGGCATCCACGTGGGTGCTGACACGACCGCCGCAAGCGCATCAGGCACGATCAGGTCCCGCAGCCGATCTCCCGCAGACAGAAGGTTCCGCCCCAGCACCCTCGTCCCTGTCTGTAGTGGATTTACCACAAAGTTGGCAGATAGGAGCGTACGCTGTGAGACAGGCTGCCGGACCTGAATTGCTGATGCCGGGGCGTTAGAGCCATTAACAGCCACAGGGGCCCCTTTAACGAGCTCGTGCTGGAGGGCGAGAATTCGCCGCAGCGCGTGCTGTGGCAGATATTCCTTTGCCTGTGAGAGTGTGATGAGCTACATTGACCTAAAAAAAGAAAACAGCACCGACCAGGCCAATGAGGCAGTCCGCATGGAACGTATGTCGGCATGGAAAGACATAGAACTGCCTCGTCAACAGCAAATGTAAGCACACTGAGCACTGCTCCCCCGCATCGACTGTTACGAAGCGGTTTTTCAGTGCGGTGATATCCTGCTTGATCGAGTCCGCCGTCCGCGTCGCCTCGTCCATCTGGCTCTTCAGACCGTTGATCTGGTTCGAGTATCCCTCCAGCGCGTTAGTGATCTCCTCTTTGAAGTCATCGATGACAACAAAGTCGGGGAAGAACGGAAGAATGTCCTCGATCTTCAACAGGTCAGTATTCTCCAAGAACCGCATCGCCCTAGACGCAGATCAGCACCGGGATATCCGTTGCACGACAAACAGACGCACGTCCTGATATCCTTCTTGTCCTGCACGACATACCGCGCAATCTTGAGCCACAGCTTCTTCCGCAGCGGCTGGTCGTCCTCCGGCTTGTCCGCGTTGAGCTTCGCCAGCTCCAGATCGCCCTTCTCGAGGGCCAGGTCCACGCTGTTCTCCCACAGGCCCATCTTCGAGTAAATGTGCACGCACGGCTGCGTGCGGCCGGATTGCTTGCAGAGCCGCAGCGCGTAGTCGAGGTCGTAATACGGCTTGTCCGTCAGCGGGTCCGCCGGCGCCGTGGAGAGGAAGCGCAGGAGCGGCCCGTCGTCCTCGGGTGCCGCCGCCACGTGCCGCGACGACGACGACGGGGACACGTAGAACGTGATAAGGAGATTGTGAATGGTCGGCGATGTGTTCTGCTGCTCGAACACGACGTAGGTAAGGTACCGGATCGCTTGGTTCGGCGACAGCGGATCGCGTGGCACATATTGGAGCTGCAGGAGGGAGGGGACGAGACGTAATGGATCCAGCGCGGGCTGCTTTAGCCACGAGTCCACTGTTTCCTTCGGTGCTTGTCGCATCAGGACTGGCCCGAATCGATATACTGCTCTAAATCCGTCTATTCGATGGGTCGGTTGGTTTCTGCATGGAATGGAGTAAAGTTTGAACATGCCTGTCGATTGATAACGTCTATCGCTTTTGTCCACTCATCTTCGAGGATCCAGTGTTCAATCACACGCTGAAAGTCGCCAATCACAGTCGCGTAGTGGAGGTACATGTCTATACGGCCGTGTCCTTGAATGAGTTCGTAAATGGTGTTGGGCTGTAAGTTGCTCTGCGGTCTGTGAGCAGCTGTATATTGTTAGAGATAGTACGGTCAAACTGACCTTGTATGTCTCGAAGAACTGCCGCAAGTCGTCTTCCAGGATAACACGCTCCGCTTGTAGATTTTCAACATCGTGTGATACCGACTCCGACGCGACGACATCATCCAACTCGTTGCATTTGCTCAGGTAAAACTCGACCAACCAAGTCGCCAGCATCATCCGTTGTGTAACGTCCTGAAGTGGAGTGTCAGATTTATTCAGCACTGGAGCCGATACGTACAGCTTTCCGAGTCCGTTCAAGGCGCGATACGAGATAGGATCTCAGGGAATCCCGGTCGCCGACATCCAAAAACTTGAGCGCCACTTCTTCGAAGGTGACTGAACATTGCGCGTAACATTGAGCCGCTTGGAAGTATCGTCCCTCAGCGAAAAAGGCATTGGCCTGTGCCGACAGCACGTGGTCCCGTTGGCTCGCAGTCTAACACACCGACGTCAGGATCCGGTCAACAGGGAAGCGCGAGGGGAGGACCTTAGCGTATCTCAGTGCAATGTCAAACTGCCCCTTTTCCAGGTATACCTTCCACACGTCGCGATCCTCGTTGTCTACCACCAACTCAAAGAGGGACTGGTCAGTGTATACCCAGTACGTCTTCCGGACGGGATCGGCAGCGAGGCCCTTAACCTGCTCGTTTGGTTTCTGGGTGTAATGGGTAAGAAAGGCCGAGGTAAGGATGGCTCGCGTACTGACCAAAGGCAAAGTCTCTTCATAGGTCTGCTTCTTGTCCAGATTGCAGACGCCAACCACTTGATCATCGTACAGCAGGACGAAGTGAAACTCTGTTAGCGCCATTGACATAGGTTTTCTGTCCCCAACGGGCGTAGAGGAGGATGCAAAATAGGACGGGTAGCGTAAAAGGTCTGCGGTGTCGATATAACTACCAGAAGCCGGTTCAAAGTTCAGAGTCCCGTGGTAGACTCCTTGAGCTGATTGATCGATGGTCAGAAAACGCCCAAAATTTGGGGGAGGGCGCTTACAGTTCATCCAAGCTACGCCCTTGGGCAGTGACAGAGCTTGGTCCGCATTTTGAGAAAAGTAATGTAGCTCCGACGTTGGGGGTCTTGTCTTTGGATCTCCTGTGTCACTGGGAAAGTCAAGTATCTCTTTCGAAAGGTTAGCGACACGCGAGGATGCAGGTCGTAAAGCGCACTTGTCCCAGGGTCCCGGAAACTGGCAAAGAGGCCAGAAAAGACCCTGCCCCCATCTTCAGACCGTCGATCAGGAACGCCTACGAATTGGTGAAGTCGCGTGGCAGTTGTAAATGTAACGAGACCCTGCTTGGGGTCCGAGGGAGGGAAGAAGTCGAATTTTATGCCCGTGATGGGCTGTCGTTCGGGAAGGGTGAGCACTGTTTGTAAGTAGCGGTCCGGCGACTTGAAGAAGTCCTCTTCGGCATCGAGGAGAGCTTCGTATATTGTCCCATTTTGGCTCCCAATAAGCATTTCACGAGTAGACTTGGCGTGAGACGAGGACAGCAATGCTGCCTTGTTCCAAGCCACGCTCTCGATGACCATTTTGAAGGACTTTAGCGGCCTGGGCTTCTTCCACGCGCGGTAGAGATACCAGTTCTCCCCCGTGAGGGAGGTGATGAGGATATGGCGTCCCGAGGGATCCATGAAGATTTTGTGGATAGCCATGTCGGTCGGTTTGCGGGGGATTTGTATTTTGATTACCTGGTCCGAGTGGGACAGTTCGATGAGGACTATCATGTTGGAGGACAGGGCCATTGCGAGCATGTCCGAGCAGACGACGAACGCGACGAGCGGTGCAGGAAAGACATACTGCACTCTACAGAGGTCGAAGATGGGAGCGGTTGCTGCGGCGGGGTCGCCATCCTAGCGAAGGTAAGAGCACACCAAGAGCCAGCGGTTAGGACGCACGGGGTTGTCAAGTGCGAGGGGATCTTCCTCGTGGGCGGATGGCTCGAAGCCCTGGTATTGCAATTCAGGCAGAGGCAACGCAGATGGCGCGAACGGGGCTGCGGCGTGTTCTACATCTGTGGGAACGTGAGATCGGGCAGAGGTGGCCAGGACACGACTTGCACTCGTCGAACATGGTGTTCGCAGGAGTAGCGGCTAGAGACCACTCAGCGCACTGTACACCACGGCTGTGGCGCGACCCAAGACTGCGGCCCGGTAAGCCGCTCGCCTACTATTTAGTCCCAGCGCTACCCGTATACTCTACACTACGTACCATGCCGCCACCCATGCCCCGTCTCTTCGTCATCCGACACGGCGAGACTGAATGGTCCATCAACGGTCGACACACCGGCCGCTCTGATATTCCTCTTACGGCTCGCGGTGAAGAGCAGATTACGGAGAAGGCTCAGATACTCGTTGGCGAAGGGAGTAAGAACACCGTCCCAAGTGTGGCTACTGCCCCAATTGACAGCCACAAAATAGAGGTCCTTGACCCCAAGAATATCTGTACCGTTATTGTGTCTCCTCGTCAACGGGCCCATAGGACCTTTCACCTGCTGTTTTGTACGTCCACCGCCAGTCTCTCAGAATTTGTTTCACCTGTTCTCTAGCGCATGTCCCGACACCTGACCACCTTATCACAGAGGAAGTCAGGGAGTGGGATTATGGCAAGTGTTTAATTCGAATCCTCTCGTACCTTTCTGAACCGAATAGGGGATTATGAGGGTCTCCTATCGTCCGAGATCAAAGCTAAGAATCCAACTTGGTCGATATGGGACGATGTAAGTGGTTCATTAACGTTCATTGTATCGGGCATCGTGCTTATCGTATCCTGCAGGGTTGCCCTGGTGGAGAGAGCGTGGAAGAAATGCAATCGCGTGTCGACGCCATAATTGCAAAGGTCCCAGTTGAGCCATCCAGCTCAAACTCGTTTATAAACGTCCTTTTAGGTCCGCGAATATCACAGGCAATACAAGGAAGAAGGATTGAACACCCGGGATGTCGTGATCGTCGCTCATGGGTGCGTTCATAGTCGTTGTCGTGGTCATGAAATTCAAGTTCCTGCAGCCATTTCAGCCGCGTACTCATCTCTCGCTGGATCAATTTTCCCTTGTGCTTGGGTATGGCTCTTCCTCGCTGACATGAAACCATTGTTTACCGACATATGCAGGTACTCATTTTAATGTCGAGCCTGGCGGTATCGCGTACCTCGGATACAACCACAACTCCCTCCAGGAACCCGCCCTGAATGCGCTCAATTTGTATGCGACAGTCACCTAGAGAAACGACGGAGATGTATAGCAAGAAGTAGCAAGTTATTGTATTGGTAGCAAGTAAACCTGTGAATCCTCAGGCGAAAGTAGTTCCACTTGATGGATTAATCAATTGAATTATCACCGGTTTTTTGTTCCGTTTCGGGCGCGTTGTTTGGCCAGCGCAAGATTACCATTTGCGTGTCACGAACGCGATCCACATCGTCCGCTACTGCCATGGACGAGACGACCTCAGTCGAGCCTGCCCCAGGGCCAACGGACGAGCTCAACCCTCAACCCTCGGGAGACCCGGCGCCTCATGCTGAACACGAGGCTCCTGCTACTGATGATCTTGCAGTGGCCGACCTTTCCGGTAACCCCCCTACAGATACCACCCCCGAAGACGACCCAGCGCACCCCGCAGCAGACGGCGAGCCAAACCCTGATACCCTGGACGCTGCTCCTGAACCAGAGATAACCGGCGAGACTGGAGCGAAAGCAAAGGTTGTTTCCTCCGTTAAATCAGCCGTGGCCAAGTCGAACGGTGCCTCAGCTGTTGTCAAGAAGGTCAGTATATCTGTGTGTTAATGCCTGTGCTAACGTCTCTTATCCTCGCCTTCGTACTAGGTGCTCAACTCTGGGACTTTCGGTGCTGGGAAGCCTACCGCATCGAAGCCGACACCTGCGCCATCTGCAGCCCCCAAGACATCTGCAACGCCTCTTAAGAAGTCCACCAGTGGACCTGCTCCATCGTCCAAACCATCAATGGCTTCCGCCAAACCCGCAGCCCCCGCCGCAGTCCCCAATCGCAGGGCGTCCGTCGTACCTGCGAGAACTGCCGCTCCTGCAGCAATGAGACCATCGCTTTCAGCTTCAGCCAGTGCCAAACCAACGACTGCATCGACAGCTGCCAATGCACGCGGTTCTGTTACATCCCCCGTCGGCTCCGCCGCCAATGGGAACCCGATGGCAGCTGGCCGACCTCGCGCGTCCGTTTCAGAGGGAGTCAAGCGGGCACCGTTGGCTGCAAGACAGAGTCTCTCCGCGGCAACCAAACCTCCCTCCACGGCCACGTCCAAACCGTCGAGCACAGCTGCGAGGGCCCCAGCGACGAAAACTCCTACTGTCGCACCTAAGGCCAAAGCTTCGGCGTCTATCACCTCGATTAAAGAAGTGCAGGAGGACACTAACAGCAAAGCACTTGAAGATCTGCAGGCCAAGGTACGACTCTTACGGCTGAGCTTTTGCTACAATACTAACAAGGATTCAGCTCCAAGAAGCCACTGAATCTCTCGTCGCTAAGACTGAAGCTGCCACAGAACTCGAAGGACAGGTTGAGAGCCTCAAGGCCTCCCTTACGAGCGCTTTGGCTGAGGTCGAAACCAAGGGGTCCTCGGCTACCGAGCTGGCCGAGGCTAAAGCTGCATCGGAAGCCCAACTGAAAGAGGCGACTGATGCGCTGGAAAAGCTGAACTTGGAAAACGAAGAGGGTGATTCCGCATTGCAAGCTATTCAAGAGGATGTGAGCCGTTCGAATTGCAAGTCCACTCTGACGCTCACATATCCAAATGCCAGCTTACAGCAGCCAAAGCTGCAACGGTGGCTCAGAAAGACCTAATTGACAGTCTTCAAGCCCAAATCCAGGTGCTGGAGACGGAAATTTCTGCTTCGAAAGAAAATCTCGAGTCCTTACAAACATCTCACTCGGGCGCAGCTGCTGTGGAGCACGAAGCCCTGCTCAAAGCACAAGAGAACTTCAGTGCAATTCAGGCGGAGATACAAGGATTGAAGGCTGAGCATATGCAGGCACTTGGAGAAGCGTACGATAAGATTGAGTCCGCAGAGCGCAAAGCGACCCTGGCCGAGAGCTTGGAGGCGCAGTTGGTGGGACTGAGAGCGGAGAAGGACGACGCGGCGGCCAAGCTTTCGGAGATCGAGGTGGAAGTACTCGAACTCAAAGAGAGCCAAGAGGCTGCTGAGGATGAAAGCGCCAAGTCTATGGCTCGAATCAAGTCTCTGGAGGAAGAGTTGTCGCAGGCGGCCGCCGCCGTGCAACAAGCTCTCGATGCCGCCACGGCCAAGGAGACCGAATATGCATCCCAAGCTGCCGGAACGAAAGCCTTGCACGAGGAGGAACTCAAGGCAGCAGCTGAGGCGCAAGCCCAAACTGTTTTACAGCTGGAGGCACTCAGGGCAGAATTGGAAACTGCTCTGGCTACTCATGAGCAGGCAAAGGCTGAAGCTCAGGCCGCCGTTGAGGAGCACACCCGCCGGCTCAGCGAGGCTGAGGAAGGCTATCTCAAAAAGCAAAGCGAGCTTTCCGACGAGATCAGAAGAATTACGACGGAGCTTGAGGTACGGCGTTTTATCCAGATGTGCCAGCGTTTAACACCTCTCTAGGGTCAAGAAGCTCAATATAATGCGAAAGTCGATGCCGTCAAAGCTGAGCATGAGAAACTGCTGCAAGATGTATTCGAACGTGCGAAGGTGAGATATACACTCATCAATAGTCCCTGGATGAGTTTCTGACACCGTACTCAAGGCGGAGGCCGGAGAGATTCATCAACAGGACCTACAGGCTCTTCGCGCCGGCTCGAGCAGCACAATGGAACAGGTCCGTGCTGCGCATGACGCTGCGCTTGAAGACCTCAAGACGGAGCACGCTGCCATGCTTCAGACAACCGTCGGTGACCTTGAGAAGCAGATCAGTAAACTTAACCTCGAGTTGAAGGCTACGCAAGATGATCTTGCTAAAGCCAAGCAAGCGTTGGAATCGGCGCGATCCGACGTTGAAAGTCTCACAGCACAACGCGACGAAGCACGCGCGGCCGCTGCGGCAATTCCTGAGGTGTCGCCTCAACATGTTGAGGAGGTTACTCGGTTGAACAATGAAATGAGTGTCGCCAAGGACGACCTCCAAGCCGTCACCGAGATGCTCAATCTCACCAAGGCTTCACTCGAGGAGATGTCCAACAATCACGCAATCGAGCTCGAGGAAGCCGCCAAAGGGCGCGCTGAGGAAGCCACCAAACTCCGCGGGACTCACGATGAAGAAATAGCAGCGCTGGCAACACAAAAATCTGAGCTCCTGACCAAATTGTCCGACCTCGAAGGGGAACTCGCGACACTCAAAGCGACCATCGATGCAGGGGCAGCGGCGCCCAAAGCCAATGGGAATGGCGCTGTGGCGCCTCCTCAGTCGCCAGGGATCACGAAGGAGGAACTGCAGCGAATGCACGAGGCACACAATCTCAAAGTGCACGACATGCAGGCAGAGCACGAGAAGGCTATCAAAGCTCTCAAAGACGAACTGGAAGCATCCTTGACCAAGACGGACGAACTGAGTGCCGAAGTGGGTAGGAAAGCGATGGAGATCCAGTACCTCGAATCCGATCAGGACGAGCAACAGGAGCGGATCACAAGGTACATCGTTTTTGTAATACATGCTCATTGGGCTGTACTTCACGCTCTTCTACTTACTAACGCCGTTGTTATCAAGGTTGCAAGAGGATCTGGAGGCCGCGAACGAAAAGCTCAAGGCCGCTGGAGTTGCGGAGGTTGCGGAGTAGAAACCCACTATCCTCAATATGGCGTATCTTTTGATATAAGTAAGGAACGCCGATACCGCACACTACGATTTTCGTCCCTGCGACTCCCTCTTCTACTTTAGCTGCTCGTTTACTTCTGATCTGGATTTTGTCTGTTTTCGTTAGGTACTACCATAATATCCGGATTCTTCCACTGTTTCTTTACCCCACACATTCTCATACCCATTTATGAATTCATATGCTACCACCCGGAACTGAATGTGGCTTGTGATAATAATTTAGGTGCTCCGGGCAAGAAAGTGGGACTCTTCATGGTGGAAATTGCTAGTAGCTGCTGGGAGGGAGGGCAAGAGCAGGGTTGTGGCTGGGTAGCAGCGGCCGCAGCGGACTGTCGATGCGAGCGGGGTCTGGTGCGAGTCCATATATGGCATTGGACCTGCCCAACGGCTTGCGACAGCTTCCCCAAACAAAGAATTATAAAGGGTCGAATCATCCGAGACCTGATACGCTCTTTTCTTTCTCTCCTCCATCTCCGTTCTTGTACCAAATGGCTATTCAGAAGGAACCTGGCCAAAAGGGCGTCAGCTGGTCTAATATTGCCGTTGGTATGTCTACTTAGTCTTCCGCTGGCCTTGCACTTATCATCCTCAGGCGCGATTATGAACATGGTGCATGCTACTTTAGGCGTGCCTTGACACGTGTGATCCGTACTAATAAATTCCAATGTGCTCCTCTGATAATTAGTTCGTAAGTCCGTTGTCAATTCATTGCGTATATATGAGACTGACAACGCGCAGGAGGTCGGCATTAGGACACTCTTTTCTCTTGGTAGAGGCTAATTCTGGACAGGTTACGACTCTTGGTCAACCTCTGGAAGTCCTCAAGACGCAGATGGCCGCCAACCGTTCACAGCCCATGCTACAGGCATGGAAAACAGTTTGGTCGCGCGGAGGAGTGGCTGGTTTTTATCAGGGCCTTATACCATGGGTGCACTCACTCTTTACACCGCGTCTATAACCACTTATTCCCGCTGTCCTCAAAGGCATGGATAGAGGCTTCTACCAAAGGCGCAGTCCTGGTGTTCACGGCCTCTGAGGTCGAAACTGCGACGCTTGGCATGGGAATAAGTCCTGCTGTTGCTGGTTTGCTAGGCGGCGTGTCCGGTGGTGTCGCACAGGCTTACGCTACCATGGGCAAGTTGATATATCGACTCCTTATTACTTGCACTCATACCCGCACAAAAGGTTTCACGACTTGCATGAAAACGGCCGAAATCACGCGTCAAAAAACTGCCGCTATCGGCGTCAAACCACCATCGACATGGGCGCTGTTTGCTGACATGTATCGCCGAGAGGGCCTTGCTGGAGTGAACAAGGGCGTCAATGCGGTCGCAGTGCGCCAGTCCACGAACTGGGGTTCTCGGTGAGGTCGGTGACCTGGAATATCCAAGGCTCTGATTTTTGCCCCAACAGGATGGGCTTTGCGCGTCTAGCGGAGACTGGCATTCGAAAAATTAAGGGCAAATCAGAATCTGATTATCTGGGTCCCTTAGACAAGATTCTCGCCTCCTCCATTGGTGGCGCGTTAGCGACCTGGAATCAACCCATCGAAGTTGTTCGAATTGAGGTACGTGCGCATACTATAGTCGGGTTGGTCCGCTCATGTATGACGCGTAGATGCAATCGATGGCAAAAGGGGCCGCAACCGCGGCAAATCGTCCTGCGAAACTCACCATTTTGAATACCTTGGGCTTTATTTACAAGGAAAACGGGATCAAAGGGCTGTATCGGGGGGTGACACCGCGCATTGGGCTGGGTGTCTGGCAAACGATCTGCATGGTGTCCCTCGCAGATTATGTGAAATTATGGTTAGTTTTTTTTTCGACTTTGATCCACGGAAGAGTTTGCTCAATCCGCTGTGCAGGGTCAAGGGAAAATAGATTGGCTGTATGCCGTTCACTCAGATACCTCATAGAATAAGATATTCCTAAAGCTGTAGTTTGGCGTATGTTATGTCCTGGGTGTTAAATGTTGAATCACAGAACCGTCACGCCGTGATGCCTCCGGGATTGATGGTGCCCGGTTACAGTCCAAGCGTCTCTTCTTAGCTGTGTCTCTTCTTGGCTCTTCCAATATGAGTCTCGAAGCATCGAAGCCCCACCCTCTCCTCGCTAAATATTTGACCCAATTGGCCGCCCACCCTCTGAGAACGAAAGCTATCACAACTGGAACGTTATGTTTCCTCCAAGAAGCATGCATTTCCTGTACGCCAACTACATAAAATCTTATGACTCCAATTCTATCAGGTCCTCGGCAGCAATATCGCGCATATGCCTGTGAAGAAACCCGCGAACGATGCGCCGCTCCTCGTTCATTTAATGGCGCGGTCCCATGTTGATATCAGAGCTTTGAAAATGGCATTGTACTCGACTTGTTGCACCGCTGGTCACTTTCTTACAAGTCGCAGATACGGCTTCCTGGTATCTGCGCCCCTTGGACATTTCCTCGTAGGTGCATTGCAGAAAGCGTTCGCTGGAAAGACCGGAACAGGCGCCAGAATTGCTCAGATCGTTGCGAGCAATCTGCTGGTCGCCCCCATTCAGACTTCAGGTGCCTGGGTCTCTCTCATTGTGTCCTCATAAATTGCTGACCCACTGTTCGAAGCGTACCTTGCATCCATGGCGATAATTAGTGGAGCGAAATCGGTCGATGAGGTCCTCAATACAGTCAAGGTATGTTTCCAGAATTGACACAATCAATCATTGCAATTGACGCTCCGTCATTACTACAGGCAGGGTTCTTTTCCGTGATTCGTATCACTTGGATAACTTCACCAATCGCGATTACCATCGCGCAGCGGTTTGTGCCGGTGGAGGTAGGCTGGGGTTACGACGTATAGCAGACACTGTCTCACGTTCTTCTCACTGCAGTTATGGGTGCCTTTCTTCAACTCGGTCCAATTTGTCCTCGGTGTCCGTACCTCCATCACTGTTAATGACCTCGCTCACTTGTTCACAGACCTACTTCAACGCCAGAGTAAAACAGCTGCGGCTGGCAGCTCTTGCCAAGAAGGCGGAGAAAGAAAAGGAAGAGAAAAAGGATTGACGCCGACCATTTTTATTGTCACTGTGTATTATAATGGAGCGGATTCATGATATCTGGGTATCCGACACAGTGATAGATACGATAGATGCGAGGGAAGGTTCCTCCAGGTAACGGTGCCTAATCTCTGCATCGGCTTTCAGACTCGAGACCTCCAGAACCTCTGTCTCTAGCCGCCAGCCGCTCAACGCATAAGTGCCCGGACAAACCACCCATATCTTTGGCGAGATCGTGAGGAACTCCGAAGGTTGCAGCGTACCCCGAAATGTTAGCCGACCAGTATAAGCAGGTGGTAGAAGGTCCCTGCATTCTACGGGTTAGACACATGTGGATGTTGGGTAAAAAACTACTCACGGCGGGCATGAATTAGATTCCGGAGTTAGTCGTAAAACGAACCGAGCCGTATGCGTTGGCGAGAAGTTGCGCAAGATGAACGGTACCGGAATATGACATGGCCTAAACAGCATAGGGTTAAGCAGACGTCCAACGCTACAGAATAGAGAACGAACCCTTTCGAAAAATCGTGGCACACCGGGGCCTCCTCCTGCGTCACGACGATGGGATTCATTTCTGAATTCCACTCACTCTGACGAATAGCATCGAGTATCTCTATTTTCTGCCGTTGAGTCTCAGCATACATGCTGCGTTTTACTTTGGCATTTTCAGCCTCGTCGATTATATCCTTCAGCATTGCATGGCCAGCTCCTAGAGTTATTCCAGATATCAGGATATGCCCATAGCGTTGCTGGGAAGGTATCTCCCAGAACACAACAACATCGACGGAATTTGGATTATAGAGCGGAAAAATCAATGGGTGGGAATGGACGGGGATGTGTGGATGTGCATTGGTCAAATGGCGAGACACCAGATTTCGGCGACCACTATGGATAAAGTGGCGGGTAGCGGCTTCGGCTGCTCGACTAGGTTTTGCCTTTGGGGCGTGATGAATCATCAGAGAAGTACGGGACAGCTGACCAGGCTCACCCTTATTATGTGACTGGAGAAAACATCTATTGTGGGTGGACTTGATGGTTCCACATTTCTACCATGCAGGACGTCCCGAAGCTTGTCAGATGCGAAATTCAGAGTTTCAGAGGAACCTGATCCTTTACTCCAGCGAGTTGCCCCAAGGAACAAACGAGCCGACTGCATTGGCGCTAATGAGCCGCACAAGTCATTTTCGGCCAATGGATTACATCGCCAAGTAGGACTGAGGGTGATGACCTCAGTCAGGCCAATGGAACTTGAGTCAGAAATGTTCTCCAGTTCCAAGTTGAGCAGGAAAAGGTGATCCGAATCGTGGCTCGGGACGGCGTTGGCTGAGATTTCCAGGATGGGCCGAACATCGTAGTATCGTGTCACTCTGGTGGAGTGGAACGATTCCGTCTCATTCTAAGCGCATCGAGGTTCAGTCAAATTCATCGACCAATGGCAAGTACTAGTCACCTCGCGATAAACGAATAGTAGGCATAGCTCTTGCTCTCCTGTTCGCCCAGCGTGGACCAACATTGTAAATTCCGCGCTGTCTCCTGGTTTTAGAAATGTCGAGCCTTCCCCGCCGATCAAGGGAATACGATATGGCTTGAATGGAGAAAGAGAATTTTGAGAACGTGAAACTTCTGGAACATCCGATGCATCTGCACCTGTGGAGTGCATCGCTGAGCTATCGAGTACGTTACAAGTAGGTTTTGCTTACTGTCAGCCCCGCTCAACCATATTTCATCCTCCACACCTGCCACAATCCACACTTCACCTACAGGCTTGGTTCCACGATTCACGAACCACAGCTGCATTTGCGTGCTCTCCCCTTCACCAGTACTAGTTGCTGGTCATCCACGAAGTTGACGAGCAGCTTATGGGTAGCTTCTACTATATTCACTTTGATCAGTATGTCGGGAGCGTACGTTGGTTGCTGCCTTTGGGCTGCCGTGTCATGTAGCCTTCGTCCACGAGATGCCAATGACTCGGTTGTAGTAAGAAGGGAAAGAAATTTATATATGATATGTGTGATGGTCAACGAAGTTCGCCGCGACGACTTGACTGTAATCGGGACCTTTCAAATGGGTCGTTCACGAGTCGCACATTGTTTGAGTATGGAGACGCACCGTGCGTGACTCCCTTGGGCCAAGAACCACGTCCTCCACGACTTCCACGTCGAGGGACGCGTTGGAATCCTGCACGACAATCGTGAAATTGGAAAGATTAACCTCTGCATCAAGTGGATTTTGTAAAACCAGATCGAC
This sequence comes from Mycena sp. CBHHK59/15, assembly GCA_029204085.1. Taxonomy (NCBI): domain Eukaryota; kingdom Fungi; phylum Basidiomycota; class Agaricomycetes; order Agaricales; family Mycenaceae; genus Mycena; species Mycena sp. CBHHK59/15. Next base: position 98,964 of record JARGXW010000049.1, read on the forward strand.
ACAGAATGTTTCTGAGAGACAGCCAGCGTTAATCAGCGTCGCATGACCGTGGGCAAGAAGATTATACCATCTACAGAGACCCCGCCAGCTTTGGTGAGACCTTCTGCTCCACCCTGGCCTTTCCAGAACTTGATCCAATCTTCCTCCCGTCTTTGCCACTCTGTCATGTCGTCCTCTAGGCTATCTCGAGAAAGTCGCACACGAGTCCGGGTTTTTACGCAAAAAGTGAACGGCAGTTCAAGGTCCAGCAGCCGAACTTCGTCATCACCAGAAGTGGATTTCAGGTGCTGTGAAAATGATCGTTAGGCTGAGAATGCGCACAAAACGTAGGCCGTACAGCAAAAGCGACGCGGAAATCGTCCAAAAAGACTTTATCAGTCCCGGGCAAATCACTACTTGCGTTGCCGTTGCCAATCAGCCGAGGAGGGGGAGAAGAAGAACCACCGAGAAGACCCAAAAAGAATCGCACAGCGCCTGCTACATCACCTGTAGTGTAAAGCAGTCGTCCTGGAAACTTCATGGTTAGCTCAGATATCAAAGCAAGTAAATCGGAAAGGATACCAAGAGGATGTTCGATACCAGACAAGATGGCGTCGAATCCATTTTCGTCTGCAGGTGAATGACCTTCCGAATCCCAGAAAGACGGCGATAATTCTTTTAAAGGCTTCGTTTTATATAGCTCATGCGCTTTCCGGAGAAAATACATGGTCAATGGTTTCTTGGTTGAGATATCAATAGATAATTATGAAGGTCCGGATCGTCACTCACGATGCCACATTTTTCCAGTCTGTTAGCGGCGGAAACATACCAGAGTGCAGCACGCCGCCTGGCTAGCTTCCGAGCACTCAATAGAGCAGCGTGCGCGAGCAAAAGGGCTGAGGGAGGTTCTTCTGACTAGGTTTGGGTCATGACTGGCCCAGGAAGGAAAGGAGAATGAGCATACATTTCCGGCAGCCCATACAGCCATCGCTCTCCTTCTAAAGTACTGCTCAGAAAATCTGGGCTTCCTATCCCAATCTCCCAGCGGACTGCGAAAGCAAGGGCGCGTTGTTGGGCCTGGGCAGTCAGTTCTGCCATTGAGGGGTTGATACTTGCTAGAGCATTGGCGACATGCAAAGGAATAGCAGGGGAAGGTGATAAAAGAAGGGGGAGTATCTCCTAGAAGGATGTCAACGACCCTCCCGAAAAATCTGAAGTCGACGCACAGAACCGCCCTTCCCTTCCTTCCTCATCGTTTCCCAAACCGTCACCGCTAACTTGAAATCGCCAAGAATGGTAGCAAACTCTGCTAGACGACGCTGTTGGGGCGGGGGAGCCGGGGTGTTTGCTCCAGACACTAACGCGGAGCCGTTGTATATACTTGATCGTGATAAGGAGGCACTCGGAGTGTGTGTTGGCGCAGGAGAGGGCGAGGGCGAGCCAAATAAGCGGCGGGTAGACGAGAATAAGCGCGACGGAAGGCGACGGTTTGAAGAGAACTGGGGACTTGTGAGTCAAAAAATCAACGGATAGAGACAGATAAGGTACGTGTTCATTCCATTCTACCACGCATTTTTCCATCCAAGGGACCAAGCTCATCACAAGAAATTCCCGTGTAAACCTGGCTGTTTGTTGTATATCAGTTTCACCCATCCTCAGCGTGTTCAATGCCGATGCGGGAGTAGCTGGCGTAGGTGGAGGGGCCACTGGGATCAATTTCGGGGAATCAGACGACGGTGGGGGAGGAAGACGCGGAACGAGCGCTGGAACAGGAACTGGAGGTGGTGGTGAACTGGGAAGGGCAAGCGGAAGCAGGTAGCTGTTAAGGCCAAATTGTTTCTTTACTGCGTTGAACAAGGCACCTGCTCTGACGAATGATAAGAAGAAAAAGACAAGACAACTGAAAGCACCTACTCTTCATCGGACAAGGGTGAATTTTTAGGATGGACTATAAGGGTGTACCGAAGAAAAGTAGGGTCAACCCACGGAGGAAGCTCAATGGCCCGTGAATGAAGCGCTGTTATAGCGTGCAGGGGATTCGGAGCAGTGGTGGACACCGCAAGAATAACTAAACGGACGTGTTAGCGCCTTAAAATGCTGAAGAGTTTTTGCGCCACACACTCGCGACGGGATGGTTCCAGCTTTCTGTCTTGGAAGGAACATGGTCACCTTCTGAACACCGCTTGAGTTCGTCCCACCACGGAGTTTTGATTGGGTCCTTCTCCCCCAATTTCTCCACGTCCTCGAGCCATTTGGAACAACGCTTGCTGATACGCGCCCCGATCCAGTCAATTGTGCGTTCCGCACGCTGTCCTTCGTCTTCTCGGCAGGCAATCTCTATCTCAGATAGACTCGAAAAGCGAAGTCCAAAAGACGAGTGTGGGACGGATGTTAGGGTCGTGGTCCGGGTCGTAACTAAGAAACATGAGTGGGATGAGATAGACAACAAGAGCTACCGAAACCTTGTGGTAGGGGAGAGAAAGACTGAAGAATATGGGGCAGCGGCGGCAGAAGCGATGACTCGAGGAGTTGAGTCAGGTCTGGGACGAGAGAATACATATATGTGGGCTCAGAGACGAGGGTAGGGTGGAGGCCATCGTCTGACGCTGGTCACGTCTTCAGAGACGCGTCAAGATGGGAGCCAAATGAGACCAAATTGTACATATTCCACAACGCATATTGGCATGTACTAACAAGAGCTACATATTGCACTATAACATACATTCAGAAATCGCCTCCTCCTGCATGACATACAAATGTTAGTACTTGGGCAAACAGCCACACCGATTTCGGCTTACCGGAATCTCCGCCACCATCACCTCCTACGTAAACTATTAGCACAAGGCAACGATGATTGTGAACGCTACGTACCCTCCGTCATCTCCTCCCATCATCTCACCGAGCAGAAGACCACCTGCAACGCAGATTTAGTGATTTGCGAGGTCATGTATAAGCGTATATAAACGTGCCGGCTAGACCACCAAGCAACGGCAACGCCATCCCACCACCGCCGAAGCCAGATCGCCTGTTCAACTCCTAAAGCAGTGTTTTTCAAGCGCAAATGTAGTTTACTTACTGTTGCTGTTGCTGAGGAGCATACCCGTACTGAGGCGCGTATTGCGGTTGGCCGTACTGCTGAGCATACATCTGTTGCTGTGCTGCTGCTGTTGAAAGAGAGCCGCTTGCTGGGCCAGATGCTCTTGATGACGCCGCTCTCGCAGCTGCTGATATTCAGCGTACAGTGACGCGACCAGGCAAAGACTGACCTCGAGCATTTGCCGCCTTTCTTCGGCCTTGTGGCGCTTTTCCAACTCGCGCTCTTCCTTGGTACCAATTGCCTTGTCCTTTAACTTGCTGAATAACCCCCTCTTCTCTGGCTTGCCGGCGGGTGCCGCATATGCAGCCCGGTCCGAAGACCCCACTGGAGGGGTTGAGGGCGCACTGTACGACGGGGTTGACTTGTGATCAGGTCTGGCCTTCTCGCGCGCTTCAGGGTGTTCGATTAGATATTGTTCATCTTCAAGCGGATGTACCCAGATGGATCGCGGGGGAGTCGCTTTGGTATCCACCTGCCGAGAACGTCAGAATTTCATCGGAGTCTAGCCTACGGTGACGAACATAAAACGAGTGGCCGCTAGCAGCGTCCAGCTCCTTGATCCATCCGTAAGGTAGTGGGCGTTCGGACATTGTAGTAGTAATGAATCAAGAGCTGAAGCTCTTATTGGGTTCTTATATATCTTGGCGCGATCATGTGCGCGCTGCTGCGAAAGGCAGTGCATGCTATGCAACTTGTTGAATAATCAGATAAGCGTAAGTTCGGAGGTTTGCCTGGGAGACAGCAAGACAATACAACGGATGAACTATGCGACAGGCAGTACAGTCAAGTGGCAAAGGATGCAGGGTGCTGAATACAAAATGATAGGAAATGAGATGCATGCAATCATCCATGTTACTGCCGTACAATGAGTGTGTCTATTCCAATAGAGGTTCAACACACCCACGCTCGTATCTTAGCTTTACATTCAATCAGACGCAGAGAGTCGTAGGCACCGCACGATTTCGTCGATCTTCTTGACCTACATACAAGGGGATGGGCACGTTAGTGGGAGGCGCGTCGATTTAGAGATATCCAGGCATACGTACTTTTTCGTGCGTCGGCATCTGTTTTGTACATAGGCATCTTAACCTTGCAACCCGGAGAGGGAACAAAATCAAAACTCACGTCGAAGAACATGTGCATTTTTCGTTTGCGCTCCGCGTCTGCAGCTTCCTGGCGCGCGATATCCTCGACAAACGCATAAGTATCACCCTTACTAGCAGGAGCATTTCTGGCGGTGCCTTTCCGATCCTTTGTCTCCCCCATCGTCGGCGCGCCGGTTGAAATTGTACGGGATCTAGTCTGTGTCCTAGAACCACGCGCCGATGACAAGGACTTGGCATCAGGATGGACCCCCCAGCGGCCTGCATCCCTACTGCCACCCCAGTCCCCACAACGCGCATATGCCCAAGGGTTATCCGTGTTCATCCAGGACTGTGGCGCATCTTGAAGTGTCTCCAAAAACGGCTCCAGTCGAAGTTCTTCGCCATTCGCAGCAGCGTTGACACACTTGATCCAGTATGGTACAATGTCCGCGACACGCCCGACGTGATATTGATGCTCCCTTATTTGCAACTCTTCCCGTGTTAACGGCGGATCTTCCTCGAGGGGAGCATCCCAAGCGGCGGGGTCTTGAGAAGAGGGATTCCACCACATTTCTGAATCCGAGACATTGCGGGCGTGCTGGGCAGAGTTACGCTCGTGACGAAGGGCAGCATGGATGTTCATATGAGCTGTGTGGTCACCACTGGAGTTGCAGACGTTGCAGAGCCAGCCATCGGTATCTTTGGTGAAATCTGGATTTCATACGTGAATTTAAGTGGTTATGCTATGGAAACCATCAGATCGACTTGCGATGTGGTTTTACGAACGATCTCGTTTTCAAAGACGGCATGAGATAAGTACGCGGAATATTCTGTCCGGTTCCCGAACTTCGTGAGCAAGTGCAAGGAATCAGCGAGGAATAAACCGATCTGGCTATTTATTGATTCGGCACTGCCACTAATACTGTTTAGATGTCGTCCCCGATTAACCAACCGATACCCTTGGAAAAAACGCGTGTAGCCTGACTTGAAACATCTTCTCCTTCCACTCTTCGCCTGCTCCCGCTCCTAGATCTCTCTTGCTCCTGGTGTGACGCTTGCGACCGGCCGCGGTTCGCGACCGAGAACGGGAAGTTGGCAGCGACACTACGGAATGTTCTGCTTGCTAGGGCCGCAGCATCGGGTGTGTTGAGTAATGGGGGAGACGGCATGTGGAAGTCTTGCAGACGCGACCGCAAGGATGCGGTGGTACTTGAAGCAGCGACCGGTTTTCTCGTGGTCGCCTTTCCGTCACGCCGATTAGACAGTCTCTCCTCGCGGGCTTCAATATCTTCGTTTTCTAGACGGCGCCAAGCTACCAGGACGTCGTGCAGCTTTTCAGGTGGGCAAAGTTCAAGGGCACGGCCCAAAAGCGACAGCTTTTTCTCCACGTCCTCAAATTCAGGCTGCCGACCTAGCTGGAAACAGGCAACCCAACAGACTTCACTGGCTTCTTGGATCTCCGGGTTGTTGATATCCGGAAAAGATGAGCGAAGGGTTAGAACAGTTTCAACCATTCTCTCACTGGTCTCATACGCTCGCAAAAAGTCCTCCGCCTGCAAGGCAGTGTCAGCAAGCATGGCCAATGTCTTCACTTCCGCTACGACGTTGTTCCTCAGGCCGAGCTTATGAACTAGGTCAAGAATGACTTCGGTGTGCTTGTATGCGTCGTTGTTGCTGGACAAAACGCGCGACACCAGAGATAGACGATCTTTGGTCAAACGTATCTCGATAGGCGAAATGGAAATGCCAGGGCCGGACATGACGTTGAAGGAGGAAAGGCGTGATGTGGCTTCGATGAACTCTTTTTCCCTCAAGAGTCGGTCGGACGGAGGGGGGACGTCCAAACTAGAAACTTGGAGTCAGTATTTATCAGGAGCTTGTTGCAAGGCAAAATATACCATTCATGCGCTAGTTTCATATCACCAAAGGTGTAGTTACCGGAACTGGCGTTGTCGTATAATTCCCGTGAACAAGATAAACATATATCCTCGATGACCTCTGAACTCAACGACAGTTTATTCTTCGACGACTGTATGAGGACTTTGGCGATATTGAAATCTGCAGAAATCCGAATCATCAATACGATGAGGGCAAAACATCGAATATACATACTGCCTGTGCTAAGGATGCCACCCAGAAAGATGCGCAGAACTTCATCTTGCGACAGCAGACCGAAAGCACCTCGAAGGCCGCTATCTCCCTTGCCCGACAATTTGAGCATGTCCTCGAGCAACCATTCCCAATCATCCAAAGTTTCAGCTGGTCTTCTGATCCACCAGCGCGTCTGGCCATCCGATTGGCCCAAGACCGTTGCTCAGATATGTCAGAATTGCTCTGCAAAACCACCGTAAAGGAGCAGGAACGCTCCAGCGGGACAAGATTTCCCCCGACTCGAGGTGAATGTCAAGGATGTCGAGCGCGCGAGAAAGAGAGGAAAGAGGAAGAGGCTGGAAAAATATCAGGAGATCGGACGCTGTGCATCGAGGACGTGTGGTTGACGGAGTCACAAAAGCGCCAAGAGAAATGACAGTCGTATCGGCTGCGTCCTCTTGGTCGTCATCCCTGGTGATGTCCCAAGCAGGCAAGCACTCGAAAATCTGATTCATGATTGTCCATTCATCGAGACTGTTGCTCCCATATAAACATGCCAGTGCTAGACGAGCCATGTCTTCGTCATTCTGAATGATCCGCTGCGCTACGGGTAGGATTGGCTTGGAAGCTTCAAATACTGCCGCAGCTGTCTCCAATGGTACATTGAGTACATAGTCGTAGAGGATGCGGGTTCGTAACGACGGGTCAGGGTTACCAGCTCGTTCTGCCCGAGACTCGAGAACGAAGAGGTAAGGCATCACCAGCCGCCAAATATCCTTGGCAAGGGATTCGGGAGTAGAATGAGCAAGATATGCTTTCACTACGGCGGGTGGATCCATGGCCACCCAACGGTCAAGTGTCCAGTCATCGTGACGATATCTTCAGCTCGGGGGGCATCATATACTAGTCGTGCGAGAAGGCTGAGCTCTTCTCCCAACTCGTCCAGGCCAGGCACGCTATGAGGGGTGGCATGTTGAACGACGGCCAGGGCTACGTCAATCATCCCCGTCGAGGAGATGATGCGCTGGATATGCATTCTGTACCATGCTGCAAGTTCATCCGCGGATAATAGATGATGATGGCCAGTGAATTCAGATGATGCATCGAGGGTGGGGAGGGAAACGTCAGAAGCGAGTCCGGAAGCCTCAAGGGCCCCTCGCACGTCCGCTGTTTCTGACCAGTCCAGTTCAGGCCTCCAAGGAGTCGAGGGGGGGGCTTTTCTAGATTTTGGGGTATATCTAGGGCAGGTAAAAAGTCCCGATACACCAAAGGGTGAACGTGCTCTGGAATGCTATCTACGACAGCAAGGCGATAGGGCCATAGCTGAACTCCATGCCGTTCAAACATGATTCGAAGGCCACCGAACCACTGATGCGACGCCAACAGATGTGCCGAACGGACCAAATCATCCGCAAGGAAGGTAGAGAGTGCAACAGGCGGCTCTACAGCATTCTGTAGGTCATGCTGTGCGGATGACTCTGCCCACGGATCATCTTCCCATTCATCCGGTGTTTCCGCGTCCTCCACATTTCCTGGAATATACTTGCATATTTCCACAAATGAATTCAAGCGATCTAGACGTTTGAGATTACTGCACGGATAGCGCAAAGGCGGGCGTCGGCAGGAAGATGGTTGAAATGCGAGACGAGAGCATCGCGTCGAGATGAGGGTCGAGGACTGTGAGTCTTCATCGGCGGTAGCTGCGGTTTGAGAGCGTAGAAGAGCGGTTGCCGTCCGTTCGATTCCAATGTCGAACAACACGCGTTGAACTGCTACGTCATCGACTATTCTGTCGGCACACGCAGCGGCAACCCAGAGGTCGTCCTTTATCCCATCCAACAACTGTCGGACGTTGTCGACAGTCAGTTCGCTGTCGGAAAGTCCAGTCCACGTCTTGGATGAAGGCATTTTTGAAGTTTCTTCCAGCGTGTGCTCACGTGCACCATGATTCTTGCTCAAACGTGTAGGTATGGGTAGGTAGGCTCGGTTCCACCCTCTATAGTTTTCCACGTACTTTTCTGAAGATGACTATTCAGATATACTATGCATTGCTATGGACCTGTAGGGACCACCGCAGTAATACACCTCCCTCTGCTGTGACTTACACTCTTTTGTCACCTTGGTCCTCGGATTCATCGTTCCTTGGAATGATCATTTGAGCCTTGGCTCTATCTCGCGGACACTTCTCATAATTGTCAATAGCTAATAAGAGCCAATATTCTCCGACGCCGCAATCTCCGTTTGGAATGCTCTCCGTGCCTCAACATGCATCGGCCAGGCTTACTGTCCCCGCCAAACTATGCCGAGATCCTCCGAAAACGCTACCTCATCCGTCTCTGTCCGACTTTTGTGTTCCGTTGCCCTCTTCAAGTTTCCGAAATAACGAAATGCTTTGCCGATGCCTCCCGAAATTCGAATCCACTGGGTGACAACCATGTAGTTCCTAATAATCGCGTGCTCTCGCCGTTCGAGCCGAGATTTGCCTTGAACACGGGAAGCACCCATGTCGACTTTCCTGCATTCTAACCCCGCAGAAGTTACAAGTAGAAGGACAGAAGTTTCCTTCCCGCGTGAGACCGTTCTACATATCCCGATGGCTCCGGTTCAGAGCGTGGAAGTGCTGGACCAGCCGGGTCCTCTTAAATACGTCGTCGGATCTACATGCATTCAACCTCCAATGCCCATCACTCTCAATCCCTCCAACTCCGACCCAAAAGTATTCAAGGTCGCAGCAGTGCAGGCAGAGCCGTAGGTTTTCAAAAAATACCTGGAGCATCTTTCAAAGCTTGAGAGTTTTCCAGAGTCTGGCTCGACTTGCAAGGCGGCGTTGAGAAGACCATTAAGATTATCCAGGAAGCGGCTGCTGAAGGTGCCAAAATCATTGGATTTCCAGAGGTCTTTATTCCAGGTAGGCCTTCTAGTTCCTTTCAAGATACAGCTGATTTCCTTCGCTCTCTAGGGTACCCTTGGACACCATGGGTAAATACATAACTGAACATCCTTCTGATTGTTGGCTCACCATTAATCCTAGGCAAACAACTTTGTGGTCACTCAAACTGTACTCAAAGAATATCAAGCAAACGCAATGCCACTCCATTCGCCTGAAATGGACCGCATTCGCGAAGCAGTTAAAGCCAGTGATGTTACGGCGGTAATCGGCTTTGCTGAAAGAGACGGTGGATCCCTATACATCGCTCAGGCGACCATTACGCCTGATGGAAAAATTGCCAACCACCGCCGCAAGATCAAGGCAAGACTGTTTTGTTCCAACGCCCTACGGGCGAATGAATATAAATTGAACAGAATTTCCCCTTCCAGCCTACCCATTATGAAAAGACCGTATTTGGCGATGGCAGCGGTAAGTCGATCCACGCACATCGGGCCGAGGTCATATAGTAAATCCGGATTCTCTTCCAGCGCAGTCACTGTACAATGTGGTCCAGACGCCGTTGGGGAGGCTCGGAAGTCTCAATTGCTGGGAGCATATACAGGTTCGTCATTTTTTCTCCGCGTGCCCTGGTCCAGAGGATGGATTAAATGATTCGCATTGACCTTCGGGCCTGCCATATATGGCAAGTCCGATGCTCCGAAGCGTTATGTGCTTTATATGGCAAGTCTGAAGGTCTCTCAAGCATTCAGAGAGCCCATTTTCTACGGCTGGTCTGGATATACCCTGGGTTGCTGATCGGCGTGATACGTCTAGCCTTGGTTCAAGACACATTTCTACTCCCAACACCCTCAAATCTTTGTGGGAGCTTGGTGGCCCGCCTTTCCCCCTGGGACAGGCGGATCCCCTTACATTGTTAGCGGCGAAGCTTCTAGCAGGATGACACAGATGGTCGCAATGGAAGGTGGTTGCTTTGGACTCGCCTGCTGTCATGTCGTAAGCGAAGCAGGAGCAGAAAAAATGAAGCTTACAGGTTTCCCGTGGTTCACGTTTCCAGGCGGGGGATTCTCCACTGTCAGTTCGCGATCTATCACCAGAATTCAGAGCTCATATGTAAGCGCAGATATATGGACCAGATGGCTCCGAGCTAGCGAAAGCGGTGGACCCTGGAGTCGAGACTATCGTATACGCGGATATTTCGCTCTCCAAAATAGACGAAGTGAAGCTCGTCGCTGACACAATGGGCAACTATAGTCGCATGGATCTCCTGCACACTGTTGCACACGGAAAGAATTGGCAACCCATCACTTACGGTGAAGAGGAGGCGGAAGCTGCCTGCGAACGGGCCGGAGAAATTGACAATTTTGCTTCGGGGGCATACTCTGTCTGAACAGTAGTCTAACGATGTTGTACATTCCATGGATGTCGCAAGATAAAGCGTGTCAAGCACCAGATCCCAATAGTGAACCCCTTGACGACTCTCGGCGCGCATGTCCAACAGATGGCAACCCACGGGTCAAGCACTTCAAAACCAGAGCGGCAATGTTGATGTAGGAAGTAATGTGGTCTCAGAGAAAGCGCGCAGGGAGACTGCAGGGAGTCTCAAAACAGCGTTTCCTAATTACAAAGTTAGTTTCGTACTGACATGAGTTGGAGAACTTGCCTCATCTCTCAAGTACTCTCCTACATCACTGTTATTATTCGGTCAGCCAGGCGCACAAGAACACAAGCGAATGGATGCGCACGCCTGGTGGAATATTATAATGGACGTTGGATCTAATTTGCGAGTATCTACAGTGGCTCGTGCTGTTACACCGAAGCCCTGCACAGACGCGTTTAGAACAGGTCAAACGACTTTTTTTTCTTCTTCAAAACAAAAAAAACCCACCAGCGGCATATCACTCATGCTGTAGACCACAACTCCTTGGTGTTCTGGCGTGTCCTCTGTTATACGCCCGAGATGTGCTTTGAGGACATGGTTGCCATATAGGAAAGGCATTTCGCCATTCGGTTTTATCCACACCTATTGGCGGTTTGAGTATACAAACAGAAGGGGCGGGGAGCCGAAACCCGTACTTTGTACTTGGCGTACTTGGAGATGTAGTCGAGGGACGTTATGTGCAGCTTGAACTTGCCCGACTTGCTGAATTTGCCAAAACATGTGCCGAGGGAGACCAGGTTCGGGCGAGCGACCGAGATGCTGAGGCGCATGGACTCTTCCGAGACATAATAGACCTGTCTTTTTGGAGCCTGAAGCAATAAGGGCCGTCGGGTCGGTCTATCAGGTGAATGAGGTTCTTGCCCTAAAAAATATGAGAGAAAGGACAGGAAGAGAGAGGGTGGCGGACGATGTAGTTAGCAAGTTTCTCGAATACAGCGCGGGACTCGTCCTCTGTCAAGGGGCGCATAGGTGGAGTGAATACCTACTTGAAGCTGGTCGAGTTTTTTGTCAAGCACCGTGCAATTGACTTGTATTTATCTGAGATCATAATCATCATATTCCCGATCATCATGTCTCTCAATAATTCCGTCCCACCCTCGTTCTCGTCGTTTCCTGAACTACCTTCGAATTCACCTCCTGCTCCCAAGCGGAAGGAAAAGGGGAAGGAAAGACACCCCAAACGCGAGAAGAAGAGCCCCGCAATCCCGGCAGATGCCAAAGACAAGCACCGAAAAGACCCTCACGTCGACACTGAGTCTTCTCATTCGCGTCTTTTTTACTCTGACCGCAGAGGAGACCCACTAAATATCAGTTTTGGCGGTCTGAACTCACGCGACGTGCCCAAATATCACAGTGCGTCGCGTCGGCATGTCTGCAGCAACGTCTGATCAATTGCAAAGGCAGCAGGTCCATCCTTGGTCTGTCTCCATCCTTATCAGCCCTATATCGAACGAGCCAGGGCATAGAGGTTGGCCCTCCGGGACGGCGAAAAGTATGCTAGCTGTGACATTGCGTGTTCTCCCCTTTGAAACGCAATTCAACAGATGCCCAGTTTGACTGATGCTTCGTCGCGCACTCTCTTGTCCCGCGAACCAACGCGCAGTCTTGTGAACCCAAGCTCGTCCCGTTACAAATATGAGGAGTACGACGGTTTCCTCCGTTTACCATCTCATGCTGCCCGTGACCAATCTTACCGCTCAATTGAAAACACCAATGCCAATTCTGACTCCGAGTCGGACTCAGCAGTGTCTGACGCAGGAAGCTCGAGCGAAGAGGACGTCCTCAATTCCCATCAAGCTATGTTGAAATCCATTAACGACAAACTAGCTGTGGAACCGTCAGTATCCAATTGGTTATCACTCCTATCATATACGCTGTCAACCATTCCTACGACGTCCAAGAATGCAACGAGGGCGCGTTCAGAGATCTTAATTTCAATTCTTTCGCGCGCCTTGGCCTCGAATGGAAATTCGCATATTCTGAAACTGAAATATCTCAAAGCTGGTGAAGAGGTTTGGCACGAGAGCAAATTAAGAGCGGAGTGGGAGGATGTGTTGAGATCTATCGGGGGTGTGGAAATATGGATGGAATGGTTTGAGTGGAGAATTAGAAAGGGCAACAAGGGCATCGCCGTTGTCGTCGATGATGCAAAGAGAGCACTGGCTGCTCTGCACCACGACGATGTGGGTCAAGTGCGAATATTTTGGCGACTTGCAGTCGCCTTTCAGAACGCGGGTTCGCCTATCCTTTTACTGTGTAACTTGCATTTATTCTATTTTCCAGGATTTGGGGAGCGCGCTACAGGGATGTTCCAGGCGCAGGCTGAACTGTGAGGTTGCCAGCAATGAGACGAAGACGTTCTAATGGAAAATGCAGCACTTTCCAAATTCCCCAAGCGCTGTACGGACTCCCTCTATCACAACGACTTGATTCCTTAGAAGAGTTCTGGGAGTCTGAATGTCCTCGATTAGGCGAAGCCGGTGCCAAAGGATGGGCATCCTGGGTCTCCTCGGGGCGTCCTTCTACCGTTCCTCCATCGCGCCTCAAACCTTCGCCTGGAGAAGACCTTGACCCCTATCGCAAATACAGCTTTTCTGAATCCCTTGCGGATCGCGTGCTGTTCCTACCCAGCCGTTCAACTGATTTCGATTCCGAATCAGATCCTTACGCCACTATCTTGTTCTCCGACATAAAGGATCTTTTATTAGGCTTGGAATCACGTAGAGCAAGGGATGTGTTTCGCTATGCATGCCTCACTGTCTTCGGGCTCAATTTGCCTGGTTTCAGAGCCGCACCGCTCGCAGACGATTTTGAGCCTTCTATTGCCATGAACTTCGACGACAGATGGTCTTATACGCATCTCGTACGCCCCGTCTACCTGGATGCAATATTACCACCCACCGGCCGGACCCCGACCAGAATTGTAAATGATTCAGTCGCTGGTGTACTGATAGGAAGAGAAAGGGAGTATGCCAGTGGACTCGGTGGTCCTGTTCTATCTTGGAGATGGGGCGTCTTGGGTCCTCTGGAGGTCCCTTCCTCGAACGGAAGAACACGGGGACTATGGGGTAAAGAGGATCTTGAAGGCGTGGATGTGCCTTTCGTCAGAGCCTTATTCAGTCAACTGAGGCTCGGGGCCGATGACGTAGAATGGGATCTGTTGGCTCTTGCGTTCGAGGCTGCTAGCAACGTCAAGAGGTGGGCTTGTGATACATTATCTGACATTCGACTACTGAACTCTCTCCAGTGCGCTTAAGCTGTCGCGTGGGTTTCTCTCCACAGCTCGCGACTCCTTGTTTCATTGGGCAGCACACGCTCAACTGGAACAATTGCGTGGTAGGCCAGATGACGCCCGGAAAGTCTACGAGACAGTCCTTGTAACGTCTGCTCCTCTTGCAAATCGTCCAGGAACCGGCCAGCTCTGGTGGAATTGGGCCGAGATGGAGTGGCTGGCCGGCAAGCCAGAAGACGCTTTAAAAGTCATTCTGCGCAGCGCCGGCGTCGAAGGCACTGGGAGTGCTGTGCTGTTGCGCGCCAAACGAAATTTGGACGACACTTTGAACGCCACCGACAAGGGAAATCCACGGGAACCATGGATCAAGCTGAGGGCTCTCATGGAGTTATTGACGAGCGGACCTGCCCAAGCTCTTCAGATATTCGACACACATCTACTCGCCCTGAGGTCGGGCAGCGTGCAACATGAGAGTCTGACAGTGGCGGCATTACTCAAGCTCTATCGGCATGCTATCGTCCTCATGAATCCAACACCGCCTGCTCTACTCCGAGGACGTGTAGAGGAGATGATTGAGCTATATCCGAGCAACTCGGTGCTCCTAGGGTTGTTCTTGGAGGCAGAGAAAGGACAAGGCGTTTGGGGTAAAGTGAGATCAATCTTAGGAGAGAGCGGAGGGGTCGAGAAAGATGTCTTACGGCGAGTGGAGGAAGTCTGGATTGCGGGATGGGATAAAGGTCGTTGGGAAGCGGAGATAGAACGAACGAGGAGCGGATTGGCTGCTGCGGTGGAGAGCGAACGGTAGATGTTCTTTCGTACAATGTCGTTTTAATTGCTAACTAAATTTCTAGGACGAGAGGCAGTCCCATAATATGGCGCATATTTATCGAATTCGAGATACGCGCAGGAGAATTACAACGCGCTAAAAGAATGCTCTTTCGGGCCATCGACGAGTGCCCCTTGGTCAAAGGTACGTAAAGCCGACAATCCGTTAAACTGGACTGATATTGAGATGTGCAGAGCTGTACCTTGTCGCGTTCGGACCATTGCGCGCGGTGTTCAGTGCACATGAGTTGAACGGGTTTGCGGATACCATGGCTGAACGCGAGTTGCGACTGCGGCGGGGACTAGACGAGTTCCTGGAGGGGTGGGAAGAAAAGGAAGAGCATAATGACGAGGACGAGGACAGTGGGGATGAGATTGAGAGCGCGGCAAAAGAATACCGGCATAGACTACCCTACTGACAATGATAAGAGCAAGACAATAATACATAGTTGGAGTCAGGGTTGGCGCCAATATTTAGGCGTCGTAATTATCTTGTGATTATCTAATCTAATTGTATAGTATTTGGGAGACTTTGTACACTCCGTTTTTCCCACGACACTTGCACGAGACTCCACACACAAGCCGCAAGACTTTGGCTAGTCTTTCCTTCTCCGTCGCCGTCGCCTGCTTGGACGCTACCGGACTAGTACCTCGCCCCCCTTCGACCCCGCCCCCGCTCCCTTTTCCTCCTTTTTCTCGCTTTCTTCCGGCCCCCGGACGGCGGCGCATCGCATTCCCGTCCTTTAGCTCCGATTTGACTCGCTACTCAACAATCCACCCTAATATCCTCCACAATGACCACAATCCCTGCCCCTTCTCTCCAGCTGGCCCGGGAGGAATGGTCTGACGCAGACTTCGACCTTCCAGACGGGCAGGCAATCCATGCTGTTAACGACAGAGACGACGACGATAACGAGGACTGGGACATCGAAATGGACTTGGGAATGACTGGTGGAGGTTCCGCTTCCACCGCCCAGACCACTTCTGCCCCCGCCGCTTCCCAAGTGTTTATCATCCGCCCCTCCCAATCCCTCCCAGAAATCGATGACGACGACGACGAGGGTGTGTCCACAATCAAAGTCGCAGTTCTCCCCAAAGCCGTTGCGAAGAAGGCACCGCATAGTCCCATCGATGAGGACTTTGAGGATGCCTTCTCGCTGCCGTCCGATCTCACCCAGCTGTCCCTCGCTCCTTTGTCGCTCAATCATCGGGTCTCAAAAACCTCCCTGGAATGGGGGGATAAAGACCAAACTTCCTCCTCGCAGTCCTCCGATGCCTACTCCTCCCTCGGCTTCGCAGATCCTTCTTCCAACTCCACGTCTTCTGTTTCTCTCCCCGGCACAGAGGACGAGGATGACGAAGACGATGATGACGAGCTAGAGGGTCTCGTTATACCCTCGGGTATCTTCGAGTCCGGCAAGGGGGCCCGGCACCTGACAAAGCTTTTGGAGATGAAGAAAAATGCCCAGGTCGCCGATGATCATCTACGCGTTTCCAGACAAGACGAAGAGGACGATTTCGAGGCCGGCCTCATCATCGACGACGATTTTGACCTCAGTCCCAGCCGGCTTCTCACCAATCAGCACATACAATCGCAGCGCACCTTGAACATCCGCAGCAACAGCCTGCCTCCACAGCGCGCACTGTCCATATCGTTACGGCCTTCCTCGCGGCTGAAACCCGACAGGGCAAAGTCGCCTGTAGTCTCCAGACCCCCCACCCGTACACAATCGACCCTACCTCCCCCAGCACCATCCTCCTTCCTTTCTCCCAAGCCTGGCAACCTGCGCGGGCAAAAATCACATTCAGGCTTGAAACCTCCCACACCCCCTTCCACCACCCGAAAGCTTACTCGAAAAGCGTCCTTGTCGTCCCTCATGGAAACCAGTAGCAACCAAGCGTCAGGCTCTGGATCGGTTTCCGCAGGGATGTCAAAGGCGGGCTATGAGGAGCCGACTGCCGCGTCTCGTGCCAAGTCATTCAAGAGTCGGGAGTTCAAAGTTCCCCCAACTCGCCCATCCACCCCATCCGCCAACCCGGTCGCACTGCGTCTTACTATGCCCACCGCCTCGCGGTCGAAATCCCGCCCAGCCCTTTCTGCGGTATTCAACGGCCCGTCAACGGCCTCTGGATCGCAGTCCCCCCTCTTCCGCTCGATGTCCCCCCTGCCCCCACGCCCCTCATCACATCTCTCCGCCCGCCCGTCTTCTCAGGCCGCACCCACACCGCCGCGACCCGCCGCGCCGCGTATCCTACGCCGTCCCAAACGCCAACGAACGTTTGGCGACGGGACGGAATTGAACGGTATCGACGATCTGCCGACAGATCGGGAAAAAGAAAGTCGATATCGCGTGCAGCCTAAAGGCTATGGAAACCGTGTTCCGGGCGGTAGCTATCCATCTAAGTCCGAGCGAGGCACGTTAAGACGGAAACGGCGGGAGGTTTCAGAAGGAAGTCTAGGTATGTTCATTCGTCATCGTAAAAGATACTGTGCTGATACTTTCGAAGAATTCAATTCACCGCTTTTCCCCTCCACTAACACCGCCAAGCATGCTACTAGAGCAGAGCTTTCTCCTAAATCGCTTGCCGATCCTCCACGGAAAAAGAAACCAACGTCTTCGCCCACCGTGCCGTTTGGGAAGAAAAAACCTACGTTGATTCGTAATCTGGGCGGTTCTGGTGCCCCACGAGGTACGTGCATGGAGGTTTTGTGCAGGCGTACAATGAGTTGACATCTCACTGCAGTTGTCGGAGACATGAGATGGAATCCGCAAACCCTTCGGTGGGAAGGGAACGAGCACGTCCTGCGTGATTTCGACGCGGCCGTCGGGACGTCGACGCGGCCCGCTCTCATCACGCATCTCACCGGGTCGTCGATCGGATCCCCGGTGGGCTCATTCGCCAACGGCGCACGGATCGTGGGTAACATGATCTTCGACCCGGCACGGATGTGCTGGATCTCGACGCTGCCGCCAGACGAGGACGAGCCGGACGTGTTCGCGAACTTGGCGGACGACGAGAACGACGACGAGGACGGCGGGTGGGAGAGCAAGGGCGGAACGATCCGCGCGAGCCTGCAGCTTAGCTCGTCGAATACGAGCGCGAGCACGGCGACGCCGTCGGCCGCGCCGAGCCCCGCGCGGAGCGAGTCGTACGTGCGCGCGACGTCCGAGTCAGACACCGAGCGCGGGTCACGGGCGTCGATGGTGTTCGAGGTGGACGAGGCGTTCCTGGACAGCTGCCGCAAGGCGGAGGAGCGGCACCGCGTGGAGATGAAGGGGTGGAGCGCGCTTGCGCGGCAAGACCCATTCGTGGAGCCGGACCACTCGCACTTGTACGAGATCCGCGAGCTTGCGACGCGCAAGTACAGCTGATGTCCATGTAGTTTTTGTATGGCCTGTTGGTTCGTTTTGGATTCTCTTGTACATAGCTGTAGGTCTCTCTGGATTTGCGACTCTTCGTACTGTAGGCCTGATATGTAGCTTTTTTTATACTTTATGGAATACATGCTAAATTGCCAGAGGGCACCATATCTCTTCTTGCACCATGACTGCGACCGCGGGGCATGGTCGGATATCGCTGGGGCTGCATGGGTCGGATGCGGTGTTCGCGGAGCTGTCGTCGACGTACCCGCTGAAGCTGCTGTCGCCGCGTATCGGGCGCGCGGGGCTCGCGGTCGCGTACATGATAACGTACGGAGGTGGGCTTGTGAGCGGGGACTTCATCGGGCTATCGGTGGACGTGGGCTCGGGCGCCGTGCTCGTGCTGCTCTCACAGGCACGTATGCGCATTTCCCGCGTCGTGCAGATAACCTCAATGTAAGCGACTTGAATTACAGGGCTCTACAAAGGTGTTCAAGATGCGGGTGGGGCAGCGGCCGGCGAGCGCGCACCGCAGCGGGCCGCCGCGGCAGGGCACGACGCAGGAAATGGAGTTTCGCGTTGCGGCCGGCGGGACGCTGCTGCTCCTCCCGGACGCCGTGACGTGCTTCCGCGCGGCAGCGTACACGCAGACGCAGCGGTTCACGCTCGCGCGCGGGGCGTCGCTCGCGGCGCTTGACTGGGTGACCTCGGGGCGCATGGCGCGCGGGGAGGAGTGGGTGTTTGCGCGATACTACAGCGCGAACGAGGTGGTGGTCGACGGGCGGCGCGTTGCGCGGGACGTGCTGCTGCTCCAAGACGACGGGCCGGGGCGGCCGCTGGCGCGCAAGCTGGCACCGTACTCGTGCTACGCGACGCTGCTGCTCTACGGACCGGCGGTGCAGGATGTGATCCGCGGGCTGGAGGAGGCGTATGGGCAGATTGAAGTGTTCAGGACGGGTGTACCGGCGGGGCTGCTGTGGTCGCTGAGTGGGTTTGGGGATGGCGGGGCGGTTGTGCGGGTTGCGGGGGCGTCGTCGGAGGCGGTGCGGCGGTGGCTGGCCGACGCGCTGCGGGCGGTCGAGGGCGTTGTTGGCGAGGACGTGTACCGACGGGTGTTTGCGAGTTAGATGTAAAAATCGTATTAAACCTAGCAGCCTAAACCTAACCCTAAACAGGACAAGTTGCGAAAATAGAATTCTAACAAACAATTTGCAAACAATCGCGCTTTGACCGCGCTCGAAACACACATGCTCGCGGCGCTGCGACGCGTAGGGCGGCTGCTGCCGTCGACGACGCTAAGCCCCGCCCACACGCCCTGCCCCGCCCACACGCTCAGCCCCGCCCACACCCGCAGCTATGCAGAGAGCCGCACCGCGCTCCGGAAGCTGGCCAAGCGGCGCGAGCTCGACGCGGTCATGTCGCGCACAAAGGCCGTCTTCAAGACATACAAGCCCATCACACCCGGCATCCGCCACCTGCGCCGCCCCCTCAACCCCCATCTCTGGCAGGGCCGCCCCGTCCTCCAGCTCACAATCGCAAAACGCAAGTCTGGCGGCCGCAACGCCCGCGGCCGCATCACCGTCCGCCACCGCGGCGGCGGCCATCGTCAGCGCATCCGCACCCTCGACTTCAAGCGCGAACAGCCCGGCATCCACGATGTCGTCCGCATCGAGTACGACCCCGGCCGCTCCGCCCACATCGCCCTCCTCAAGAACCGCGACCCCGCCGCAGAGGGCACCAACAAGTGGAGCTACATCGTCGCTCCCGAGGGTATCCGCGCCGGCGACCAGGTTCAGAGCTTCCGCCAGGGCATCCCCGACGGCTTTGTCCCCGGCCTCGACGTCTCCAAGCTCAACAGCCCCGCCGCAGCTGCGCTTGACGCCGACGCCGACGCCGACTCCGACAGCTTCCTCGCCGGCAGCGCAGAGGCCATCCAGCGCGACCTCGAGCAGTCGTCCTCCCAGTCCCTTGCCCTCGGCCTCCTGCGCACCCTCACCCTCAAGCCGGGCAACGTCCTGCAGCTCCGCCTCATCCCCATCGGCACCGTCATACACAACATCTCCCTCGTCCCGACCGGCCCCGGTGTGCTCGTCCGCTCCGCCGGCGCGTCGGGCCAAGTTGTCGGCCACGAGGCGAGCCGCTACACCCACGTACGCCTCCAGAGCGGCGAGGTGCGCAAGATCCTGCAGGACTGCTGCGCGACCATCGGCCGCGTCAGCAACCCGCTCTGGAAGAACCGCAACCTGGGCAAGGCCGGCCGTAACCGCTGGCTGGGCAGGCGGCCCAGCGTCCGCGGTGTCGCCATGAACGCGTCCGTCCCTCTTTTTGCACTCACATTCGCATTCTTAAATTGATTCATAGCAACGACCATCCGCACGGAGGCGGACGCGGGAAATCAAAATCGAACAAGCACCCCGTGTCCATCTGGGGCTGGGGCGCAAAGGGGACGCGCACGCGCAAGCCGGGGCCTAAGGGACCGAAGAACAGCAACAAAATGGTGGTACGCGAGCGGCCGCGGGGCAAAGCCAAGCGCAGTAATTAGATGCGAATGTATTGTTTGCTCTCGCTCTCTTCAGACGTCCTCCTCGTCCTCCTCGTCGCCCCCGTCGTCCTCTTTCGCAACCTTCTTGCTCTCCTTGTTCAACTCCGCCTTCCCGACGGCGTCGCGCCAGGCAGTCAACTCCTGCCCAACCTCTTCTTTCGCGCGGGCGATGGCGTCGCGCAGAATCCCGTAATATTCCTGCTGCCCCGCATTTGCGGTCGCTGCGACTTGAAACTCGTGTTTCTTTGACGTGGGCAGCTCCGAGACCTGCGCCGCAGGTGCTGGCGGGCGCAGCGTATAGTCAATCGTGATAGAGCGGTACATAGGGACGATGTTTACTTCCCAAGCCCACAGCCCCAGCTTTAAATAAACCTCTTGGTTTCTTGAGATTTAGGGTTTTATATTAGATACAATATACAGAGATGCAGCCCAAGCAATATGTCGATGTGTTGTCTCTCATAATCTATCCTCTATCCGCACAGATGCGGCGACAGCGATCGGGCCCTCGGCCTCTGCCCCGGGACTGTGGTTTTCGGGCGGGGGCACGGACTTCTCCGAGACTCGGTGTTGGTCGAGCCACTTGTCCATGTCGTCTGACCGCCCGACGAACGGCCGTTTCCCGAGGAGGCGGATCATGTCCTCGCTGCGACCGTGAGTCTCACGAGCAATCATCAGGGTTTTTCGACGCTTACCGGGTGATGTTCTCCTTCTCCAGCAGCAGCTCCGCCACCTTGATCACGTCCTCCCGATGCTTCGTCAATAGCTGCCTTGTGCGCTCGTACGCCGCGCTACAGTGAAGAAGAAGAAAAATCAGCACCTACACGCACCGCGACGCGCCGGCACCTACGTGATCATCTTGCGTACTTCACCGTCGAGCATCTCCGCCGTCTTCTCGCTGAAAGGCTTCGTCCAGTTCTCCTTCGCCGCGCGGTCGCCGCCGTAGCTCACTGGCCCGATCACGTCGTTCATCCCAAAGTTGGCGCACGCCTCGAACGCCATGCGCGTGATCTTCTGCAGGTCGTCCTGCGCGCCCGAAGTGATGTTCTCCAGCCCAAAGAATATCTCCTCCGAGACCCGCCCGCCGAGCGTCATGCATATCCGGTCTGTCATCTGCGGCGTGGACATGAGGTACCGGTCGGGTGGGAGGTACTGTGCGACCACCGGTGAGCGAAAACGAATGTCAAGGGCAAAATATAACATACCTGTGCGTAGCCCAGGGCCCCGGTGCCTCTCGGAATGATGCTCACCTTGAGCAGCGGGTCTGCGTGCTCAAGGAACCATCCGCACACGGCATGCCCCGCTTCATGGTATGCGACCGTCTTCTTCTCCTCCACGCTCAGCACCCTGCTCTTCCGCTCCAGACCGACAATGACACGCTCGATGGCGGTGTCAAAATCAACCGATTCGACGTACTCAGAGGCTTTCCGGGCCGCATGCAGCGCCGCCTCATTGCAAACGTTCGCAATGTCCGCGCCGGAGAATCCGGGCGTGAGCACAGCGAGCTTCTGCGCGAGCGCCCCCACATCCTTCAGGTCTTGGTGCAGCCGGAGGGGGCCGAGGTGGACGAGGAAGATGCCCTTCCGCCCCGAGACGTCAGGGCGGTCGATGGCGATATGCCGGTCGAAGCGACCCGGCCGCATGAGCGCGGGATCAAGTACATCTGGACGATTCGTCCCAGCCAGCACCACGACGTGCTCCTTTGTCCCGAATCCATCCATCTCCACGAGCAGCTGATTGAGGGTTGACTCGCGCTCATCGTTGCCCCCAAAATTGCCGCCTTTCGCGCGGGACTTGCCGATGGCGTCGATCTCGTCCACGAAGATGATACAGGGTGCGTGCTTTTTTGCGTCGGCGAAGAGATCACGCACGCGGGACGAACCCACTCCGACGAACATCTCGACGAACTCGGAGCCAGACACGGAAAGAAAGGGAACAGATGCTTCGCCTGCAGTCGCTTTGGCAAGCAAGGTCTTCCCAGTACCGGGGGGACCAGACAAAATGGCTCCCCGCGGTATTTTGGCGCCCAGCTTTTCATACTTTGCCGGCTCCTTGAGGAATTTGACGAACTCCATGATCTCCTCTTTCGCCTCGTCCATCCCAGCAACATCCTTAAATTTGATGTTTACTTCGGTGTCCTTGTTGTAGAGTTTAGCGCGGCTCTTTCCTATGCTGAAGATGCCGCCACCGGAGCTAGAGCTCCCTCGTCGGGAGAGCCAGACAAGGAAACCGATGGTCAGAACGGTTGGGGCAAAGTCGAGGACGGTTTGCCAAGCAGACATCTCGTCGTGGTAGGCGACAGGGATGCGCTCATGGCTGGGGATGTCCAACTCTGCTTGGGCGTCGTCCAGCTTGCGCTCGAAAGCCTCGATACTCCCGATGGAGAAGTGGTAGTCTCCAGTGCCGAAAGCCACAGATGCGGGATACATCGTGCCTGTAGCGTTAGAGTGCAGCTTGACCCGTACTTTGTGCCCGTTTACTACAACCAACTTGTCGACCAACCCCTTCTCCAAAAAGGCGGTGCGGAACTCCTGCCAAGTGATCTCGCGAGAGGAGGATCCGCTCGAGCTGGAATAGAGGAAATACGCAAGCGAGGCAGTTGCCAGCCATGCGATCTGCGTATTGCTGAAATTGAAGTTGTTGTTCGGGGGCGGGGGAGGCGGCCGGGACTCCTTATGTGGCTCCGACTCAGATGAATCGGGTTTGGGCTGGGACGGTCGCTGCTGGCGCTGCTTGAAGAACCCCTCTAGGTCTTTGGGCAGTTCTGGCTCGTCATGTTTTGGCGTAGGCGACTCGCCCGGGGTGCGCTGGTCCTTTGGAGGAGCAGAGCGGGGATTTGTAGCGTATGCGGCAGCACGAAGAGGAAGGCGAATAGCACTGGCTGCTCTCAACGAGCGAGAGAGCATCGAGCAAGTAGAAAACAAGTGGCGCGTCAGCTTGTCGGCACTCAAGCCGGTCTCGTGACGAAAGTCCAGACTTCGGAAAACAGCTGCATCAGCCATTTGACAAATAACTTGTGGCTTGTTTGGCCTTGTGAGCTTGTCGACAAGCTCACAAGGTCTCACAAGCACTGGTTGAGCATTTCAATTTTTTCACCTTCTTTTTCAGTGAAAAATGTTGTTTATTTTTCAGACATTTTTCACTGAAAAAGAAGGTGAAAATTTTAAAACTCTTTCAGCACTTTCTCAATTCAAGGTGAAAAATTCGAAATAAAATAAGAAAGTGATGAAAATTTTTTGAGATTTTCACCTGCTTTTTCAGTGAAAAATGCCTGAAAAATAAACAACATTTTTCACTGAAAACGAAGGTGAAAATTTTGAAATGTTCAACCAGTGAAGGTCAAAAAGTTGAGAAAGTCAAAAAAAATACCCCTACTGAAATGGGGGATAAAGCCCAATGCACTCCCCCAAAAGAAAAAATTTGGCCAAAAATTTTGACCTTGTCAAAATTGCGACCTTTTTGGGCCTTTTTTGGCCTTGTTTGACCTTGTACAAGGTCACAAGCTGATGTCTGATGTGACTTTAACTTAGTGACTAATATTCTACGTTTGTTCTACGTCCTCCTCCACCTCGAACGCACAACAAAATACATCCTTGTCAATCAAAACAAGCCCTTTGCCATCGGGCGTCCACTTGAGATCCCGGGTTTCGAAATTTTCTGCCAAAAGTTGTCTAGACGTTGTCTGTGTAGTGGAGCAACACTCACTGGCTGGGACCCCAATGCATTCCGCCATCTCCTCCTCACCAGCCTCGCCCAGCCACTCATCGCTCCACATGTACAGACTCTGGGCACCACAGCACAGGGTTAGGCTCCCTTTGCGGATAGGATTCCAGCGCGCGTGAGTCACAGGCCGACTGTGTATAAGAACGGCACGCAATTTAGGCACAAAGTCCTGATTGGGTGAGGGAAATTCGAATATGTGCACAGCAGTGGGCGCATTTTCTGGCAAAATTAATACATGGAGCTGCCATTATATACAGCGAGTCTGCTCACCGAAACGAACAAGCAGCAGAGATCCATTCATGTTCCACTCCAATTGCACAGCGCCGCTTTTGGGGCTCGGTTTGGTCAGGTCAGCTCTGTTTAGAGTGATGGAGTATGGGCCTTGCAGTCGTTCATCTGGTGGATCTCAGCCGAGGAGTTATGTGCGAGGAGTATGAAGCCGACAAGATAAAAAACCGCGGCCTTCCGTTGTTTCTTGCCACTTCGCTGGTTCTCGCCATATAGTCTGACATATGATTGAGCACAATTCCGGAACAGATGGTGGATGAGTATACAACGCCAGCAGGAACACGAGTCGAAAGCTCCAGGGTAATAGCAGGAGTCCAAGTTAAATCAAGAATGTGTATCTGTAGGAGATGTAAATATATCGGAGAAACGAAAGAATGATGCAACTTGCTCTATCGTCCCACCCGCCAACTGCGAGGAACATACCGCTTGGGTGCCATGCAACTTTCCGGATGCCGAATCCAGGATCTGGATCTGGGGAGAACGTGCCTAGAATATCTCCCACAAGTGATAACACGTAGAGTTTGTACTATGCAAAGGTCAGCAGCGGAGATGAAGCTAGTCATGTTGTTTTTGAACCTCGATAGGCCCTTCCCAGATGGCAAGATGGTTGCCAGTAGGAGACAGGGCGAGTGACGACAGAGATGAAGTGGGCAATGGGAAATGCTAGGTGACAGGTCAGTCGCGATTTCCCATGGTTGAATGATCACCTACTCGGATCAGTTTGTATGAATTTGTGGTGTCATAGACTCCTACGGTGTCTTTAGATTTATGGCGTTCAGCCAACACGAAGTAGCGACCATCAGAACGGAATGCGTAACCTGAACAAAAGTTGGTCGAGAAGGCGGATGGACGAGATAGCGAACCTACCCGAGTCGGGGTGCACAGGGAATTGAATATAGGTCACAGACCCAGTGACGAGAGAAAAAACAGTCACTCGCAGCTAACACATGTGAGATTTAGCGCGCTGAATACGAGGCAAGCAGTATCCACCTACTCCCCATTGAGAGAAGCACAACACCGTTCTACCATCTGGGGCCCATTCCGCCTTTACAAGGCCTGACGATGATATCATTAATACACTTATTTAAGATGAGAAGTGTAGCATTCTTTAAACCTTCTGCGCCAGAGTCGATACGAGCAGACCAATCTTCATCTTGGACTTTGTAAACATGGACAACCCCTCGTTTGGCGCAGGCCGCCAATACATACTCGGAATCGCATGACCACCCGATGTGAGAGGCCCAATTCTCGGTGGAAGTTGTCTTCGCTTTTCCCGAGGTCAGTAATTGCGTCGGGGATGCGGACGCGTCTAGAAGCCATGTCTGCATGATCTGGAAGGTGTCTGCGCGGCGTAAAACAAGGCGGTCTTGAATGGCCGTTAGGATGTGCCTAGAACACAAAGTCTAGAATACACATGCAGCCCGAAGAAAGGAGCATGCCTCCCTTGAGCAGGGGCTAAACAAGATTGATCCAGAGTGCTTGTAAACCTCTGTGAAATCCATGTCGATGGTTCAGGTTCAAGGCTTGGGTTGCAAACGCGTCCAATCAGTGACACGTGCGAATCCTTTGTTGACGCGTTGTTTTGCTGAAACTCTGGCAAAAGTAATTATAACTGGGAGCGTTGAGGCTCGTCTGAGTCGCTTGCACATCGCACGTATTGTCATCAGTGCTCATTGATATCAACCGTCCTCTCGTCATAGTCCAACCGTGGCAATCGTACGATCACTCAGCAGGGATATGAGACAATCGTTCATGTGTCAGTATTTCCGCTCCAGCACGGATCCCCACCACACCGGCATGCGCGACTGACGCATCTCGTATTTCGTCTCTTTCCTTCATCCCTCTCGTTCTCATGATGACGGACAGCGCCAGCCAACAGTCACACTCGGAGACGATAAATGCCGCCAACCCAAATGAACCTATTCCCGGCGACGAATATCTAGAGTCTGCTGTCGAGAAAAACGACTACCTAATCTGTAAATTCGAAGAAGGAGATCCAACGAATCCGAAAGTAAGCCCGCTCATATTGACTTGACGCGCGACTGTGCGTACAATTGATTCAAGAACTGGTCGAGGGCAAGGCGGTGGTGCGTCCAACTCTCTGGTTGTAGTGACTCTTTCACTCAGTGGTCGAAAGGTATCTCACCGGTCTTTCCGGCTTGTTGGTCCTCAACGCGTACGTCGTTCTTATTTAATGCTGAAAAACAGTCACTTGGCCCTAGTCGTTCAAATGTAACCGCAGGACATTCGCAAGCTCTGCCCGTACGTATGCTTTCTCTTTCGCCATTTCTGGACATCTACGATGTTGTTGCAGCTTCCGGAATTGCAATACAATTAATTGAAGCATACCACCTGTCAGAAGAGGTTGCAACATTGGCGATATCATTATTCGTTGTGGGTCTTGCTTGATTTTCGAGATAGAAATGAATGGCATCTCATTTTTGTTTACAGGCAGGATATTGCGTTGGGTACTCACTTTTTTGTTGTACCCTTATATAATGGACTTACGTCCAACATAGTCCCTTGCTGTGGGGTCCGCTTTCTGAGCAATACGGCCGTCGACCGATATTTATCTATCCTTTCATCGTTTATACGGTGGGTCCTCCCTTTCCTCATGCCATCATAGTGTTGGAACCTAATATCATTTCCAGGGTTTTCAAGTTGGAGCGGCACTCGCCAAGAACGGAGCGTCTATTCTTGTCTTTCGTTTCCTTGGAGGCGTATTTGCTGCCGCTCCTCTCACTAACTCGGGGTAAGCGTTTGGCCGCTACTCGAGCCTTTTATTCATATTCGGCAGGGCGATTATATCGGATATATGGGACTCAAACACCAGAGGTGTGGCATGCTTGCAGTTGTCCTCGAGAGTTTGTTAGATGTCTCATCCTCTTGATAGGCAAGGCTCTAGCCATGTTCACTCTGGCGCCTTTTGCCGGTACGTGAGAAGCGTTTTTATTCGTAGCCGTCTCATGCGTTCTTAGGCCCGGTAAGAAGATAGTCTCTTATATCTGTACATACCTCATCCCGACCTAGTCACTTGGTCCCACGGTAGCTGGTTTCATCGCCACGGCCGGTAAGCGGGACTGTATCCATCTGCTTCATTGCGCTCATGAAACACAGGTGTGGATTTTCGATGGGCATTCTGGGTGAGTTCAGTTATTGTTTTGTTCTGAAGCCTGTGCTCAAACGCCCATGAGGTCCTGGCCATATTTGTGAGACACGAGCTCGAGCTCTGCATCTGGCCGCATAATTTATAGACTTCTCGCCTAGGCTGGTTGCTGTAGTGTGCTGACGGCAGTTACGCTACCCGAAACCTACGAGTATGCTTTCCTCGTCTCCTGGGTACTCCTCTCATCTACTGTGTACAGGCCTATACTACTCGTCAGGAAGGCAGAGGAAAAAAGAAAGGAAACCGGAGACCCACTCTTTTACGCTCCTATGGAAAAGAATAAATTCTCGTTTATGCAGCGAGTAGAGCACGTACTTGCACGTCCCTTCAAGATTCTGTTCCAAGAAGTGTGTATGTCTCTTTTTGGAGTACCACCTCAAAAGTAACCCGTACAGCCCATGCTTCTCGCTTTGACGATGTATATGAGTTTTGTCTATGGTGGGCCCGTCTCCCGAGGCCCTTGTCTTGATCTAACGTCCTACGAAAAAGGATGCTTATACCTCCTTTTCGAAGAACGTATGCCCATTCTTTCCGCTTCCTCTATCTAATTTTTTTTCCTAGGCATATCCTGTTGTTTTCACCGAAGGCCATCATCTGAACGCCGGACTCTCCGGCCTTACGTTTTTGCCCATCATGTTTGGAGGCGCCACCGCTGTAACGATATCTGTCCTGGTATTCAATCCTCGGTATGAGAGAGAGGCAACAAGATTAGCACCGCATGCGGTACCACCGGAATTCAGGCTTGAAATGAGTCTGTTCGCCGCGCCATTATATGTTGTTGCCTTCTTCTGGTTTGGGTACGCTATTACGTCCCTGTTCGGAAAGTCCCTTGTTCAACATCGTCGTTTAGATGGACTTCGTTCCCGTCAATCTCTCTCTGGGCTCCGATGATGGCGGGTTCTTTCGGACTTGATTTACAATTTAAAGCTAATATGGACAGTAGGCTGGCTATATCATGGGTTTTGCTATCAGCTGGATATTTGTGTGTCACCCATCCCTTCGCTGTTTGTCTCACTGAATTTTGCTCCAGTTGTCCCTCTTGTAAGCATGTCCCTAGTGGGTGTCCATCCTCTTCAATACTGAAATTGTCCTAGTAATTACATCATCGACACTTACCTATTCGTTGCGGCGAGTGCATTGGCCGCGAACACAGTCGTCCGTAGTATCTTTGGCGCTGTATTTCCCGTGCGTATTTTGCGAATTCGCCCACAAAAATGTATCTCATCTTCTGCAGCTATTTGCAACGCAAATGTACGATGCTCTGGGGCCTCGCTGGGCCTCCTCACTCCTCGGATTTGTTGCGCTTGCCATGGTGCCCATTCCCTTTGTTCTCATGAAGTACGCACGCTCGCCTCTCCTATTATATTACCCTCACTTCTGTCAGGTTTGGCTCAACTCTACGAAGCAAATCGAAGTATGCGCCATCCAAACCAACTACCTCATCTGTAGATATCGATAATAAAGCGTGAGATCTGGCTCTTTCAAGTGTCATATGCGGAAACTAGATATACAATATATACCGACGCCGATATTCCACGAATTAATTAACACCTTAGATAAGTTGATAGTATGTGCTAGTAGTAGGCACCATCCATCGGGTGAAGGACTCCAGCAATCTAAGTATCCATCCATGACAATAGGCGTAGGAGCACCGTCAGTTCACAAGCAGGCTCGACGCTTCCCCCTATGTTTTTCTGAAGCTACTTAGGCAAAAACCGATCGTGCGAAAATGTGTCACGAACGTTACGGATCGCAAGTTTTAACTTACTACATTTCTACCATGCCACCGTTGGCTCTTCGAGGTGTTGTAACGAAGGCAGGGTTGATGAGGAAAACAGCCACAGTAGTGGTATCCAGGTGGGCTGTGCATAGCTTGACCGGGAAGGTAATGTTCTATCGAGTACTTCTGCCCATTGCCTACATCTTAAGATGAATTCCACAGCGTATGGAGCGAACTAAGAAATATCTAACGCACGATGAGAACAATGGTGTGTCTCTATCTACATATTTGCATGATAAGCTTGATACATTATTGCAGAACTACGGAAAGACGACATTGTCATTATTCGGAATTGCCCACCAGTCTCGAAGCTGAAGAGATTCAAACTGGAAACGATATTGAAGAGCCCCGAGACGGAGCGTGAACAACGAAAAGCTCAGCAGGAATGATCCATCGCTTCATTGGATCGTTTCCTCCGGTTTCCTTACAGCATATGTGGAGGAATCTATACGGCAATAGATGGCACAGGAGGCCCGGATGAGGGCGAAGATTGCTGCGCTGCTTGTTGCAAGGTGGTCTGGATATCCACAAGCTGTACATATGTCAGTGTTTTGTCCAGGCAGTGGCAGGCCAACGAGACGCGCCTCGTTCTTCTTGCTTTCCGATTTTGTTTGGATATCTTGCAATTGAGTCTCGACTCTTTTTCTGTACGGCGTGTGCTATCAGAGACACGGATTTCCAGATTGTAGACTCACATTTCACTTCGAATGAAATCAAGTCGTGTTTCTACATTGCTTTTGGCCTCCGCCTGATCCTGTTTCACAAGTACCGGTCCAATCTGCTTATAGACTGTGTTTTCGGGTGCGAGAAGAGCAAATTCCTGAATTCCTGTGGTGAGCGCTGCGACGCGCTTGTGTAGTATAGGACTATCACCTTCTTCACCAGTTCGTTTTCAGACAATTGTGCATCGAGTCTCTGGCGTGCTTCAACTGCATTGGACAAATCTGCTTGGATTCTTTGGTACTCGGACGAGGCTGTCTGTAGCTTGGCTTGTAAAGACATTTGGGGCGGGAGGCCGACCTTTAGACGGAGCTCCGAGTAACACTTACACGGCCCCGTGACTGGCGGGCCGAATCTTATCCGGCGGTTCACCAACCCCTCAGGTTAGAGTATAAAGACACGCAATGATTCGTTGATGATAAGGGCAATATCGATCTAACCTCATTCCATCATGGCGAAAGTAAAGATTGACTGGGATAAGATTGCTACACCTGAACCTGTTTTGGCACGCTTCCCGAGTCGCCGTTCTGTCGTATACAGCACCAAGGGGATAGTAGCTGCATCGCAGCCTCTTGCCGTTGAAGCTGGCCTGGAGATTTTGAGGAAAGGAGGAAATGCAGGTCCGTCTCATAGATCTGGATGTCCTGACTCTATTGTGACCCTTGAGTCTACAAAGCTGATGCAGCGGTTGCGTACGTCCCTACTTTCTCACCTATTCATTTCTTTAAGTTTACCCTTGGAAGAACATCCGCCGCTCTAAATGTGACGGAACCAAGCTGTTGTGGCATCGGAGGGTATGCCCATGCTTACCTTTTTGAGGGCGCTATTTGTTGCTGAATGTGAGACAGAGACGCGTTTTGCCTCTTCTACGATGCGACGACAAAGACTGTGAAAGCATTGAACGGGCCAGCATTGCCCCCACTTGCCTCGCCATGTTCCTGACTTATCCTCCTTGAATCTAGGTCTGGTCATTCTCCGCAAAAGTTGACGTTGGAGTATGCCCGAGAGCATGGATTGACCGGACGTACCATTCCCCTTACTGACTTGAACTCAGTCACTGTCCCAGGTCAGTCAGTCAAATAGTACTTATGGCAATCTCAAATAATTTCGACGCTGCTTCTCAGGCGCCGCTGCTGCGTGGGTCGATACCGTTGAAAAATTTGGTAGTGGAAAGGTGAGCGTCGCAGAAGTTTTAGAACCAGCCATCAGATTGGCGGAAGAAGGGTACAGTCGTTTTGATAGCACTCTATATTTTCTCTCACATTTTCTAGGGTTCCGGTATCAGAAATACACAGTCTATCTTGGCAAAATTCGGAGGTAGTTTGATGCCATTATCAACCTGCCATATTCTCATTTCCCAAAGAAACTAATTAAAAACGCTTCGCCGAATGGTGACGAAATGCTGCTCAATGGCAAGGCGCCCCTTCAAGGACAGATAATCAAGCTTCCGAACTTGGCTAAGACGTTTCGAGAGGTCGCAAACCACGGCAAGGATGGCTTCTACAAGGGCCGAATTGCTGAAGCTATGGTTGAGCTTATCCAAAGCAAGGGTGGCGTCATGGAACTAGATGATCTCGCCAAGCACGAAACATCTTTCGTTGAACCCATCAAATATACATACGCCGGCGAAGTTACTCTCTATGAGGTCACATTGATTATTCATCTTCCTCCCCCCTGTACTGACACTTTTCTTTCGAAGTGCCCACCAAACGGGCAAGGTGAGCGGTGTAGGCGCAACATTGGATTTTGAAGCAGAACTTTGGGAAGGACTCACGGCTCTTATCGCTCTTGGCATCCTTGAGAACCTGCAAGAACAGGGCACTATCAAACCTCTGCTTGAAATGGAGCATAATTCTCCTGAGTATCTGCACGTTTTGATTGAAGCTCTTCGGTGTGTTTTTAGTTCTCGGTCCTTTCCATGATCGTTGACCTGCTTTAGACTTGCTTTTGCAGGTATGCCCTATCTTTAAGGTTCGCGCTGTGCTTCCATTTTGCATCAGACAGCCAGCGGTACGTTGCGGATCCTGATGCTGAACACATTCCGGTCGAGGAATTGCTGAGCAAGGTTCAATTCTGACTATCAAATAAACACCCGTTTTGTCTTCATGCATTTAAACCGCAGGAATATCTGGCATCACGGGCCAAGCTCATCGATCCACTCAAGACAAACCCGAACATCCTCCATGTGAGTCCTGTATAACGGTTGGGGAAGCATCGAATGTTATTTTCTCAGGGAAATCCCGTCAACTCTTCAGATACCGTGTATTTCACAGGTCGAAAATCCTATCGCTCAGATGTTTCTTTCAAACCCTGACTGATTGTTTTTCCAGTGACGGATGAGTGGGGAAATGCATGTAGCTACATCCAGAGTAATTATGCCGGTAGGTCGAGATAGCATCGTTCTACTTCTCGTGAATGAAACACACTGTTGTAGGTTTCGGAACTGGCGGTAAATCTCTTCTCAATTGTACAGGAATCTTCGTCTAATCCCGAGAAGCAATTCCCAGGGGTTGCGGCTTCACTCTCCAGAACCGGGGAAGCGGATTCATTTTAGCGGAGAACCACCCGAACGCACTCAAAGTTTGCGATTTCGTTCTCGATGAAAGTTCAACTTACTTTTGTATCGCGAATATAGGGAGGGAAGCGCCCGTACCACACCATCATTCCAGCCATGGCAACTCGGGGTGATGACCTATTCCTCAGCTACGGTGTAATGGGAGGGTATATGCAGGCGCGTGAAGGGAGTCGATACTGACAGGGCAGCTAGCTTACGTGTTCCCCCAGCCCCAAGGTCATATCCAGGTCTTACAGTGCATGCTACGAGGATATACTCCACAAGCTGCACTTGATTCCCCGCGTTTCTGCATATCTGCCGGGAGCCCAGATGCTCAAATTCAAGGTAGCGGAGATGCAGGCGATATCAACAGTGAAGTGTACTTGGAGGAGGGTATACCACCCGAGACTATCGCTAAACTCCGAGGTAAGGTACAATGGAAATTAAATCCCAAACCTAACCTGTTCAGAAATGGGACATGATGCCCGCGAAGTTACCGGATTCAGGAGGGGAATGCTGGGAAGAGGGCAAGTAATCCAAAAACTTCAGGATCCGTCTGGGAAATTTGTCTGGGCTGCTGGTTCTGACTTGCGCGCGGACGGACACGCCTCTCCGCAAATTTAAGAGATATTTATTATTATTAGTCATTGCCATTATAACCTTCGGATCCCCTACACTTGGAAACGGGGTGGAGTCGATTTGGCCATTCATCTGGAGCCCTTTGAGACTGCGTTGCCGCATCCAGTGCATACCACTACGCAGAAGTGGGAAACGTTGCTCTGGCAAATATAATACGACGGATACTGTACACACGTACATCGCGTCCCTCTACGTTCTACTTTTCTAGGTTACATGCGGCGTTGGCGCTCACTTCCGACTGCAAGCCATAAGCACGATATTCAAGGTTGAATGTATTTAGTTCACCAACCTGCCTGATGCCGCCTATAATCTCTGAGTTCTCGCGTGGAGTCGGGCCCATGGATCTTTGACCCCGTTCAGCATTCAATCGTGAGGAATAAAATAGGAGGGAAGATACCTTGCCCCATCCTGCAAGCGGGACAACTATGACAGTGGCATTGTCTTCTCCTCCCAGTTCCTCAGCAAACGACAGTATACGATGGGCGGCTGTTTTCGGATCCGGCGCATCCCGTGCAAGGTCGACAACTTCACTGTCTGACAGCATCGAAGAAATGCCGTCGGATACCAAGACAAGATACGCCCAATCGGAGCCTGCGGCAAGCTGTATAGAACAGAACTGGAACCTTTTCGTATGCACGAACCTTCTAAGAGTTTTGTTCGAACTTCTGGCTCTGGAGTGACTCCAAATTTCTTGTATCGCAAATCACCCAGACTGTTGGGAGATACTGATCTGGTGAACTGCCAAAAATTACACACTTATTTCGTTTACCATCTCGTGTTTGCAAGGGCACCCATCCAGCTGCGTACAATATCGCTCAGACACTACGGTGTCGGTGATAGTTTGAATGCCCACCGGGATTCTCCAAAAGAGTCTGTGATCAAAGACGAGCCCATCATACGACGCAACCTGATTGCCTCGACGCGAGCATCCGCATGATGATTCTCTGTCATCGGGAAAACTTTACCACCATCCGTTGAGCAGAGTAGCACCCGCGTGTCCCTAGACATGTTTAGCAAACGAATAGCTTGAATATTTGAGGACTTCTAACCCACAATGGGCAACACTGGAATGATGTTGGAAATCAAGCGAAGATGATTGAAAAACCACTTACGTCAATGCCAATTTTTGGGACGAGAAAAATGGAGTGGCGGGGGAATCTAATGAATGAAGAATCGCTACGGAAGCAGTCGCCCCGCAACTCTGAGCCATCTGGTCAGCGGACAGGTTGCGGTCAACCTGAAAAGAAGTGAGCTTCTTTGAACCACTCGTACACACGGACGAGACGAACTTCAAAAAAGGCCTGTGTCATGCGAGCCTCGAGATCGAGATGCCCAGTTTCAGTGTCTTTTATCCAAGGTGTTAAAACGCCGCCCTTGAAACGTTTAAAGTATCCTCCCAGTTCTTGTATCCAAGCGAAAAGCTCCGGGATCATGGACTTGTTTACAGACTCTACGAGACCATGCAGGTCCTGGCGGAGATATTGCGATACAGCTGAGCCGCCGTGTCTACCTGCATATTAAGTAGAAGGCGGGCGTGAAGATGCTCTGAAACAAACCCGTCGTAGATGCCAAGAATACCACTTGTCGCGAGAGGACGTCTCCAACAGTAGATGGGTCCCATTCGACCCCGTGAGCTTTCTTGACGCTTAAGCGGAGTTCTTCTGGTTCCAGGGAAAGAGTAGCGAAAGAATGAAAGTCCTCCTGATGGCTTCAAATAACTGCCGTTGGTTGCGTGCAAGCGTATTTTGTAGGGAAGTTCCCACCTTCTACTTCCGCGTGAAGTAACTACACCAATCACCTGCGTAGACGTGATATGAGGGCACGAGCAGCAGTGCAAAGAGACAATGAACCTTAGGAGACGCCAAGGGTACGCGAATAACACCACTGCCTGGATTGAAGGCGCGAACATAGTCGTGATAAGACTTTCCCGGGGGGCGTAACGGTGTCCGTGCGGGATAGATTACGCGCTGAGTGAGGCGCGGAAGCATCGCCAGGTTGTTATAACATTGGCTAGTCAAGTCAGAGTCTGTACAAGTATTGTCAGGGTCGCGGTCAACGTGTGTCACGCGCTTTCGGATATCCACTGGCAGGGCTATCATCTGAGTCCAACTATTTTTCTGTTTCTAACCGTGACGGCGGTGACACCCATGTCGCATAACTACCATGGGCGCAAACCAATCTATCCCCAAGATTACTCCCCAAGACCGTGCAATCTTAGAGTGAGTGTGCCGTCCCGCTTGCGGGCCAATCTTGACGGTCTCGATGTAGTCTTAAATTACAACGAGACAAGTTGAAACAATATCAGAAGAAGGTATGTAATTCGGTCCTCAGGCAGGGTATATTGACGGCTAATTCAACTCGCAGATACAAGTCGTTCTGGAGCGCGAACATGCGATCGCAAAGACTCACCTTGCAACAGGGCAGAAGGATCGCGCGATGATTGCGTTGCGAAGGCGTAAGTATCAGCAGAGCTTGCTCATCAAGACCGATGGCCAGCTTGAGACACTGGAGGAGCTTGTACGTCGCTTGCCGTTTACTCGCGTTCAATCTTGCTGAAGCTATCATCTAGGTATCAACGATAGAGTTCTCTTTGGTCGAAGTCTCTGTACTTCATGGACTGAAACAGGGAAATGAGGTCCTGAAAGAGATACACAAGGAGATGAGCATCGAAAGTGTGGAGAAGCTAATGGACGAAACACAAGAAGCAAGAGAATACCAGCGAGTAAGCGATTGCTTCTGGCTCCAGCATAACCTGGTCTTGATAATTTCACAGGAAATAGGTGAATTGCTGGCGAATAACTTGACAGCGGACGAGGAGGACGCAGTGCAGGATGAATTGAGGCAACTCGAAGCCGATGTGGTGTGTCTCCACGAGGTCTTAAGTGTAAGCCGACTAACATCATCTTTCAGCTGCTGGAAGAACGCCAGAACGCTATGGAGCTACCGTCACCACCGACGAACAAACCAATTTCCGATCCTCCAGAACGAGAACAGAACAGAGAACAGGTGCCATTGGCGGCTTGAACCAATCTACTTGCATTGCATTGGCTACCAATTGTCAAACGTACCGAAACCTGTCTTCCGCTTCTTCTTGCTATCATCTCCCACACGATCTACGACCACCTCCTGCGGTCTCTTCAAATTGAGATATTTGCCCACACCACCTCCAGTCGCTGCACCTAAAACAGGGTCTCCTGAACCGACTTTGACACCAAACCAGTTCATGTCGTCGCCTTCTTTTTTCTGCGCTGTCTTGTCCAGTGACTCGGCCTGATTGGCCTCTGCCCTTCTGGCAAGTTTTTTTGCTAGACGAGTTTTATATTCTTCGAATGGGTCTTGGTAGCTAATGAGACGTAAGTAATGGGAAATTTGGATGAAATTGAAACACGTACATTACAATTTCTGTGATCCGAACAGATTTCGCGGGTCGCTCGCTCGCTTCCTTGAGCGGGAGTTTCTCTAAAGCATCGAGGACGTCTTCTCCGCCCACCAACTTTCCAAATACAGTGTGCTTCTTGTCAAGGTTCGGTGTGGCTTTGAATGTCAGGTAAAACTGAGATCTTTGATGTCTCAGCTAATAAGACTCAGGCACGAAAGACGGTGGTGCGCACCCATTCGTCCCGGGGCCTTTGTTGGCCATAGCAAGAGTGCCGCGGCTATCATGTTTTGCGGCCCCTTTTAAATCATGTTCATCCCGGAATGGGGTCTCCCAGTACGAGGCCCCCCCTGCCCCGGTTCCTGTGGGGTCGCCCGTTTGGATCTGGAAGGGAATCGGAAATGGATTCTCGGCCAATATCTGGGATACGGACCATGAATCCCGGCACCAGCCGGTGGAACAAGCACTGATCATAGTACCCTGCCCTGGCGAGCATTAGGAAATTATAACAAGTTTTCGGCGCCTGTGAGGTACGTGAATGGTCTCAGTCATATAATCACTGGTTTGCGCACCGTACCTTTTCGCAGAAAAGCTCCAAGTTCAGGCTGCTGCCTCCGAGATTTGTCACTACACGGACGTATGCTCTGCGTTTACCGACATCTTTCTCCTTGCCTTTCCCCTTCAAAGGATTTGAGATGTCCTCGAACATCAGCTCCTCCTAGAGAAGGAAAGATCCTCAGGGCATGCAGACCTGAGTGAGAGTGGCACATACCTCATCCCACACTAATTTCGAGGATGCTGTTTGGGGATCTACGGATGTTGAAGTCAATGAGGCTCCAGGGAGACCACTCGAGTATGGGGATACATTCCCTGACAAAATGTAAACGAAGTATGACAGAAAGATGAGGAAGGTACTTGCAAGGGACAGCAGCTTTTGGTTTGACTGCCACGGTTGGAACAGTAGGTTTGGCCTTGGCAGGCGCAGGTTGAGGAGTTGGAGTAGTCAACGGTGCACTGGGGACTGATGCTGGCGGAAGGCCATGAGGATTCTGTATAGTGATGACATCCTGTCTGGAGAACATGAGGGTGTACGTCCTGGTAACGCGAGTATAGGCATACTTTTTGAACGGCACATCGCTGACAAGGTCTCTCCCACCCTTGATGCTTTCAGCTAGAAAAACATTGCCGGTGGTGGCAATTGCGACGATGTGGGAGTGCTGGCTGAAGAGCTTGAAACTAATGGGATCGTGAAGCTCGCCCGACGCTTCTTTGCGTGAGTAGTGTAGGGTAATGAGGTCTGTTGGGTTCAGTGGTTCCTTGGTGATGGGATGAAGATTGTTATGCTGCCTGGGTAAGTGTTAGCGGGGAGCAGCATACTTGAGAGGATGGGGCAGATACTTGAGCCAGGGGATGATATTGACCAGGTCAAAGACATGGCCGGTGCCGTCCGAATTGCGTGCACAAACTGGATGGGTGAAGGGCTGAAATGAGAGCGCGCAACAGTCAAATGGCGTTATTGTGCCGGGATGTGGGGCCTCCTGTTTTCTTTAGAAGAGACTTCAGCGGTTGAACCGATGTGTAGCTTCTGGACTGACTGTTTGAAGCCCGTGGAAGCAGAGTGGGAGCCAAACTGGCCAGCATGCTCTGCATGGGTAATGTATAATTTATCTGCTGGGCGATGAGCGGAGACTTGTGGACAGAGGTGAGAGCACACCAGAATTGCCGTGTCCCATGGTGGAGCTGAATGTTCGGAGTCGTGTCGGTACGTCGGACCGGGGCGGTCATAGCAGCTAGAATTAACAAGCCACAACATCCATGCTCGTTGCGGCGCGTCGTTCGCAGCTCGTCGTTCATGCTGCATCTTTCTCCACAAAAAGATTCCGTGGGCCCACCAAACCTCCCCCTTCCCAAGGTTTTGACGCTGCCGTCGACCCCGTCCTTTTTCTTCGGCTCAGGCAGCGTATCATAGAGCGACATAATCCCACCAACACCGATCTAGTTGATCCCCAGACCGACGTATTCAACAGAATTATCTTTGACATTCGGAGAGGCCTGGATAATGGGGAAATCTCCGTTCTCCGTGCGTCTTGGCAGAAACTCCGTCGAATGAAGCACCTGCATGTTCTCACCCGCCCAGTCCTCGAACAAATTGGTAAATTCGTCACAACCTCACTTCTCCCCACCCATTCCGGTGATGAACGTTGGTCGTCGGCCAGCAGATCATTTGTGGAAGAGGTCGCATTGACAGCAGCGGCAGCTCATTCGACCGATGCCTTGAACGCTTGCTTTCTCGCGTATATCAAGAGACGCGATCCCGAAGCCGTTTTCGAGCTTTACGAGAAGTTCAATCAGATTCCAGAGGCTACGCATGTTTCGGATGCCCCGGACCTGGCTAGCAACGAGGACATTGCTGTTCTCGCGTCGGAATCGCGCCCCGGACGAGTCAATGTATTGCTCGCAGTTACCGCTGCATATGCTATGCGGGACTGTTTCCAGGAAGCACTGAAGGAATACCTCGATACGGCTATCAAATTCCGACGTTATACAACAGACGAATTTCTGCAGAACCTATCTTACGACCCCATGCTACAGAATAAAGTAAAAATCTTTGTTCAGCGTCTTGAAGTCGCAAGAACGGTTGCTCGAGCTCCCTCACTCTCCAAACATGTCCATAATCTCTCTTTGCAGCCTGCCTCTCCGCTGCTCGAGAATCTATACAACTCCATCCTCGACGGTATGACAGAACCCGAAGCGTATATCGCTGCAGATCCCAAGCTCATAACCTCTACCAAATCGGTAGCGATGTCCGAAATAGCATGGGCATCTTTCCTCGCCGCGTTCCTTCGACGTGACCGAAAAGATCTTGCTGGGAAGTTGTGGAAGGATATGTCACATTTTGGAATCGTACCTGGAACTTTGACTTGGAATATGGTTCTCACTGTGTACAGTGACCGTGGGGCTACGCAAGAAGCAATGAGCGCATGGGACACGATGAGGACCCACAACGTTAAACCAGATGCAGTCTCCTACCGCGCCTTAATATCAACCCTCTTCGTGGGCAAAAGACTGGACGATGCACTACGGTGGTTCCTCACTTTCGAGAAGGAAGGAAAGCTGACTTCTTCGGGAGAGCAAACACTCACAGTCTACAACACTGTGCTCCACGGTCTCCTCCATGCTGGTCGGGATAATGCTAACACTGCATTCACACTGATGAGGAAGATGGAGGATGTTGGGCCGAAACCAGATATCGTTTCCTACAACACAGTACTGAGCTACCATGGCCGCCAGGGGGATTTCAAGGCCATGGCTGCCGTCATCAACCGCATGTCCTCAGCAAATATCAAAGGAGACGTCTTTACTTTCTCCACCATTCTTTCCGCTATGCTGAAAGCTGGGCGAGACGATGCGCCAGAAATGATACTAAACCTCATGCGAAAGCAAGGGGTGCAGGCGAGTGTCGCAACATATAGTGCCATCATCCACCAGCAAATGCAGGTACAAAACGCGAAGAATCTCCAGGCCGCGATGCGCTTGCTGGAAGAGATGGAAAACGATCCGGACGTGCAACCCAACGAAGTGACTTACACATCCATTCTGGCAGGCCTCTATCGAGGCAACTGGCTCTCCCCGGGCCAAGCCGAGATATACAGACGAGACATCATTACGCGGATGGCCAAGAGGCATATCAAACTCAAACCGTGGGGATACAGCATCCTCATCAAAGCATGCTTAGGATCCGAAGAAGAAGCGGGATTGGAGGATGCGCTCAAATTCTATCGGGATATGTTTCGCAACAATGTATCGCTGACGGACGATACTTGGTATGTTTTACTGGCTGGACTGATCAGCCGTGGAGAGTGGAGGAAAGCGGAGGAAGTGGTATCAGACATGTTCGCTTGCGGTGCCCATCCAGGAAGCAGTGTCTTGCGTCTGGTTAGCAAGATCAGACAGCGTAGAGGAAATTAAATTAGCGGCGTAATACATATCGTTGTAGCTCATCCCCAGAGGAAAGATTTACCCAAGCCGAGTCTTAAGTACCGGTAATAGGCTGAGACATGGTAAGATCGGGGGATGAATGAGGGCGCGAGACGAAAGACTTACCCCATTGACTCCATCGCCTACCAAGCCACTTTCCGAAAAATGGCAGAAGGACTATCGAGACGAGCTGCTGGAGCTGGCGCAGGCTCTCCTCCCATTCCTGCTGCGCCAAACGGAAGTCCTCGTCCGAGTCGTAAGACGCCTGTGATGAGACATCGTCCAAGGAGGAGCCCGAATTTGAACGCGGCATGATGTGGTTGCGAATAACGTCAACGGGCGCTGCATTTCATAAGCACTGTTACTTACTTCCCTTCCTCCACCTGGCACCACCTTCATGCATCATGGTAGACGCGCCCCACCCCCACAGCAGGCTAGTGGGCCAGCCCCTCCTCTACGCATCTCGATATTCGCCAGCCTCGGTGTTTTTCTGGTGAGTTGTTCTTGCATGCGGGTACACGTATCACCTAACTCTGCCTCAAGTTTGGATATGACCAAGGGTAATGTCCTCTTTCCTCGAAAGGTTGCATGACCTCAATCATACTCCAGGGTAATGAGTGGTATCATCACTGGCCCTCATTTTATAGAATACTTCCATGAACCCAGCGCCTCAGAAATTGGAATGATGGTCGCGGTGCTAGAAATCGGTGCTTTCTTCACCTCTATAGCAGCGGGAAGAGTAGGCGACATCATCGGACGCAAGGGAACTCTGTTCATTGGGGCAATTGTCTTCACCATCGGAGGAGCTGTTCAAACATTTACTATTGGTTTCTGGTCAATGGTTATCGGGCGAGTGATTAGTGGCTGCGGTGTTGGCCTTCTCTCGTAGGGCGCTCATTCGCAGTATCCTCCTGCTCTAACGCTCATGCAGGACTATTGTTCCCATTTATCAGAGTGAAATCTCTCCACCCAACCACGTATGTCTTGCATATCTGAAAAATGTTAACATACTGAATGGTACTAGCGAGGTGCCCTTGCATGCATGGAGTTCACTGGAAACATAATTGGGTACTCTTCTTCTGTCGTAAGTTTCATTGGGATCCCCCCTCGATGCTAATGCTTAAAGTAATCAAGTGGACGGATTACTTTTGTTCCTTCATCAACTCCAATCTCTCCTGGCGCATACCCCTCTTCATCCAGTGTGTTATAGGAGCAATCCTTGCTGCAGGGTCTCTGGTCATGCCGGAGAGTCCCCGGTAAGCATTCGCTTTTATTTTATTTTATTTTTTACTTACACATTACCAGATGGCTTATCGATACCGACAAAGACGAAGAAGGCATGCGCGTGATTGCTGATCTACATGGAGGAGATCTCGACAACGTGGTTGCGATAGCGGAATTTGCGGAGATAAAAGAAAAGGTGCAGGAAGAGGTAAGCGAATGAACCGTTAGTTACATCAATTTTTAACAACCCATAGCGCGACTCCGGGGAAGGTAGATCATATGGCATGATGTGGAGAAAGTACAAGCGCCGCGTTCTACTTGCCATGTCATCTCAGGCCTTTGCACAACTTGTGTGCATGTTCCCTTCATTTTTCTACGCATTGTTCACGCTTCTGTTCTACAGAACGGCATCAACGGTGGGGCTGTTCTGCTAATAAAGTCAGAAAAAAATGTTACTGAATTGACTTTCTACCTGTTGCCGTGGCAGTGATTTCCTACTATGCGCGTGAGTACCTGTACCACTTGTGACTTGAGCGATTGCTGTATTTATTGGTTTCATTAGCGCGTGTTTTCGAAGGTAAATGGCGTCTATTTTGTGTTGCACATGTTTGACAGTTTCCTACAGAGGCTGGCTGGATTGGACGCGACGCCATCCTCATGACTGGTATAAATTCTCTCATATATATACTGAGCACCCTTCCTCCGTCTGTGTTCTGCTTTCTCTCTGCTTTCCGCTCTGACCCAGGCACAGTTGGTACCTGGTCGACCGTTGGGGTAGGCGGGCGATCCTTCTATCTGGCGCTGTTGTCGTTCGTCCAGTTCTTTCAATTTTAATTCTCACAATAACCGAAATTCCCATAAGATGGGTATCGCGCTCGTTGGCACGGGTTGGTGGCTGTACATTGATGTACCCCAAACTGCCCAAGCTGTTGTTGTCTGTGTCATCATCTTCAACGCTGCATTCGGCTACAGGAAAGTGCAGGTCTGGGCTTTATTTATTCTACTAAACAGACAACAGTTGGGGTCCTCTACCTTGGCTGTATCCCCCCGAGGTTAGTCATGATATCACCCAGGCTTTCTCTGACTGACCCGCTACCAGATCATGCCCCTCACCATCCGCGCCAAGGGTGTATCATTATCTACTGGTAACACCCACTGTTTTATATAACATGTCTGTTGACTTATCGTGTTCTTTGCAGCAACTAACTGGTAATCCTTTTTTGCGAACCCGTCGCAATCAATTACAAATCAACTATTTAGGGCGTTCAATTTCTGGGTTGGAGCAACGACCCCCGTTCTACAAGAGCTGATTGAGTGGCGATTGTATCCCATGCATGGCTTTTTCTGTGCCTGCAGCTTCGTAGTCGGTGCGTAGCTCAAATGCAAGTTGAAAGCAAGTTTAACCTTTCATGTTTTTCAGTTTACTTCTGTGAGTCCTTAAAATTGCTGGATAAAATGAGGCTTATGTTCTTTAGTCTACCCCGAGACCAAAGGCGTTCCTCTCGAGGAAATGGACGCAGTTTTCGGCGAAGGTAAGCAACTTTCTAATCATGTGCCCAGTTGTTCATGAGCTGTCAGACGAACGCGAGGAACGGCTCGACAACGAATCTCTGGCCTCTGAAAGAGCCTCTCTGATGTCAAATAGCCTCCCCAGTAATCACCAAGCCATCACTTCCTCGCGCTACCGTGGAAACCGAAGCTGGTTTGGCCGCCTGTTCAAGCGCGAGGACGGTGGCCCTGCATATCAGCCCGTCGCAGCGCGTGAGGACTGAAATCGAGCATGCTAGAATACATGGACATTCTATGTTACTTTTTCCCAATCTAATGTCAGAGTACATGTATGTAGATCGTACGAGTTCAGAATCAATATTTATTGTACAAAAAATCTACCGCTTGGGACTGGTGATTTTTCTGGGTCGATAATCCCCGCCTCAACCACGGATGTCCGAAGCCTTGATGTTGTTGTGGGTTGTTGACGTTCTGCATGTTCTCAATTCAAAAATGTTGCAGGATCAACTTCAACCAATTCAGATGCGCCAGACTCCCCAGGCACTTCTCTCA
Source organism: Mycena sp. CBHHK59/15 (assembly GCA_029204085.1). Lineage (NCBI taxonomy): Eukaryota > Fungi > Basidiomycota > Agaricomycetes > Agaricales > Mycenaceae > Mycena > Mycena sp. CBHHK59/15. The sequence goes on from JARGXW010000049.1 coordinate 143,011, forward strand.
GAGTCAACCGGTCCACTCTCGCAGGTAATATGCGTCGCTGTATTGCAGAGTCTTCTTCTGACGATGGTCATTTTGTAGCTTTGAGCGTCATGCTTCCGCTTTCGACAAAAGTCAAGTTGCTGCCCCCAAGGCATTATCCTTCGAAGACCTAGGCCTTCATCCTCCAATCGTCTCCTCGCTTCAGGCCGCGTTTCCAGATATAAGACGCCCCACGCAAGCCCAAGGGAAACTGATACCTGCTGTATTAAGCGGCCAAGACATCTTATTGCAAGATCAGACTGGGTCTGGCAAGTAAGCCCATGCACCATATATTGTCACAATCCTAACGGCGGGGGGTTTTCTCCCAGATCTTTCGGACTAGTATTGGCTCTTCTGAATAAACCCCGGGTGGAAAAGCGAAAATCCCAAAAGGCAACGATTACCTCCGTCTTCATCGTTCCCCACCGCGACTTGGCGTATCAGTTCCACAACTGGGTTCGACGCATGTTCCAACCAGCGGCGTCGGCGTCTAGCCCTTCCATTAGTTCGATTGCGCAAGTGTTGGTGCGCGATAGCCGAGGTTCTGGTCTTTCTGTGCTGCACGAGAACCCACCCCACCTTCTATTTGCTACACCGCAAGCTCTGATGGATATGTGGCGCGAAGAACCCGACGCGCTGCAGTTGAGAACGCTTTCTGCCATCGTTGTAGACGAGGCAGACTACCTGATCGAAACAGTGGACTACAGCGCGTCGACGTCTCGCAAACCGCGCCGACTGAAACGGAAACAACACCCTGGCGATACACGGGCATTCTTGGATATAGTCTATGGGAATAATGCGCGGCCAGTGGACGACGAATATGTGCCGCCTGAGCGCGATCGGAGCCCGCAGCTGATCGTCTCGAGCGCGACCTTGCCTTCTCATCTAATTGAGTACGTTTGTGAGGAGAGTTCTTGGTTGGTCCGCGACACCTGGGTCAGCATCACGGATGATACATCACGATCACGCCAACCAAGGTCCCGAGTCTCACACTCGGTTTTGGTTGTGTGCGACGACCACGTCCGGAACATCACAGGGGCTGGCCCTCCTGCTCCAGTTTTGGATGATGCTCCTTCTGCGAGTACAGAAGTTGAGGCCGACGACCCCGTCCTCGAATTTGACGCGCCTCTAGTGGAAAGTAGGTGTACATGGGGACAATGTGTTGCTGCATTCTGATCTATTGTGTATAGAATATGCGCAGACCGCGTCACCTTTCAACCCGCTCGCGATGGAGACTATTGCGATGGTCTTCGCAGCAGATGTGCCGTCTATCGCGCTCCTCGTCATACCCTCGGCTTTGCCGATCCAACGAGCTGTGTTCGAACTTCGCCAAGTGGGTGTCAACGCACATGGTCTAGACCTTTGGAAGGACCGGCCCGTTAGGCGCGGCGCTGTCCGCGAGAACCCAACCCTGCTCGTTTGCACTTGGGCCAATATGCGCGGGCTGGACGTGGTTGGGCTGACGCATGTGTTCGTGCTCGGACTCCCTGACGACGCGAGCGGTGGGGCGACTGCGTATGTGCACATTGCGGGACGCGTCGGACGGCTGGAGAGCACGGACAGGCGACGCGGCGGAAAGGTGGTCACGGTTGTGGAGGAAGGACAGGAGGAGGCGGTGCGACGGATGCTGAAATGGATTTGTGGCGAGGCGAGTGAAATGACGATTGGGCTGTAAGGGAGTTGCAACGTTGTGTTGCTGTCACTGAGATCAGTCCTAAATTGGCGTCTGGCGTTGAATGGATGAACGATCGAGACCAATGGTAGACTTGTCTGACAGTAATACTGTACGTCATTGGCTACGGCCTGCAAGCTGCAAGGTCGTGACTTTCCGCGTTGTACAGTCCTTCGGTCCTCCCACCCCGCGTCATTGATCTTGTGATATAAGTATTCCCACTTGCCAACACTTTCTTTCCAACCCCCTTCATGTGGTCGCCACGCCTAGCAGGCCTCGCCGGCGTCGCGCTGGCCAGTGTGGTCGTGGGCCAGTCCAGCAGTGCTAGCTTCTCACTATCGCTCACGACGAGCTCCTTCACAACCGCCACCCGCTCGGGGTCTGCTTCGTTTTCAACCGTCCTCGCCACCACCTTCAATGTCACCTTTCCGTTACTCCCACCTCTGCCAGCTCGACCTCTGCCTCTGCCTCTGCCTCTGCCTCCGCCTCCGCCTCGGCGTCGGCGACCGCTTCGCCATTTGTACTAGCCACCAAAGTCGACCCGGCATTTGGCGTCCTTGGAGCCATCTTGATCATCACAGGTGTACCTTCCGCTTTCTTTGGACACAAAAATCGTTGGACCTCGTTTTTCCTCATCGGCTTCTACACCCTCTCTCTCGTGTGTTTCGTGCTCATCCTCAAATTCGGCATCCTCACCGCCGTCAATCCTCCGAGCAATGTTCTGCGTGGAATGTTCGTTCTGGCATCCGCCGTGGCAGGCATTGCTGGCGGTGGCGTTTCCATCTTCTTCTGGAAGGCGTCTCGCTACTGTGAGTGAAAACCCTCGCTAGGCCAGTCGCGAATTGTCTTGATGGGTCTCGTCAGTCATTGGTGGTTGGGGTGGCTTTGCCCTGGCATTGTGGGTTCAATGTTTCCATAACGGCGGTGTCATTGTCGCCGTTGGGTTCAGGTGGATATTCTATATTGGTGTGCCTGCTTTTCCACTTCACCGCGTCTGCCCATCTGACTATGTGCCCAGGATGCGGAGTCGTCGGCTTTGTGCTGTGTACGATCCCCAAGGTAAACGCTCACCTCCCGATCTTGGATTAAGCTTAGACTTCCTTGTCGTTCAGATACACTACCACATATTGCTTATTTCGACTGCAATCGTCGGTTCCTCGGCGTTCATGTTGGGCGTGGACTGCTTTACTACCGCCGGACTCAAGGAGGCGATTATGCTCTTCCATGGATGTTTTGCAAATTACTGACGCCGTATCCCTTCTTAGTTTTACATATGGAACCTCGGTTTCCGGTCACTCTTTCCGAAATACATTAACAATGGCATCCAGTTTCCAGTCTCTCAAACGATGCAAATCGAGCTAGGACTCATCGGAGCCATAACTCTCATGGGAATCGCTGTGCAGCTTCGTGTTCTCACTGTCCTGCAACGTAAATTGCAGGAGATTGCCGAAGAACAGAAAAAACGGGACGAAGAAGCCGAGGTTCAGGCTGCGGGAAGATTCGCCACAGTATTGCGGGAGCGAGATGAATGGGAAAAGGAACACCCGACCATGAACAAACACGGGCGGCAGGAAAGTGGCTTATCCAGTATGCCGTTGATGAAGGATCACGATGGCTCTAATTCTCCCGTGGCTGGAGAACAACGAAATTCGACGTTCACCCTTGTCAATGACGGCAGGCCACGCTACCAGTCAGGCGGTTCCGAGTTTCTCTTTGCGCCAACTCCAGAAGACGAGCTCAACCGTGCCACCCGAAACCTACAGACTCCCGGTGTCCTGCCGACACTAGACCTCGGCCTTGGGATCAAAGATGATGTGCCAACTAGTTTCATCGCGAAGGACGAAACACCTCGCAGGGCTGGTTCTGGCCCAGAGGTGGAAGAGCTGAAGCGCAAAGAAGAGCTTGTTGCTGAGATTCAGACTATCCGTAGGTCTATCGATGCTCTCAAGTCGGAGACTCCTGCACCATCCTCGTCTGCCGAGTCCCGCCGGCCGTCTATGACCTCTCGGCGCACTCTGAGCATAGATGCCAACACCGCTCTCCTTCCAACGCCTGCCCGCACACGCCCACCTCGTGAACATGACCCTCGGGCCAGAGTTCACTCTATGGAGATGTCCACTTTGACGAATTCTCGCCTCGGTGAAACCATCAGCCGCCCCACGAGCGTTCCTCTCCGCGACGACAACTGGGATTTGTATGTTCAGGAGCGCAAGCTTCTTCAGCCTCCTGCTGGGGTGACCCCACCCATAACTCCGACAGGCGTGGGCTCCAGAATAGCGATATCACCGGCCGTCACTGATGCTCTCAACCAGCGTAAGTGGCGCGAGAGCGCTCTTGGGCTAGGAGAGCCAGGTACTGATACCTCCGAGGATGTGCCTCTGAGTAGGATCAACCACCGCAAGAGAAACTCGTCAGGGGGAAATGGGCCAGTTGCCATTCTGCCGCCTCGAAAGCCGATTGTAGCCCCGACGCCGCAGCGCCCCGCTGCTGCGCGCACCCGCACGTTCGAGGAGCTGAACGAGAGGCACCGCGAGAAGATGCGGGATTTGCAGGGCCCCCTTACGACTGCGGCGAAAGAGGATGCTGATCTTAAGACAGCGAAGCAACGATGGGAGAAGGCTAAAGCTCTGGAGAAGGAGGCGGTGACTCGAAGACAAGCGGAGAAGGCGGCTCTTCTCGAGAGGCGGAAGCGGTCGGAGGACGACCCCGAGCGGATCGGTCGGCTGGTGAACGAACCCACGTCCCACCGCCATTCGCGGTCGCTGAGTGCGGACAAGCTGGGCGGGGGCTCTGCCTCCAAGCGCTTGTCGACCATGAAGGTGGAGGACTGGCAAAAATACCAACAGGAGGCGGAAGTTGGTGTTAAGCCACCTGGGTCCGGGTCTAAGCGCGATTCGCGAGCGTTTAGGTCGGATGGCACGGGGGTGCCGTTCCCTGGGGGCCGCAAGAACAGGGAGCCACCGAGCTGAGGGGCAGAGCATATTTGGACTTGGACACTGTCACTCTTTTCACCACGGACTACATCGCTGCATCCACTACAATAGAAAAACGTTCAAACTAGTTTTGTTTATGTTGTATACGATTTTGGAACACATTAGATCACATGGGGGGCGTGGGAGTGATACGAACATAGCTCTTTTCCCTCTGCCAGTCGGTGCCCGCATTGCAGCGCCTTTGCGTCCGTCGGCCATCTGGTGCAATTGCGTGCAACTGCTCGCCCCCACAAGAGCGAGTCTCCCTTTTTCTCCCGCGTCGCTGTGCTTTCACAGGAATCGCGAGTCGTAATTTGGGCCTGTGGGAAATCGTCGCCCTCTTGTCTCCCACGCCGCAATCTCGGAATTAAATCATGTCCTTCGAGGATGATGCCGACTCGGGGTTCTCTGGTCTTCTCAACTTGAACATGACCTCCATCGCCGTCGATGGGGCTCCCCTCAGAATGCCTTCTCCTCCCCTCTCCCTGCACCCAGCGTCTCCCCGTCTGGTACCCACCCCGCCCTGCTTCTGCGCGTCCTATTAACCCGCATCTATCCTCTCTAGGCCCCTCCAAGGCAGTCCTCCTCGCGCCCCCCTTCCCCGACCCCCCCCAAGTCTCCCGTCGATATCGCCGCCGCCGATCCCAATGTCTCCCTCCAATCAATCTTGGAAGCGTCCACAAGTCAACAACCGCCAACCTGGCCTGGATCTCCGCCCTCGCCGCACCACGAGAACGGTGCGCCCACCCCTGCTGCTCCCCAGGTATTCAGAGCCTTTCCCGACTTGTAATGTCCACTTGAACGCGTCTTCTTCAGCCGTCCCTTGGTAAACGGAAACTCGAGAATTCCGACGCCGATGATCCCCATTCAAAAATTCGCCGCATCGTGCGCGAGCATGTCTCCCAAGACCCCAGCCGCGTCATGCCGATGACAACCGTGATCTGCCTGCACGCCGCCGTCGCCCAGAAGTCCTACGGGAGTGAAAAGCGATTTCTATGTCCGCCCCCTGTCGTCCACATTGAGGGCCCTGTGTGGCAGATGCGTCGGCAACAGCTTTCAATGACCGTCGTGTCTGAAATCGGGGAGCGCTCGTTCGAACAAAAAGCGCCGTTGGACAACAACATGACTTCTAGCTTCAAGTTCCTGCACGTTACGGGAACAGCAAAAGCTAAAAGCTTCCAACTTTCGCTGGAGATCGCAGAGCCTCCGTCAGTGCCTACACCAGATGGCGCGGAAGGGCCTGCTGGTCGTATCTGGGCCACATTTGACTCGGCTCCCGTTACAATCATCTCCAAGCCTTCCAAAAAGACTGCCAAGACGCGTAACATCTCTTCCTGTATACTCGCAGGTGGTCCGGTCTCGCTGTTCAATCGTATCAACTCACAAACAGTACGCACGAAATACATGACAATTGATCATGCGCAGCTGTGTGCTAGTAACGTTGCCTGGTCCGCCTTCAATGTCAATGTTGTACGGCGGGCAACAGATCCTCCATCCATCGGTAAGCAACTTCTTGTACAAGGGTTTCGATTAGCCCCTTATTTTCGCAGGCGGACCACAACCAGTAACATACGGGTGTGAGATTATACTATCAGATACACACTCAGGAATCTCCACTTCTCCTCTTGTGATTCGCAAAGTGGACAAGGGCAGAGTTTCTCCTGATGATGGTGGTCCTGTTAGCCAAATGCAAAAGATCGCCCTGCAACGGGTTAATCCAGATGGCACCCGACATTATCTGTCGGCAGCAGGGCCGATCCCCGGAGCACAGGGTGTTATCGCGCCCCCAGCGCCTGGCTCATCTTCCCAGGCTGGCAGCCACCCTCTGCTATTTCAGTCTCCACGTGTACGGGACGAAATGAAGGATGGCGTCCGTGTCATCACAGACGATGTCGACGATTATCTATGTTGGACGATTGTCGGGATATGTACGTGGTGCTTCGTTATTGAAATATCTAAGCTAACCCTTACCTCTAGCTAAATTTCAATATACTTTCTTTGATGCGTTTGGTCAGAACAATAACATTCCCGATATGCCTATCACACCCTTCCCAACACTCTTCACTGCTCCCGTTTACCGCCAGGCCAATAACACTGTTGAATTAACGGTGGCTAACTTTTTCTATGCGGATCCGGCAACCGGAGCTCATACACCTCTGGATGTCTATCTGGGAAATCTGGGTCCTCTTCGACATCGTGTATATCAAGCAACACCTCCAGGTCCCTTGACTAATATCTCCCCATTCGTCAATCGAACCGGAGGTAATGTAATGGACAACACAGACGTTGCGCCCAGCTCCCCGACCTCACCCGCTGGACCAGCTCGGTTCTCTAATGGACCCCTGCACGCAATCGTCATCGTTGAGATGCCTCCCTTACCGGACGTCATCAAAGCCCTCGAAGAAGATGCGTTGCCAACAACTTCAGATGACGCTGCCAGCAACAACCGTCACTCACCTTCGGATAACGCGCCACCAAACGGTGCAGTTCCTCCAGCTTCGATCGCGGGGCGCAGCCTTCCACTACTATTCATCCGGCCTACTGACGGTGTTGGATACCACTCCGGGCGAACTATTGCTTGTGAGAATGTGTTCCAATCCCTCGAGATGGGAGGCATGGGCGGTAACCCATCGAATGGTCCCGGAGGTAACGTGGATACCGGCTGGCTTGCGGCCGCCCAAGCAGCCGCTGCTGCAGAAGGCGGTCTCCATGGTTGGACATTGCGGGTGATGTAACTTTTCTTTGGCCTAATAAGTAGCTCTCTGTAGTTTTATCGTCGTTTTGCTGTGAAATGGTATACATATTGTGATATTCAATATTTTTTACGTTTTCTTATAGAGTAACATCGCCGCACTATGTCCGAATGCAGATAAGTCCGTGCTTAAGACGCGAACGTGCAACAACTGAACGGCCTTCTCTTACTTACCACCACACCATCTGAAAAAAATGTTTCCTACCGATGGCATTCGATCTCAGCTCGAGTGGTCTTCGACATTGAGCACTGTTAAAGCGCCGGTCGCCACTGAGGATACCAAGTTTCTACGCAAGGTAGAATTTTCCCCAATGACGTTGAACACAGGCTGAGGTTACCCGTCCACCGCCAGACTTCCATCATCGCGACCATCGGTTCGCACTACCCTCCTGTGGCTGTAGCCGGTATTTATTCAGCTCTATAGGACCCAAGGTCAATACCGTCGAGAAACTTGCTGAACTGCGTCGCGCCGGCGTCAATGTTGGTGAGTGATAACAACGCGTTTCTAGCTCTTCCAATGACCGACACACCCTCTCCCAGTCCGCATGAACTTTTCCCATGGCTCTTACGAGTACCACCAGAGTGTCATTGACAACACGAGAAAGATGGTCGCGGGTAAGTATTTTCTATCTTCATCGATAGACCGCCTCTGATGATATGTTGTAGCCGACCCATCGGGCCGCCCTGTGGCCATTGCATTGGATACTGTGTGTTGTTATGCCGTCGCTCCACGTTCAAGGCTAACGCCACTTTTTTCGCACAGAAAGGCCCAGAGATTCGTACCGGGTTGACCAGGGATAATGTCGATGTACGTTCTTATCCTCATTGTCATGTAAAAACTTCTGATACTTTTCCTGGTATTACAGATCAGCATCTCTGCTGGACACGAATTTATTATCTCGACCGACCTAAAATACAGCGAGTGTTGCGATGACAAGGTCATGTGGGTCGACTACGTAAGTAACTGGCTTTTCCTGTTCTTCGACGTTTTGATGTTGTTTCCCATAGCAAAACTTGCCCAAGGTCACTGCACCTGGCAAACTCATCTACGTTGATGATGGTATGTGATCAGGTCGTATCTTGCGTAGCAGAAGCGAAAACTAAAAGTTGACTGCAGGTATTTTGTCACTCCTCGTCCTTTCCATCGACGGTACCAATGTGCACGTCCGCACCCTGAACAACGGGTCGATCTCTTCGCGCAAGGGTGTTAATCTCCCGAAGACGGCCGTCGACTTGCCTGCTCTGTCCGAGAAGGACAAGAAGGATCTGCAATTTGGTGTCAAAAACGGTGTGGACATGATATTCGCGTCCTTCATCCGTCGCGCCCAGGACGTCAAGGACATCCGGACGGTCCTCGGGCCTGATGGCGCCAACATCAAAATTATCGTCAAAATCGAGAACGAGCAAGGTGTTGCTAATTTTGACGAGATCTTGAAAGAGACGGACGGTGTTATGGTGGCTCGTGGCGATCTCGGAATTGAAATCCCTGCAAGTCAAGTGTTCCTCGCGCAAAAAATGATGATTGCCAAGTGCAACATCGTCGGGAAGCCGGTCATCGTAGCCACCCAGATGCTTGAGGTAAGTCTTTTTATGCGTGCTTTACCCTTCGTATGTTGACGGGCGCGTGTCGCAGTCTATGACGGTAAATATATCCACGTGTAATTTGAAGTGTTTCTTTCGCTCATCGTGTCGCGCTAGTATAACCCCAGGCCAACTCGTGCCGAGGTCAGCGACGTCGCAAACGCCGTTCTCGATGGTGCAGATTGTGTCATGTTGTCTGGAGAAACCGCGAAAGGATCGTATCCTATTCAATCAGGTCAGTTTCAGTCGCATAATACCCGTGCTACGTGTAATGTTTCTCCAGTTCTCATGATGGCGGAGACTTGTCTGCTCGCGGAGCATGCCATCTGCTACCCTCCTCTGTATGCCGAGCTCATCGCCATTCAGCCCCGTCCGACAGAGACGGCTGAGACCGTGGCTATTGCATCGGTGGCTGCTGCCTCGGAGCAGAACGCCAGTGCTATTCTTGTGCTCTCCACTAGCGGCAACACCGCACGTCTCATTTCCAAGTATCGCCCCAAGATCCCTATCATCACCGGTTCGCCATTTGTCCATTACGGTTTAAACTCGGCGATCTAAATGTGTTGTAGTGACCCGCAGCGAACAGACTGCTCGTCAAATCCACTTGCACCGTGGCTGCTACCCCTTCTGGTATCCCGAGCCCAGGGGTGTACAGGACCACCAATGGCAGACTGACGTGAGTGCTGCGCCAATCGTGAGAACTGGGCCGGACTAAATTCACCTGCCCATAGGTTGACAACCGTATTCGATACGGACTGCGCAGCGCACTGGCCTTGAAGGTGATCACCCCCGGGTCGACCATCATCGCGGTGCAGGGCTGGAAGGGCGGCCTCGGGCACACGAACACGATGCGCATCCTGACTGTCCCCACTGACTCCGCCGATCTTGCGATGCAGCCGTTAGGATCGTCGTAAAGATGTCATATTTGTCCGATTGTACTACGTAATGCTGCTTAGACACGTGCTTGTGAAATTCACCGCCAACATTGGTCCCACACTTGAAGCTTGAAGTCGCGCTGGGAGCGTCGCTAGCAGCATCGCCGATCCAATCGACTTGGACAGTCTATGCGGAGTACCCTCGTCAGCACCCCCCTACATGGCTTCGTCCGTCTATTTTCCCAAAAGACACAGCGGCCACCACAAAGGGCGCAGCCTTCCGCACTACTCTTCGGCTGTTCAGGAGAAGTTCCATGAACGCCTCCACCCGTGGTTCATTTCTTTGGCGTTTTCCGTCCCGGGCTGAGGACCCGCCGGCTGCGGCTATGGCTGCCCAACCCACGGCGCATGTACCAATTCAGTGCTGCCCGGTTCGGTCGAAAAAGAGGCTTTGTAGCGGTGGTGGTGTTCGTCTTTGCGGTCATTATCTTCGCTTTTGCTCTCGCGAAGCGCTTTGGGACGGAGGAGAAAACATGGCCGGGTTTCACTGGCGATCCACCGACGCTTGTCTTCAAACGGGAAGACCTGCAACGAATATGGACCTGGGAGATTGCAAGTGGTCATTATCCCAGCCGCCGCCGCCGTGAGTGACCATTCCACCCGGAGGAGTCTCCCGACTCATTCTATCTTCAGTCCCAGAACAACTAGGCCTCAAAACTACCTTAGACAACCCGGCACTTCCTCCACGGCGGACTGCTCTTCCCTCCCGGTTCCGGGCCCCTGTTGGTCCTTCGACTACGACAACTCATGGGGTGGGTCCAAGGCGCGTCTACTTGGACATCCAAAGCCAACCTCCTAATGTTGCATATCCTCCCCGGCCTGTGCCAGGAAGTATCGGAGATCTCGATGTAGTGATGGAACACTGTGATTTCTCTGAAAAAAAGGTTGGCCTAATCTCGCCCATTCATGTGTGCGCACTGCTCACGGCTCTTCCAGTACGTCAGAGATTGTTTAGAAGTATTACGTCTCGGAGGCGGACTCGACAACGGGAAGCGTTTCAGACGCGGCAAGATGGACGACTGGAAATATATATATATCGAGCAGCCCGACTCTGGCAACGCGTCTCGGCCTGATGCCGTGGCAGATGACAAGACTCCGAGAAGAATTACAGATACTGCATACGACACCGACCCTGACAGTGGATTGACCAAAAAGAGGGGCGCCGAATGGGAGGTGCCGCCAATAGCGTTGCCTCCTTCGCGGGAGCACCGCCCGTATTCGTCCCTCCCCGAGCCCTGTGACCCCGAAAACCCGCGGATATTCCACATGTTCTGGACGGGGCCATTCACGGACAAGCCTTATCTCGCGCTCTTGAGCTTCCTGTTCACCCAAAACACCAGGCTGCACACCCACGACCATGAGGCGGAGACTGCAGTATGCCGGCCCAAGTTCTGGCTGTGGATCAACCCGGGCCCCGCCGCTGCGGTGCCGAATCCGTCAGCGACGCGCGATATGTACGACCAGCTCAAGTCGACGCCATGGGCGTCGCCGTTCCTCCATCCGCGATTCAAAGACGTCATCCAGTTCAAGCTCTGGAACACGACGGAGCAGCTGGACGGCGTCCCGGAGTTGGCGCATGAATGGAGGACGCGGGAGTCGTTGTTCAACTCGGGCGGCCATGTTATCAGTGTCCCGCCGAAGAAGGAGACGGCCGACTTGTCTGTCTCCGCTGGCAATGTGAATGGGACCGCTCAGAAGACAAAAGGAGACGACGACGACATTCTAAATCGCACGGGCTCCAAATCGTCGACGTCGTACGATCGGCTGTCCGTCATATTGTCGGACATGGCGCGGTTCATTCTTTGCCATAGGTATGGCGGCAAGTATCATACCTTTCCTCGACTAACCGTCTCTCAGGTTCGGCGGCATTTACCTCGACGCCGACACCCTCCTCCTGCGCGACTGGGAAGAGCTGTGGGGCTGGAAAGGCGCGTTCGCCTACCGGTGGTCGCGCCTCGAAAAATACAACACGGCGGTGCTGCATCTGAACAAGGGCTCCGCGCTGGGCACGTTCCTATTCCGAACTGCGCTGAAGAACGACCTGGGTAAGTTGTTTTGGTCCTGCAGCGGGAAGCGTGGCCTAATGCGCCGTATGTAGACTTCCACCCCATGACTGTTTCGCGCTACCTCAAGGAGGCGCACCTGGAAGGCCTCTTGCTGCGCCTGCCTGACGCGCTTTTTGACTCCGCTTGGTTGTCGGTTAGTGGCATTTCTCTATGTCGAGTCGATTGTGCGCTTATTTTCTGTTCCTTAGACTGAGTATTATCAGAGGGAACGCCCGCCACAGCCCTTTTTCACCGAGTGCGTGATGAACAGCTCTCAAATGGATATGTTTTCATAGTGTCCCTAGTTTTGGGGACTTTTTTGACACACCAGTGGGGATCAGTGCAGCGCCGCAGGCACTCGGATTCGATGGCTTTTTCAAAGGTCGGTATCCTCGACCCGGGATCCCATCTGTCCATTGAAATCTTCTCCAGGAGCTTATTCGTATCATTTCCACAACTACTGGTTTGTCGTGCGTTCTTTATTGCGGCGCTGCGCTGACACGAGCGCAGGTGGAAGCCATTCGATCCCGCGCGGAACTGGCCGGACCTGGGCGACAAGTTTATCGCAGGCGAGCGCGCCGCCCGGGCGAGCATCCGCGCCGCCGCGACCACCACAGCGTCCGTGGAAGGAAGAACGGAGGCCGTCGACGAGGAGGAGCGAGTGCAGGACGACCAGCGTGATCTGGACTGGTCGACGGTGCTGAAGCGCACTTTTGAGGCGTATATCCGGGGAGAGAGGTATGTCGCAAGCGCTCGATCTTTGAGACGGGACGCTGACGCGCGTCCAGGTCAACGATGTACGGGGAGTGGTTAGAGTGGTGATTTGGACAGGGGGACGATGAGACGAACGCCAGAGTATCTTATAAGATCGCTTAATGGACCGTACGTGCATTGTACATAGACGCCTCCACACATAATACGTTCCTAATTTATACGAATTTTGCATTGAGGACTCTACATTTGCTGATTCTCTATTGCGAAGTAGCTACTGCGACAGCTTGCCTGTGCGGTGTTGACGGTCGCCTTGAGCGTCGCGATGACCTGCTCGGGATTCGGCGCGCTGAAGATGGCGGTCCCGGCGACGATGACGTTGCTGCCTGCGGTGGGGCGGGTGAGTGCGTGGTGCAGAGGATGGGCACTAGGGAGCTGCTTACCCGCGTGGGCACACACGTCGATGGTCTTGGGCCCGACGCCGCCGTCGACCTCGATGTCCTTGTCGGGGAAGCGCGCGCGAAGCTCTGCGACCTTGGGGACGCAGCGCTCGAGGAACTTCTGCCCGCCGCGACCTGGGGAGGGTGAGCTACGATGCGGGGTGGGGTCGGATGTGGGCACGGGTACCGGGGTAGACTGTCATGACGAGCAGCATGTCCGCGGCCTCGGCGACGGCGTCCGTGATCGCGGTGGACGGGGTGTCGGGCGAGATGGCGACGCCAACCTTCATGTTGCGTGCGCGGATTTTTTGGATCACGGCGAGCGGGTCTGCTGCAGCTGCGCGTTAGTAGGATTCGCGTGAGGGTGGGAAAGCCGGGTACTTGTGGCCTCGAGGTGGAAGCAGTAGAGCGCGCCGCCAGCATCGGCGATATCGTCGACCCACTGCGCCGATGAGCGCGATGGGAGGGGCGAGTGGGTGGGTGGAGCGGGCGCACCTTTTCAGGGTGGGCGACCATCATGTGGCAGTCCATGAATATGCCGGGGACGCCCTTGGAGACACACGCGAGGATGGGGGCGCCTGGGGGAAGGTGAGACGCGGGGTGGGGTGGGGGACGGGGACTTGCCCATGGTGATGTTGGGGACGAAGTGGCTAGGGAACGGGGTCAGCGGCGGGGACGCGGGGAGTGAGGGGAACTGGGGACCCGTCCATGACGTCCATGTGCAGCCACTCTGCGCCGCCCTTGATCATGCGCTTGCATTCTGCGGTGAGCTGTCCAAAGTCTGACGCGAGCACCGAGGGCGAGATAATTGCGCGAGGCATTGGGTAATACTGCGGGAGCTGACACACCGCAGTCTGTCAGCAGTGCCATGACATCTGATGACGTACAGCCCCACTGCAAGCCTTAAAAGCGCCAGGATTTTCTGAAATTCAATTCATTCGTTCTTCATGTTCTTCTCCAAAGCCATCCTTGTTGTTCTCTCCGTCGTCGCCGCGACTGCTGCTAGCGCTGTGCCCGAATGTACGCCTCCTGCTCATCCACCTTCCCTTCTCACCACGCTCTCCAGTTGACGAGAGAGGCATAATCGACTCCATTACCTCCGATGGTACGTTGCTGCATTGTTCTGGCCGGGCCCCCTTCCTGAACAGCATCCACCAGTCGCCTCGGTCGCAACCCAAGTGACCGGCGGAGCAGGCAGTGTCTTCACAGACATCACGAGCGGCGCTGTTGGAGTCTTCGAGACTGTCACCTGTACGTGCATTCCGCTGGGCCAGGTATCTCTCTCACTCATCCCCTGCAGCCATCGGTGGGACCGCATTCACTATCGTCACTTCGGCGGGTGGCGAAGCAATCACGCTCGCCACGTCGGGCGCAGGCAAGGTCACGTCGTTTGCCGGCTCGCAGTACACCATAGCCACAGCAGCTGTCGGCAGTGCGGCGACCGGAAACTCGGCGGCGCCCATCGCCATGTCGTCGACGCTCTTCGTCGGGTTGTTGACGGTAGTGACCAGCGCGTGTGTCGGAGCTTTAATCACTGTATAATGTATGGACGAGTAAATAGATATACCCCTTTAATGTGCTCACGTGCGCGTGCAGTAGTCATGACGTCACGGCAACGGTCTACCAGGAAACGTCTCTGGCGCTTGCTTATAATGCACGGCAGTCGCTGCACTATGCTTACTCTCCCTCCTGACGACTTTTACGACTCACGAACTTTAACGACAAATTTTGCTATAATATAATGCACTCCAAATATCTTGCTCTGCTATCAGTCTGCTTGGCTGCTAATGCTCTGGCCATCCGAGACAGTACGTCGACGCGCACTCCTTCTATCCTCTCCGCTCACCCTCGCACCATACAGCCATCGAGCAGATCGAAAACTCGGACGCCTACAAAAAATTAGTAGACAGCCGTGAGCCTCGTCTTTTCACCGCCTCGATAAACAAAACAGCTCACATAAAGATAGTCAACGCGACAGACAACATGTTCCACCATCCGGTCAACGAAACAAAGTCCAAATTTGATGAGCACAAGCACAAGCACGTACAGACGCTCCAAATCACTAATGTTCGTCTTGCCTCCCACTGCAATTTAGTAGACGCTCAATGACTATGCGCCTGCAGCGAAAGGAGGACCTACCATGACCGTGGTGACTGTACCGGGCGGCCCGGCAGTGACGCTGGATGCGCATGGCGAACGCACTACCTTTGCGGGACACACGTATACCGTGGTCCCGGCGACGTTCATCCACCCGTCGCCGCACCACCCACATGCGTCCTCGCACTCCGCCGCGCATTCCTCCTCTGCGACACACGCACCGGCTTCGTCGCCGCACCCCTCCGCCCATGTCACTTCGGCCACCCACGCATCGTCCTCTACGACCACCGTACACGTCGTCAAAACCACCGTCAAGTGTACGTTGTTCCCTGTCCACATCCTTGACTAGCTCCACTAATGTTCTCATCCACCAGCCGGAAAGACGAAGGCGACGCTGGTCTCGGTCTCGGGCGGGCCTGTTGTGACCCTCGCCGCCAAGGGAAGCACGACTGTTATCGGCGGGGCGACATACACCGTGAAGCCGGCCGCGACGTCCTCGGTATCCCACTCGACGTCGTCGACATCCCACTCGTCAGCCACGTCTCACTCCGCGTCGGCGTCGGCGGTCTCCGTCGCAGACGCGTCCGCATCCGCGTCGCACAAACCGTACGTACTCTTTCCGCTCACTGTTGAACGGACTGCTGACAACGCATTCTGTAGAAACGCTGCCCCGGCGACGTACGCCCCCGGGTCTTTTGCGGGGACTGTCGCGGGCTCGGTGTTGGCGCTCGGCGGGGTGAGTTTTGGCGCTTTCCTCGTTCTCTGATCATGAGCAGCACTTATAATTTTGAACTTAACCAAACCAATGTACCAATGTAGAACGCAGCTGGACTGCTTTGACTGTATTTATTGTCTAAATTATGAATGTGTCTGTAACGCGTACTTGGCAAGGAAGTAGTGAACCAATTCGTCGATTCCGTGGTACAAGTTCAAGTCGGTTCAACCTCGCTGACGTAAGCACACGAAAGTGCCCTCCTCGGTGGACAGAGAACGGCGGGGATAAACGAAAGCGCCGACCGACTCTCCACTCATTGGACGATAAGGAATGTCAAAGACGCGGACTTGACCTAGCCATTTGCGAACTGTTTCAACAGTGCATTTTCACTTCACACCGTCACATATACAAACAATTTGCACCCTCGTTCGCTCTCATTGGTGGATAGCTCAAAGGCTGTGGGGTCCACACGGTCGGCAGGGATACGGCGCGTGGACCTGCTGAGATTTGGGGTGCGTTTTGAAAAATGTCGTAGAGTCCAGGGTTGCATGGGCAGACTTTTGCACCCCAGTTTGCTCCCAGTGGTGGAGCCCCATCATATCCCAGGCACGTGTCTGATCCTTCTGATGGTTTCTGATGCTGGGTTGAGGACGGGATGGGCGGCCAAGTCAAATGACTGGCAACTGCAAGTCAAAGAAAACGTATTAAAAGCTCATTCATGAAGGTTTAGGGAGCTCAGGTCTCAAAGACACGTCTTCTCATCCTCATACCTCAATCTTACCTCTCACCTTACGCGTCGCTATCGTAGAATGGAAAACTACAACGGGCTCGCGGCCAACTGGGACCCAGAAATTCTGGCCGCGTACATGGCCGGCGTGCAAAAGGGCGAGGACAGCGACGAGGCCATGTCCAGTGACAGCGAGTCCGACGTGGAATTCGGGGAGGAGCACTCGCTCTCGTCAGAGTCCACCGTCGTGTCCGAGTTCGAGATTCCGCACCCGAGCGACATCGCATCGGACGACTCGGCCTTCAGCAGCGAGGACGAGTTTGCGGAGGACGCGGTCCTCGAGATGCAGGCGATGCGGCGTGAGGTTGGTCGCGCAGACACCAGTGACGGACCGCGTCCTGACAGATCCTTTCAGCTCGTGCTCGGGCGGCCGAGTCCTGCCGTTAAGCAAATGCGCACTATGGACCTACAGGCGATGCACCTCGCGTACATGAAGCAGCTGGACGACGCCGACGAGGAGCTCGCGGAGATAACGGGTACCCCGGTCAGATCCTCACGCGGCGCCAGGCGGTGTCGGGCTATAGCGAGCCGCTCTTAGTGGGGCAATGTCGAAACACTCGTTGTCGAGCTGCGCAAAAGGTCGGGAAGGAGATAATCGAAACAGAGAAGAAGCTATCGATTCAGCAGCTGGTGGTGCTCGCGCAGCACTGTTTCGCAAGGAGCGCGAGATTAAACACCTGCAGGGATAGATGCGGTCCTTCAGATGCAATTGATGTAAAATAATGATTGTTCAAACAATATTTATTGCGATCGGCAAACTAATCATCCACCGACATGTCTCGCTGGGTCTGGAACATGGTATAAGACAAGTCTCGGCAGTCCAGTTCGTCAACGCACCTTTGGGTTGAAGAACAGGGAGTTTGGCCCCCAGGGATAGGGCTTGAACCGCTTGTTCAAGTATTCGTAGCGAGGAGGTTGGGGGAGTTTTCCGTCGTTTTCGGCCATCAGGTGCGCATTGTGTGCCTTGTGCTCAATTTCGACGTTGTAGACGTACGTCCCGAACACAGCGACTGGATGGGTCAGGCAACATACGGGATGCACGGGAGGGAATACGAACGAGCCGGGATGCAGACATAGTAGCTGGGTGGAGCTGTGAGTCAGGAGCAGCGAGGTCGAGGGGAGACGAACCTCATTTTGCGCCAGAAATCGGTGGTTGCTAGATCGCAAATGAGACTCAGAGAGAGGTTGGAGAATGGTTCGTACCGAGAGCATGGTGTTCGATAGCCTGCTGGTTTGCCAGCCACTTGGCTCTGGCTTGCTCAATTGCAGAATCGGAATAGGCACGGACGGCCGGGTAGGAGCGCAGAAGCGCACGGCGCGGGAGGAAAGACATGATAACAAGCTGGAGTTTGGCCGTGCTTGGATCCAAAGCCTCCACCTCGCGACGCGTAAGCTTTACAAGGTCTATTCCTGCCATGGTCCGTCGCTCCCAGTCGTCCGCCGCTGGCGTCCTTGCGCTTCTCTCCGAGCCAGACCACGTATTCAAACAACATGCTCTGGACGCCCTCAATCCCCTCGTGCCACAGTTCTGGGCAGAAATTTCAGAACACATTGCTCTCATGTTCGTGTTTTATGTCCTTTCCGTTGGACCTTCATTCTAACGCTTCTCTCCTTTGGAAAACTAGTGAGTCTCTACACGAGAATGACGAGCTGCCGAAACCAGCCCGCGACGCGGCGGCCCTTCTCGCTAGCAAAGTATACTACTTCCTGGCAGAATACGACGAAGCACTGTCTTTCGCTCTAGGCGCAGGACCCGCGTTTGAAGCTGAAAGTCGTGCATATGGGTCCGAAGAATATGTCGAGACCGTTCTTTGTTCGTCCGTTCGTTTCCTATCCAAGAAATATGCTCATTTCACACAGCCAAAGCCATTGACCGGTATATCGAGGTGCGGGCGGAGGAACAGACGGCCAAGTCCGAAAAGGTCGACCCCCGCCTGCAAACGGTCATTGAAAACATCTTTGCACGTTGCATCGAGGAGCGCGAGTACAAGCAGGTCTGTAGGCAACATGTTGTTTCCGCCCAGTGCTCACATGTACCAGGCGATTGGGATTGCTCTCGAGTCTCGCCGACTGGATATCATTGCGAGAATATACTCCCAAACTAACGACACTTCGCTGCTCTCGTATGCCATGGAGGGTGTCCTTGACACTGGCTTTTCTCTCTCATACCGCGACCAAGTCCTTTCCTTCCTGTTCCCGCTTTTCCCGCAGCCAGTTTCTGGTGACAGCTCGCCGCATGTCCACTCCCTGACACGCCTACTTGTCACCTTGAGCAGCCCTTCTCTCACCGTGCCATTTTTATCCTCTCTGATCCCCAAGGAGAAGCTGCTTGCGTACCAATTCGCCTTCGACTTGGTGGAGGGCGGGTCCCAGGACTTCTTGGAGAGTGTTCGAACTGAGCTCCCCGATGGCGATGCGGTACGTTCGCCCTCATAATTTTCAATATCACTCACCCTGTGCCCATCAGAACACGAAAGAAATTTACGACAAACTGAGGAATATCCTGACGGGCCAAGAATCCGTCAAACTCTACCTCGAGTTCCTGAAGCGAAACAATCAAACCGACCTCCTTATCCTCAGAAACACCAAGGTGAGTCGCTCGTGGGTGTATGACGCGTCTTTTGACTAATACGTCTATTCCTCGTTAGGACGTGCTTGAGCCCCGCTCGTCCATATATCACACCACACTCACTCTCCAAAATGCCTTCATGCATTCTGGGACAACATCGGATATCTTCCTCCACGAAAATCTGGACTGGCTCGGACTCGCTTCCAATTGGTCCAAATTCTCAGCTACTGCCGGCCTCGGAGTCATCCACAAAGGTTACTTCGAACAGGGAATGACGATCGTCGGCCCCTACCTTCCTCAAAGTGGAGGCGAAAGCAACATACCGGGTGCCGCGTATTCGGAGGGAGGCGCTCTATATGCCCTCGGTCTCATCAACGCAGGCTGTGGGGGCTCAGTCACGGGATATCTCCGAGATACCCTCAAGGCGGCACAAGGTGAAGTCGTGCAGCATGGTGCAGCCCTCGGTCTTGGTGTCGCCGCCATGGGCTCGAAAAGTGTGGACGCCTTCGACGATCTGAAAAATGTGCTCTTCATGGATTCCGCTGTTGCTGGCGAAGCGTGTGGATACTCGATGGGCTTGATCATGCTGGGCACGGCCGCTGCCGATTCCGTACGAGAAATGCTCGTGTATGCGCGAGAAACGCAACACGAGAAAATCATTCGTGGGCTCGCTGTTGGAGTAGCATTCATCTATTATGGCCGGCAAGAACAAGCCGACCAGACGATCAAGTTGCTTCTGGCCGAGAAGGTATGGTCGATCTTCTTACCCGTCCTTGGTGCTTGATAGATACCAAATCTTTTCCAGGATCCCATCTTGCGGTATGGTGGTGTCTACACGTTAGCCCTTGCATATGCCGGCACATCCAACAACGACGCAGTAAGGCAGCTTCTGCACATCGCCGTTTCTGATACATCAGATGATGTGAGAAGGGCTGCGGTCACATCTCTTGCTTTCCTTCTGTTCAAAAACCCCGCGCAAGTACCAAGAATCGTCCAGCTTTTGAGTGAAAGCTACAATCCCCACGTTCGTTGTGGGGCCACTCTTGCTCTGGGCATAGCTTGTGCAGGAACGGGGTTGCAGGTCATTTCGTTTTTCACCTGTACATTCCGGGGAAGCTTATCGGTTGTTAGGACGCTGTCGAGATACTGGAACCGATGACGAAAGATAGCGTAGATTTCGTTCGTCAAGGGGCCTTCATTGCCCTGGGTATGATTCTTGTGCAGCAGTCGGAAGCATCATCCCCTTCCCTCGCTTCGACTCGCGCCCTCTATCACAAAGTGGTTTCCGATAAACACGAAGACCCGATGGCTCGTTTTGGTGCCGCCCTCGGCCAGGGTTTCATTGATGCTGGTGGACGCAATGTCACCATCAGTTTGCAAAGTCGGGCAGGTAGCAGGAATACTAACGCGATCGTCGGTATGGTTATGTTTTGTCAGTTCTGGTATTGGTATCCGCTTGCCCACTGTGCCTGTTTATCGTTCGATCCTACCGGCATCATTGGGTTAAATGCCGAACTCAAGGTAAAGCAGTCGAAAACTCACCTTTAGCAGTCACTGACGCCGTTTCGACTTAGGCTCCAAGGTTTGAGTATGTGTCCAATGCACGTCCCAGCCTGTTTGCCTACCCCGCCTCTACCAAACCGCCAAAGAAGGAGGCCGTCCACAAGGTCGCTACCGCTGTCCTATCGACCACGGCGAAAGTCAAGGCGCGAGAGAAGAGAAAGGCTGCGTCGGATGATAACGCGATGGAGGTTGGTCGCTGCACTGAGATCCTTATTTCCATTAACATTCCCTAGGATGACAAACAAGAAGGGAAGAAAGAATCGGATGGGGATGTGGAGATGAAGATCGACGAGGAGCCCTTGTCGCCCGGAAAAGATGCTGGAGACATCTCACCTATCAACGGATCCATCTCGAACCTCGCTGAAGAGGGGAAGCCATCTACGTCCACAAAGCCGACGAAAAAGACCGAACCATCCTTCGAGATGTTGCCCAACCTCTCCCGCGTTACTCCAGCACAATTGGCATACATCACATTCCCGCCGGAGAGTCGATTCCAACCCGTCAGAGCGGTTTCTGCCAAGCCTGCTCCCCCACGAGGCGGGAAAGCAGGCACGGGGAGCAAGGCGTCGCCTGCGCCAGTCGGTTTGGTATCCGAGAAGTATGCCGGAGGGGGCTGCATCTTGATCCTTGCCGATCTGCGGCCAGACGAGGAGGCGGAATTCATTGACTTTGAACCACCTGCTCCAGCCGTTGCTCCTGCCGTTGAGCCTGTGCCCACTGGCAATATACCGGTAGCTGCAATGGCCGCCGGTCCCCACATTGCGTTGGATGAAACAGGTCCTGAGGCAGGCACTCCGGAGGCGTTTGAGGTTCGTGGAGTTTTCATCCATCTTGATAAGACACTGAGATCGATCATTAGTATCCCTTTGATAATGATTCATAAAAATAATACTGGATTCTTTACCGTAGTCTCCGAATCCGTATCTTCCCTCATCTTTATGTGACTAGATTATGTCAGCATTCGGTCCTGATGTCTGTCCACCGTGTTGCAATTCTTGACGACTACCAACCAGCCGCCCTGAAATCGGCTGACTGGTCTGCGATCGCAGACAGAGTCTCCATTGACGTGTACTCAGATACGATTGCAGATGAAGATCTGCTTGTGCAACGGCTCGCTGACTATGAGATAATCTGCGCGATGAGGGAACGAACCAAGTTTTCTGCGTCCTTAATGGATAGGTTACCCAAGCTTCGGTACGTATGTCTGTCTGTCAAAACGAATAGTTGCAGGATGGTGATGCAGGCTCATTGCAACGACCGGCATGAGAAATTTTGCAATTGCTACGGCGCATGCGAGAGGGAAAGGCATCACCGTGTCAGGGACCATCTCGCACTCCAGTCAATCTACTCTGGAGCACATCTGGGCCGTAGGGTACTCAGTAAACGGCCGTGGAACCATATGTTAACTCGATTCAATTAGGTCATTTTATCCACGGTGCGGCACATTGTGACAGAGGATGCCAATATCAAAGCACGGAATTCCCAATGGCAGACTTTGATACCTTCCAGTTTGGCGGGCAAAACGCTGGGTCTGATTGGCGTCGGCAGACTGGGGGCACAAACAGCCAATGTTTGTTCGCGAGCCTCATTGGGACTGTGCGGCGCTAATAATTTAGTACAGATCGCGAAAGCGTTCAATATGAAAGTGATTGGCTGGTCTCCGAATCTGACTCCGGAACGTGCTGCGGACGCGGGTGTTGAATTCATTGCGACCAAAGTAGAATTGCTCCAACAGAGTGACATTGTTTCCCTCCACATCGTACTGTCAGAGCGCACGCGGCATATTATAAACGCAGCCGACCTGGCTCTCATGAGACCCACCGCTTATCTCATCAACACCTCACGAGGACCGCTGGTTGATGAGGACGCACTGCTGGAGGTTTTGAAGGCCAAAGGAATCGCGGGAGGGGGCTTCGACGTGTTTGACAAGGAACCGGTAGGTTTCCTTTCTGCTGTTGTCTGAACTCGACTCAGAAGTGACCCAAAGCTACCTTTGGAACACCCATTAAGAGGCTTGGAAAATGTCACGCTTAGCCCTCATAATGGGTACGTTAATGATGTTAGTTACAAGGTAAGACAATATTGTACAAAAAGACCCCGCCACTGATGGTCCTTTGGCAGGAATTTTGGGAACAGACGGTTGAGAATATTGCGGCTTTCCTTGACGGAGAACCTATAAGGGTCCTCTCGTAAGCGTTGAAGGCAGGTTGTACGATAGACTCCATACGCGCGTTGAATTGAATTATGTGTTATCATCGGATATGGCCGATTGAATCAATGCGAGAGCCTCCGAAGACCGCACTGTTAGAGAACACTCAAAGGGTTTAGGGTGACTGCTCTGAAAGTAAATATTGCTTAGTTCATTTGTGGGGTCACTTACGAGACAATTCCGGTTGTGAAGGCCACATTTGGGTCCATCTCTCTCCCGCTTGCATCAACGGCCTTGCCGATATTATAAGTCTTCAGGATGGAGACGATTACGATCCAGGCGGAGTTGAGAGCCAGGTATCGACCAGGGCACACGCTGACAGTACTTGAGCAACTGGCCGAAGTTTAAGCAGTATGGGCTCCATACCGGCGGCCGAACCCAAACGCAACGGTCTCTGGCCGGAGAGGAGGTTCTTTTCCTTGTTGCGGGAGAAATCGCTCAGGTTTAAACTGTTGTGGTTCGGGGAACATGACCTCGTCATGTAATATCGCGCTATGTAGTTTCAACGTCAGTAAAATTTCTCGGAATACTGGCACACCAGTCACTATGCATTGCCAACGACAGTGGTACCTTGGACACCATCAAGCTTAGTACTAGCTGCTGCCGATGATGTTTACCTGCTTACCCGCAGGTATGTAGTATCCGTTGTACTCATCCTCGATGATGTTCATATGAGGGAGTGCTGATGTGTTTTCATAATTTACTAGACAAAACGATAGATTAATGAGCCAACATACCGAGAGGGGTGACTGGACCCCAACGCAGCGTTTCATCCAGCATGGCGTTGACATAGGGCAACGATGGGCGGTCGGCAAAATCAGGCAGTCTATTGCCTACCACCGCATCCAGTTCTGCCCTTGCATTCGCCTGGATTTCGGGGTTGAGGGTCATGGCTGGTATGCATGCGGATTAGAAAATTCTCTCCTGTATAACCGATCGCATTACCGAGAATCCATGTGAGTATTACGGAGACAGTCTGGACGCTGTCAATAGAGGGTGAAATCCCACGATGCGATGCGTTCACGTACTGTGTCCGAGCCAGCTAAATGACGGGAGATCAGCCATAGCAGATGACGATTCTTGGTCAAGGTCTACCCAAGTAGCGATACCGGCACAGTTCTTGATGACTTCTTCCTGCGCCAAAGACGGAGTTTCCGATTGCTTCAGCTTCTCGAGATTGTCTGCAGCAAAACAGGGAATGGCGGTACCAGCGGCCTGCCATAAGATCAGCGCTCGATGAGAAATCAAGGCAGCCAGCAGTTAACTGACGATGGATTCTTTCAGGGCTTCGAAAGGACTGTCTCGCAGTTTGAGAGAAGACTTTGCCCATTCTTTGGCTTTTCGCTTGAAACCTGCACCTGGTAGCCAGGCTATTCATAAACGATCAGCTTGAAATTAAATCTTGTGCAAAAAGAAGAGAAACAAACAGGGGACGTATTTAAGGATGGGAAGGAAATCTACAAGGAAAGTGCCTGCGATTATCCTTCAGATGAACTACCGAGATGGCAAAACAATAGTAAAACATACCGGTATTTGCGGCCTGTGTCAAACCCTTCATAGCTTCATCGGCCAGCGAAACGTAGGAATCGTCCTCAGGTTGGATTTCATACCCGTACACAATACGCAGAATCACATTGCCGGCATGCCTTTATAAACACGAAATCAGTAATTCAATAAGTACTTTGCTATTTCTTGATGGTGTGCATACTGGCGAATATAATGGGCGAAACGAGCAGGATTCTGCATCAGTTGTAGTAGCAATGTCCGAGTTGCCTTGATCTGAATGGGGTGGTATGCAGGGACAGCGCGGGGTTGGAAGTATTGATGGAAGGTCTTCCTAAAACGTTCGTCTAATGTATGCTTCTCTTCGTTGGCAAATGAGCACCAACCTGTGCAACCTAAAGATTTACGATGGGCGTCTACACGAAACAAATACTGGATCGATAAGTTACCTCCACCAGTCCGAGTAGCGCATATGTGCTAAATCCCAGTGCCACTTCATCAAAGAGTTGGCCATGTGCATGGCTGCAAGGGGCGCAAATTTAGTCGATGTAGATGATCCGGTAGGTCATCGACATACGGGGTCGATCGGAATAGTTTGCGGAACGTCTTTCCAAGAGTTCCGTAACAGCTTTATATGAATTTAGTATCACCTGTGCTCTTTGGTTGAGAAAGTGGTGACTGGGGTGTGCTCAGAGTCACCATAGGGCTACCAAACACCTCGACGTAGATGACGTCTCCAAATTGCTCTGCCCAGTCCTTATATTTAACCATTGAGGTCTGTCATGAGGTATGTCTCGAAGGTTTCCGATAAGAAATAAGCCAGGAGGGCCAGGAGGTAACCTCGGTCGCGTACGCCAGCGTCTGAGACATAGACAAAGCCTAGAGCAACGATGGTACAAAGTAATGTGCTTGCGAACATACGAGCAGCAGGACAATCGGACGTTCACACTCTGAGTCACAGAGTGTGATTTATATACATGCAAGGGAGGCGTCTTGCTACTTACGGATACAAAATCTGCGTCCGGTATCTTGGGTTTCACGCGGTGGTCTCATGGGGCCTATGAATAAGCGCCAGAGAATGTTCCTTTGTCAGACACACAGAGTTTCCGGAGCGTGCGGTCAGAGAAGCAAGGTTCCACTCTAACCATAACTTGAATCCAACAGCGATACCAGAAGGATAAAACTGGAACGGCCCGGCATTTGCAGTAGCTGTCTCTGTCCGTGGGTCGCGCAGTGCTGCCTAGGCGTGAGCACCGAGTACTCATATAGATTTGCGACTTGTTGTTCTTCGTGCAGCAAGTTCCAAACGTTCGCGTGATCTCGCGACGCGTCGTGTGACAACTTGTGTCACACCTCTTTCCTTCTACTACTCTTCCAGACCAGCTAGATGGAGAGCGAGTCCCGTACCACGAAGGCTCGCAGAGACGGTACGTCAGATGCTCGACTGGCGTTTCTAATCCATTCATGTTTCTTTCTTTTTAGCCTATAAAAACAAGGGCGCATTCAAGGAGGAAGATCGCAGGAACCGCCGTAATGAACAACAAGTGGAGATCAGGCGGCAGAAGCGGGACGAGAACATATCAAAGAGACGCAACTTTCTTCCGTCAGCAGGCCCCGACTCCGATGAAGAGGTTGGCAATGGCGCATGGGATCCTCCAGTGCGTTTATTTTTTCGCCTCTTGTGCAACTTCTCATACCCTTTTCTTAGTTGGCCCAAGACATGGTAGATGGCGTATTTTCGGATGATCCAGATCGCCAGCTCGATGCGACGGCCAAGTTCCGTAAACTCCTTTCAAAGGAGAAGAATCCGCCCATCGAACGCGTCATTGAATGCGGAGTTGTTCCTCGTTTCGTTGAGTTTCTCCAAAAGGGCCACTCCATGCTTCAGGTAGGCTCTTTGTTATTTGCGTCCCCGTTTCGATCACTAAATCGCGCCAGTTCGAGGCTGCTTGGGCTCTCACTAATATCGCTTCTGGGACAGCGGAACACACTCAAGTGGTGATCCGTGCAGAAGCTGTCCCAGAGTTTATCAACCTTCTTTCTTCTCCTACTCTCGATGTTCGTGAGCAGGCCGTGTGGGCGCTAGGCAATATTGCCGGCGACAGCCCCCAATGCAGGGACTACGTTCTTCGGCAGGGGGCATTACGGCCTCTCTTGACACTATTGAGCGAACAGCACAAGCTCAGTCTCCTCAGAAATGCGACTTGGACCTTGAGCAACTTCTGTAGGGGACGTGCTCCTCAACCACAATGGGATTTGGTACGCATGCACGAAGCCATAATGTTTTTCGTCTAACATTTTCGCCAGATCTCGCCAGCGCTAACTGTCCTCACGAAATTAATATATTCACTCGACGACGAGATCCTCATTGATGCCTGTTGGGCGATTTCCTATCTGTCCGACGGCTCTAATGACAAAATCCAAGCCGTCATTGAGTCTGGGGTGTGTCGTCGACTCGTGGATCTCCTGATGCATCACTCGACGTCCGTCCAAACTCCCGCGCTTCGCTCCGTTGGTAACATCGTGACCGGCGACGATCTGCAAACTCAAGTTTTGATTGCATCTGGTGTTCTTCCTGCCCTCCTGTCGCTACTTTCGTCTCCAAAGGACGGCATTCGGAAGGAGGCTTGTTGGACCATCTCCAACATCACAGCAGGATCCCCTCACCAAATCCAAGCCGTCATTGACGCAAACGTGATACCACCCCTTATCAACGTTCTCCAAAATGCGGATTTCAAGACCAAGAAAGAAGCTTGTTGGGCCATCTCAAACGCGACCTCTGGCGGGCTCCAAGAGCCTTCTCAGATCCGGTATCTTGTCGCACAGGGCTGTATCAAGCCGCTCTGCGATTTGCTCACAATGATGGACAATAAGGTGATCCAAGTCGCGTTGGATGGTCTGGACAACATCCTGAAGATCGGGGAAGCGGATAAAGTCGCCGCTGGTCCCACTGCCGTAAACCAATACGCAGTGTTCATTGAAGAGGCTGGTGGGATGATCACAATCCACAATCTTCAGCAACACGAGAATTTGGATATTTACAAGAAAGCATTCAACATTATGGACAAGTACTTCCCAGACGAGGAAGACCTCGATGCAGCGATTAACGCGCCTGCCGTCGACTCTACAGGTTCATTTGCGGTACGTGTGTTCTTGCTCAATTACGTGCCAACCTTAAGGCCTGTCTCTTCCTTCAGTTCCAGTCGGATGTCAATGCACCACAGGGTGGTTTCAGCTTTGGCCAGTAGACTAGTGATGGAGATCAAATACTTTAGAGCGGGTAGTTATTTGTCAGTGTTACTATCGGATGGCTTTTGTGATGGATCGCGCAGAGTCACGCTGTGACGAGTCCCTTCTGATATCTTCCTTCCTTCGAGCCGTCCCACAACATCTGTTGTTGAAATGGACAGTGAATCCCGCACCATGAAAGCCCGCAGAGATGGTACTATCGTGTCCACTCCACCCTACCATCACCTAAACCTTCGTTTTAGCGTACAAGAGCAAAGGTGCTCTCAAGCAAGACGATTTGAGGCGTCGCCGCGAAGAGCAGCAGGTCGAGATCAGGCGCCAGAAGAGGGAGGAGAACATTTCAAAGAGAAGGAATTTTCTCCCTTCGAGCAGCGCCGATTCCGATGACGAGGTCGGTAGTGGCAATTGGGATCCGCCTGTGCGTGTTACTCTTTTCTGCTAGTCTCGCTATCTAAGTCACATCGTCCCCAGCTGGCTGAAGAAATGATGTCTGGCGTTTTTTCGGACGATCCAGACCGTCAGTTGGACGCGACAACCAAGTTTCGCAAACTCCTTTCAAAGGAGAAAAACCCGCCCATCGAACGCGTCATTGAATGTGGTGTTGTTCCTCGCTTCGTTGAGTTCCTTCAAAAAGGCCACTCTATGCTTCAAGTAGGTTTCTTGTCTATCCATCTCCGTATAGGTCGATGACATCGCGTGCAGTTTGAAGCTGCATGGGCTCTCACTAACATTGCTTCTGGGACGGCGGAGCACACCCAAGTTGTCATTCACGCGCAGGCTGTCCCAGAGTTCATCAATCTTCTCTCCTCTCCCACTCTGGACGTTCGTGAACAGGCTGTGTGGGCGCTAGGAAATATTGCGGGTGACAGCCCTCAATGCAGAGACTATGTTCTCCGACAGGGAGCATTGCGACCTTTGCTGACCTTGTTGAGCGAGCAACACAAACTCAGCATGCTTAGAAACGCCACATGGACGCTGAGCAACTTTTGCCGAGGCAAATCGCCTCAGCCCGAGTGGGATCTGGTCAGTTTTTTGCCTTACAACTACACCACTGAGTCCTGAAGTTCTTTGGTAGATATCCCCAGCATTGACCGTTCTGACCAAACTAATATATTCTCTCGACGACGAGATCCTCATCGATGCATGCTGGGCGATTTCGTATCTATCTGATGGCTCAAACGACAAGATCCAAGCGGTTATTGAGTCTGGTGTGTGCCGGAGGCTGGTAGACCTCCTCTTGCATACATCTACATCAGTTCAAACCCCGGCCCTTCGGTCGGTTGGAAACATCGTCACTGGTGATGACCTCCAGACCCAAGTCGTCATTGCATCGGGTGCACTCCCAGCCCTCCTTACGTTGCTTTCCTCTCCCAAGGACGGGATTCGGAAGGAGGCTTGCTGGACCATTTCCAACATCACCGCCGGCTCTCCCCCTCAGATCCAAGCCATCATCGATGCAAATATCATACCACCTCTTATCAATATCCTCCAGAATGCCGACTTCAAAACAAAGAAAGAAGCGTGTTGGGCCATCTCTAACGCAACATCCGGTGGACTCCAGGAGCCAGCGCAAATCCGCTACCTTGTATCCCAGGGATGCATAAAGCCACTTTGCGATTTGCTCACGATGATGGACAACAAGATCATTCAAGTTGCCCTTGACGGTTTGGATAATATTTTGAAGATTGGCGAAGCAGATAAAGTCGCTGCTGGTCCCACCGGGGTGAACCAATATGCAGTGTTCGTTGAAGAAGCTGGCGGCATGATCACTATTCACAACCTTCAGCAACACGAGAACTTGGACATCTATAAGAAAGCGTTCAACATCATGGACAAGTACTTCCCAGACGAGGAAGATCTCGACGCAGCCATCACTGCCCCTGCCGTGGATTCGACGGGCGCCTTTGCAGTAAGTTCTTACACTGCCTGATAATATCCCACATTTACGACTCTCTGCAGTTCCATTCGGATGTAAGCGCGCCTCAAGGAGGATTCAGCTTTGGCGGAGAGTGATTACCCATATTATGTTTTGGGGGATAAGTCGGAACTAATGTGTAGTTTTCCTTGTTCCTTGATCGATTCCGTTTCTTTACCCTTTTGACTGTCATGCCATCTGTTGCTTTAAACCACTTTGTAGCATTTTGAATCATAAAAGTTAAAGTACATCCAGTTCACGAAGCCTAGTTTCAATATCATTAGTTGGCATATCATTAGTTAGCGCACAGAGCATGACCACCGCCTGCTATTGAGTGACAGTCACAGTGTTGAGCATTTCACTTGTTCCTAGGACCTTTCGCGTTCAGTGGAAAAATCAATGGCTTCCCAAATTCTACCGCTAGGTAGCTACATCCCGCAATCATGCACCATCCAGGTCGAAACGGGTTCCAGAACTCATTGACAGATGCATTGGTTCGCGTATTTGGGTCATCATGAAGAACGACCGCGAGTTCACCGGGACGTTGCTAGGATTCGACGACTTCGTCAGTGAGTTTTGCGCTGTATTGCAGCATAATTCACCGATTCCTGACTGGGGCGGGGTCTCCTTCAGACATGGTTCTTGAGGACGTTACAGAGTAGTCAGTACAGTCGCTCCACCCTTGTTCTTCAATTCAACCTCTTTTCCAGCGAGACAACACCGCAAGGTAAAAAGAAGACGAGCCTAGCGCAAACTCTCCTGAACGGGAACAATATATGCATGGTGTGTTCGATGCAATGTACCTTCGACTGCGAGTTGTTCATCCCGATCTTTTTTTCTAGTTGATTCCTGGTAGCGCAGGACCTGAAGAGACATGACACTGCCATTCAAACGCGAGGAATGTCGAGACTGAAACCCAATTACGGCGCAGCAGGCGGTGTAATCGGCTTCTCGCTGTGTTTTTTGGAGGGTTTCCACTCAGCTCCTCCGAGCTCCTCGTCATTCGTCTTAGACTCGTAGTCTGCCATTCGGTCTTTTGCCTTGGAAAAATGTGCCCAATCCTACTGTGATGAGTGCCATTTATATATATATAAATAATGGTATGTATATGTAAGGACGCGACTGGTAAGTAGCAGTATGTACGCGTTCGTCGCGTTATCGAAGTTGTGCACGTGGTCATAAAATTTCTGTCCACTACGTTGAGTTCGGGTCGCGATGCCTATTCGACTTCGCCTCGCAATGCACGGGCAGGCCCATAAAAAAATATTTCATCTCGTCGCAATCAACCAGCGTGCACGCCGCGATGCCAGACCCGCGGAGATTCTGGGCATATACAATCCTCATGTGGCCCCCAGCCAGGAACACAAGACTATTGAATGGAGTGTTGACCGTATCCGATATTGGCTACATGTTGGTGCAGTTCCCAGTAAATCTGTGGTGAAACTGCTGGAACTTGTAAGCCTTCCAGTATAGTCACTTGTTTCGTTCGATGTCGAGTATACATTTGTAGGGGAACATTCTCAAGCCTGGCTCTCATTATCATTCTTCGACGACGGTCTCGTCTGCCCGTATCGTACCACTACCTCAGTCTTCAACACCAAGTCTGACCGAACTCCGTGAAAGACTGGATGTAGGGGCCAACCAGCCATGACTAGTGTTGACTGCGCGTAGTTATCCTATTTCCTCATATTATCTGTACATATAGCATGAAGCATCTTTCTCTATATGCATCGGCCAAAAGGATACTGCAATTAGCCAGGTGGAGAACCCAAGAGTTGTGCGATCCTCTCATGCCCCGCCGCATGCGCCAGCTCAATAGCTGAAAAGTCATCTTCATCCTACTCCAAAAAGTAAGTCCCGGAGGAATCTCATGCGTAATGGCCAGATGGATAACCTTGATTGTCCGGTCTGCACCGTTCTCTAATAGAAATTCTACAATGGACAAGTTACCACGATCAGCAGCCAGGTGGAGGGGTGTGTAACCCTGAGACTGTTGACCACGGATCTCCAAGAACAGACGGAACCGAGGACTTACGAAGGCATCCCGGGCATTGAGATCTGTATTTGGGTCTTTGTGGAGAAGCTCGACCAGTCCTGGCAAATTACCTGAAACGGCTAGGCCATGTATACTGGTATCATTCTCGGCTTCAGGTCGAGCCATCGCGCTAACCGATGTACCAAACCCTCCGCCTCCATCCCCGCTCCTTGTCGCAGGTGTATGGTCGTCATCGGAGTCCCAGATATCTTCGTCTTCGGCAGCATCAGTAGCCACAATTCCCTCGGTCCATCCTAAACTTCTTGCGATTTCCAAATACCGACTTTCCGCGTCCACCTTGGATGAATATGTACTACCAGCAGACGACCATGCGTCCCATTTTGCTCGACCCGTGAAGTCGAAGATAGAGGGACGAAGAGTGGTCGGCAGTGAGGAAAGAGTGATATATTTGAACAGACCGTACAACTGTAACTCAGTTAGGACAAGGGGAGCACATCGCGACAACTTATGGACAAAGGACCTCAAGTTTGACGGCGGACGGGACGTTGGAGACCGACGACGAGTTCGAAAGGTAAGTGGCCGCAGCGTCAAAGGAAGAAGACATCGTTGAGGTCTATTACATAATATCTATACGAATAAGGACTTGGGTACTGGAGTATTTTATTCTACATTAACCCGGCCGCTTTCATGGCCTAAACATCGACGTTAGCGTTTCACTCTGCAAAAAGAAACGGAAGGTAGCTACTTCGAGCATCTCGGCGCCAATCTTAGCAGGGCTGTCGGTCACAATTACGCCTGCCCGCTGCAAAGCAGCGACCTTGTCCGAAGCAGCACCTATGTTTCGGCGTCAGCAAGTAAAAAACATAAGGCTCGACTGGTGTTACCTTTGCCTCCCGAAATGATGGCTCCGGCATGGCCCATGCGTCGCCCTGGAGGGGCGGTACGACCAGCAATGAAGCCGACGACTGGTTTCGGGTGGCTTCGGGTTTTGTTGTATCTTTCCAGATATTCAGCTGCCTCCTCTTCCATGGAGCCACCGATCTCTCCGATGATCACAATACCTAGTCAGAGCATTAGTTATGGGGAAGAAAAGCGGCGGAAATAGTTATTACCCTCGGTGTTGGGATCGTCCAAAAACACCTTGATTACATCGACATGTTGCGTGCCGGGGAAAGGATCACCCCCAATCCCTACACAGAGCGACTGGCCAAGACCGACATCTGTGGTCTGTGCAACAGCCTCGTATGTTAAAGTTCCCGAGCGAGACACGATGCCTGTAGAGTACTCTACATGTGTCGAAAGGGGCCCAACGGATAAACATACCAATCTTGCCAGGTTTGTGAATGTGGCCGGGTTGTATTCCCATTTTACAGCCCAGAGGATTAATGACTGGGGGAAAATGTTAACGCTAGCACAGTCAAGTAAAAATGATGGTTACCGCCTGGGCAGTTTGGACCAACAAGACGAGAGCGCGACTGGCTCATCAGGGCATTCATAACCTATGGAAGAGGATGAACAATTTGGAAGAAGTACTCGAAGTTAGCCAACTCTGATTTCGTCCGCCTGGGGGATGCCTTCAGTGATGCAGACAATGAGCTTGATTTCATTCTCTATGGCCTCGATGATGGCGTCGGCAGCTGTCGGTGGTGGTACGTAGAGCACCGTGGCATCGGGGTGGGTTTCTCGAACTGCCTACACCGAACAGCATCAGTGGGAAATGTCTAGATAGTCGAATACCCCACCTCTTTAACACTTCCAAAGACAGGCAGCCCCAGATGCGTCTGCCCTGCCTTGTTGGGAGAGACGCCTCCAACCATATTTGTCCCGTACGCAAGTGCTTCCTTCACGTGGAATGTTCCCTGATACCGAGCTGTTGGAGTTACGGAAAAAACTACAGATTTCTCTTACTGTCTTTCCAGTGAACCCCTGACATAGGACCCTCGTGTCTTTGTGGATAAGAAGGTTCTGGATTGTATCTGCATAACTTCTACGTGTTGCAGACTGCGAGAACGTCCGGCGTCCAGCTGGAATCGACTTTTCTAAGAAAGCAATAGTGCCAGAGAAGATACGCACTACTGCACAGGGAACGTCCAGCACGGAGAAACATGATGAAGTACAACTGAAAAATGTAGAATCAGAAAGCAGTAGTGTTTGTTTCAGACGCTATCGTTCCCATCAAAATCTGATTCATAACCTAACCTAATCTTGAGTCCGAGTCGCACTTGAACTTACCTTACATTACCTACTTTCTACTGTGCTCTACGAGTATATACCTTTCCTCTCCCCAGCTCAACTCAACGGTCAAGTACGCCAGTCCTGCGACGCTCGCGAGCCTTTCGAGATGCTCGGTTTAATGAAAGGAGGGCATATTTGACCTTGTCAAATTGTTTATGGTTCACCGCCCTACGTCTTGTTCAACACAAAGAACGGGACGGGAAAACGAGGCAATTAACGGACCTTGAAACTTCAGAGAAGAATTCGTTCTTGGCGTCCTGCGGCACTGCAGAGGTCGGAAGCTGCTGCAGAACGGAGGGAAGCCATGAGAGGAGTTGCGAGCCCCAGATAGCAGACATGGCTCTGAATATTGACACGACAAGGGACATAGCGTCTTCCGGAAAGTCGCCGATAAGACCATTGAGCAGGTAGCCCAAGAATTGGAATCCATCCTTCTCCACAACTGCTTGAATGGCCGACGCATATACTGCGAATTTGGGGGGCAACGGGACAGAAGGATCGGGGTTGAGGCAGTCGTGGGTCAGAATGAGTAGAAAAAGATCTAGGGAAGCGAAGATGATATCGGTGTGCACTAGTGTGAGAGCCGCCATGGATGTGCGAAACGCAAGGGGAAACGCCGAAGATTGGAAAAAGATATCGGGCGTGGCGGGTACCATGGACGTCAGCATTCGTAGGTAGTCTTCCAACACTAATGCAATCATACGACGGTCAGAGGTTGTAGGGAACAACGAATGCGAAACTCACCATCAGGAATGTCACTGGCCGATTTTGATTGTAAGAGAGATACAACGCTATTCGTCGACCTCTCATATATTTCTTGGAAGGAGCCCCTCAGGTCCGGGTCTTCCTCGTTGCCATACCTATGGATCATCTTACCGGCGATCCATAGGAAGCTTGGGTATCGTGTTGCCTCAAAAGCAAACGACATTCTGGCCACAACAGACGGGACCATAGGGAGTGCTGCATCGCCGAAGAGCGTGATGCCGTGTCTGATAACCCGCGTTGTTCGCTCAGCGATGTCATAGTCCGCTCCATATTTCGCGAGGAAAGCATTAAATACGGCCCACGCTTCCTGACAGCTAGTCTGACAGGCTGGAGGAAGTTCGTCACCAAAACCCTGAATTACGTGAAGCATGACTTCAAGATTTTCCAGACCATCTACAGCCACTGAGTAAGACATCACCCGAAGGTCTGTACAACTCACTGCCGACGTCCTGGAGCTCTTGCTTGGTCACAACAGCCTGCTTATTCGTCACAGCGTGAATTTGGGCGAGAATATCCACTGAGAATGTCCGAAGAGACTCTGCAGCTCGCACCATAGGCATCGCAGATATGACATAGGCGATCGCTTCATATACTTGGCGCCTATCATCTTGAACGAGTTTGGCTCCAGTAGAGTTCAGGAAAGTATGAAGTTGCGGTAAGAATTCCACCAAATGCTGAAGAAGAGGGGTTAAACTTTTCGTACTGGCTTGCTTTCCCCGGGTTCAGGCTCACCTGTTTGCAGTCTTGACAGAGATACTTCAGGGCTTGCCCCGCAGCCCCACAGACTTCGGGGTCGAGGTCTTCGAAACCCGCCGATACATACTGAAGCTGAGCACTGATATAATCCGGGTGCACGTTCACCCATTCGGTATAGCGAGAGATGATAAGAAGAGCAGCGTAACGGATGCGAGGGTGATTAGGGAGAGAAGGGATAAGGTCCATGATTTTCGGAACGGCGTCGTTGTCCGTCGGGTCTATTTCTGCGCCAATGGACCGCATTGCGAACAAGGGAGCTTCAATCTCCTGCCATGACAGTGCTTCCGGACTTCGGGAAAGAGCAGTAGTGATCATTTGATACGTTGTGAGCAAGCATGTGTCAGTTCGAAGAACAAGACAGCAGTCTTTCAAAGTGTCGCCCATTACATGCCTGAAGGCCCGAAAATCGTCTGCTTCTTGTCCGGTCACAGAGGCGGAGTCGGAGGGAAATGCAGATGGTTGATTATCACTTGCAACAGAGCTCGATACGCGTCCAGAAAGAGGGGAGACACCGAGGGTTTCTTCCCGATAGTCTGGGCAAGTCGCATCCAAAAGGGAAACGTGATAGGAACGATATCAAGGTCTGGATAGGCAGAGCATTCTCCAATAGCCTCCACGATCGGGAAAAAAGTTTCTGGGTGTTGTAGTAAAAGCATGCGATACGTTTCGCCTGCTTCGCTGAAAATGCGGGCATAACCTCTGATCTTCTCGGCATCGTCCCGTTGATTCACCAACTGAGGCTTCAGAGCTATGAGACGAGGTACGATAAGCTCAATGGCGGGCATGTTGTCATCTATTTCTTGGGTCTCGTGGATGAGCTCGCAGATAACATCCACGGCGGAGTCGAATAGATCATCCGAAGCAAGAGCCTCGAATGCATAAGGGAACAAGGGAGTCTTCGCTAAATCGGCTGCACGGACCTCCCCTGCAGTCAGCCAGCTTCGTAGACAGTCAAAAACTTGCGATTGAACCGCGTGCGTGACCCCTGATTGTTCTAACTTCAGATCTAAGCATTCATCCAGAAGAGAATGACGCACCAGTTGCCTGGATATACATGGACAATAGTTCCAGACTTGTTTCGAGTTCGCGGTCAGAAGATACGACGCCCTCTCTCCGTACTCATCATCCTGGAATAGTTGAGTGGTATGTATGGGCGTTATGACATATGCCTTACAGTGATAGGAATTCTGTGGTTGTTATTCAGTTCTTCAGGAAGAATCGTAAGGAATTGCAACAGTGTCGGCACAGTTGCAGGATTTCTCCCGAACGAATCGATCATGTCCTGGACGGCATTTGTCCAAGAAGGCAATTGTAGCGCGAGGCCAGCGATTGCTAGACACAATTGAACGATGATTGTCCGAGGCCCATCATGGTATCGTTCCAGTGCTGCTATGAGTGTATCTCGAAAGCTGGGCAAGTTGGCAGGGTCTACTTGATGGAGATCATATGTGACCTATCCGAGCAATCAATGACTGTTCGAAGAATAATGCCACCACACTGACTTTTGCCCGAAATGTCTGAGCAGCAAAGACCTTGGCAGCGGGGGGAGCATCCGGAGTGAGGAGTAGGACATTGCAAGTCGCCCACGCGTCAGGCTAGGACAAGGCGGATTGGGTCACGGTCAGAGGTGTTGTCGGGAGTGGCCATATGCGAAAGACAATTACAGAGTGCT
Organism: Mycena sp. CBHHK59/15; assembly: GCA_029204085.1. Classification (NCBI taxonomy): domain Eukaryota; kingdom Fungi; phylum Basidiomycota; class Agaricomycetes; order Agaricales; family Mycenaceae; genus Mycena; species Mycena sp. CBHHK59/15. The sequence continues at coordinate 180,168 of JARGXW010000049.1, forward strand.
GGAAATCCTGGAGCCAGCATTTGCTCTTTCAAGAGACACTTTGTCTGGAGCACGACCGAACACGTCAAGAGCAGAAAGTACGGCCTGAACATCCGCCATGGTGATGGATTAAAGTAAAGATTCTTGCTTGCACTTGTTGATCACGGCCTTCAGACGTTCTTGCATGTGAGTAATAGGGTATAATCCGAGAAAAATCTCCGTGTAATCAAAGGGGAACTAAGTACTGGTAAACAGTATATCCGTAAGGACGTAGGTATTCGGGGGGACCAAGACAAGAGTGAGTACGCGGGGAGATATGTACAAACAAAAAGGATGAAGTGGCGAGAAAATGTCAATAATAAAAACGCAAGGTACATACAGCAGAGGGCCAAATGTTGCCTGCAATTACCGGGCGACGAGCTCAAGTGCGAAGGAAACCCTTCCGTCTGCCGGTCTGAGGATCGATGAGCAACAAGACTAGAAACTAAACTACAGGTGCTTACCGTGTTCTTCTCGGGCGTGATCGGCCGACCGCTCTCGATTTTCTTCTTCTTCTCCTCGAGATCTGCGCGCTGCTTCTCCAAAGCGTCCTTCATTTCCTTGTGTCGCGCGTAGAGCTCCTCCTCCGACTGCTTGAGCTTGGCTTCCTTTTCTTGCACCTTTTGTTGGAACACCATCTTCATCTCCGCCTCCATCTTGGCCAACTTGGCTTCGTGCAAAACACGTTCTTCTTGCATTCTTGCCGCAGGGCTAGAATGGGTCAACATCAATATCGTGCACAAAGTGAAACGATGTGACTTACTTGATTCCTTGAAGACGGTAGAATCTTGAGCGACACCCATGCCCACCAATTTCTCCGTCCGCCAGTTTTCGTAAAGAACGTCATTGGTATACTCTCTGAGCTCTTCCATGTAAGTCCGAACGAGCATCTGTCGCAGCTTGACGAAGTCGCAGTGCTCCTCGTTGTCTACCTCGACGACGCCCCAGGGGTATGCACGCCCGCGGACTTCTCGGCCATCAGGAGTGTGGACAACCTTGTCAGACCCAACGACTGCAAAGGGAATTTTGCTAGCAATCTCTTCCGCCTCAGCGATGGTTTCCTCATCCTCGTTGTCGTACGTCGGGGCTTGGAAGATGTGAATGTTGTGGTGGCAATGTCAAAGAGGATCTGTGAAAAAATTAGAACCACAAAGACTGATAGGTTTCACGATCGCACCCGTTCTTTAAAGTCTGCGATTTCCTCGTCTGTCATTGTGTCAGCCTTTGCGATGACAGGGATCAAGTTGACTTTGGTATGCAGTCGACGCATGAATTCGATGTCAATCTCTTTTAGACTGTAGCCAAGATGAGAGGCAGGCGGTAAAGAGCACAGCAGGTCCACATACGAATGTCCTGTTGGTTGGATGAAATAGAGACATGCGTGAACGCGGTTATCGACGACCTTCATCCGGTTGACGCGGTTCTCCTGTTCCAAGTAGGAATCGAAACGAGATTCAATGTTCTCAACGATGGGCTTCCAGCTGGAATTCTGTTTGTTATGGATTCAAGGGGACCGCATAAAAACGAACCTGTCATCGTTGTTGACGAAATCCCCAAATCCAGGGGTGTCGACCACGGTCAGGTGGAGACGGACGCCGTTTTCCTCGATATCTATACGTAAGAAATGCGTTGAGCATAAGAATGCCCCAAAGGATGCGACATCAAACTTGCCGGCACCAATGCTCTCAATGGCCACAGTCTTGGGCCGCTCAGCAGACGGAGGTAAAGGCTCCTTGGGAGGGTACAGAGTGGTATTGAACAACGTGTTTATGAGAGTGGATTTGCCCAGGCCGGACTCGCCTGTAGAGAAAAAGGAGATAAGAAGGTAGATCTAAAATGGTCCGATGAGGGCGACACAACGCACCAACAACCATGGCAGTGAACTGAAAACCCTTCCTGACGCTTTTCCTGTGGACCTGGTTGGGGAGGTTGGCGAAACCGACGTAGCCCATCAATTTTTTACGAATGACAGAGGGGATGCCATTATTTGGAACAAGGGAAGGATTTGAGGCATTTGCCATGCCATTGGGGGTAATGTCGCCGTTGCGGGAAGATGAATACGAATCGGCCATCTAGAGAGCAATAAGGGCGGCGAAAAGAGAGAAGCAGACGAAGGACAACCTCTGAATCGACGCAGGGAGGGAAGAACCACCTAGCCTTGTCGTGGTCTATTTGGTCCAAATTTGCACTTTAAAACTCCGCTACTATAGGCCGCACCCAAGTGGGCCTCCCAAGGGGCCTCCCTTCATTTCCGGTTGCTGCCCGCGGCTGCGTGGTTTCTTACACCATCTATTTAAGCTACTGTGCTACTTATTCCTGTACTGCTTATTCCAAATTTACTTGTACTTTGAAGACTGGAAAGCAGTGAGACTCTTCGCCACAAGGCAGAAATCACTGCGAGTGGCAGGCTCACCGTCAGGCCTAGCATAGTTGCCAACAACATCGAGATCGAATTTGCCGCGGATACAGTCGTTCAAGTCCAGATCGGCGGTCAGCACATCCTCCCTATCCCGCAATGGCCCTGCAAGAACCTTGCCAAGAGGGCTGATAATGACACTTCCTCCACTAATCATGACATTGTCGGGGTTGCGCATTTCTGCATCGCTGACAGCATGAGTGGGAGGAAAATTCCGCTCCTGTGCGTATTGGCAAGCGGAAAGTACAAAACACCGGCCCTCCAGAGCAATGTGAGCCATGGACTTCTGCCACTGTGGCCGGGCATCTACGGTTGGAGCACAATAGAGCTCTGTGCCTTGAGAATAATAATGGTGCCGCACTAGAAAATGTGAGACTTAAGTTATACCGCCCACCGGTTACACTAACGAAGTGGCATGTAGTTTTCCCTGAAGCATTTGAGTTGCGGTACGTTGAAAATGACTGCGCAAGCGTACCAACAGATGGCTGCTGATATTTTCGTCGTGAATTTAGTGTCATCCGCCACAGATTGAGGAAAAGCCCTCTCAAAGACGGGTAAAGTTGTCCCGTCACCCTGGCCCCAGATAAGACGCTGGACAGAATATCCTGTTGTATAATACCCCCTTTGATTTGGGATGCATGGGGCGTACCTCGGCTGCAGTAGGAACCAACTTGCGATGCTTTCCGAGCAAGCCCTCGAGAGGGTCGACAAAGATGGCCGTACAATACAGGGTACCGCCGTCTCGTTCAATCACGCCTACAACAAGGAAGACTCCCGTATCTCTGCTGATGGTTTCGATGCGAGCAGTAGCTGCAGAAGGAACCTGTGGGACCCGGTAACTTCAGTTGCGACAAGACAGCGCGATCCACCAGACTGACCTCTATGGCAGCAGCATGATATCGTAGATATTCATCACGTCCTTCGGGAGATCTTTCGCCAACCACCTTGGGATATTTCAGCGATACTGATTGGAATTTCGGCTACGATTGACTCACCGCTCCAAACGTCGAGAACTTGGGATACCCTCCCACACTCCACGCGATAGTATTCATCATTTGAGTTAATAACTCGCAACGCCGTCACTTACAATGCCTCCGGGAAGACGGCGAATTGAGATCCATCCCGTTCTTTAGCTAAATGTGTTAACTGTTCGAGCTTTTGCAGCGTGTCTGCAAGAGAAAATGCTTGCGTGCAACTCTGGACGACAGATGCACGTAGCGTTCGACTGGATGCCATGGCGGTGTTGCGGCTGTAACTTATACTGACACAGTAACAGTTCCCGTCCCAGTTGTGGGGGTTGGAAGACTCTCGGAAATACTCGGGCCAGTCAGATTGGAATAGATGAGCCGGCCGGCCCGGACAAGGACGAAATATTAGAAAAACCAAGTTCAGAGCATCTTCTATGTACACTATGAGGGTGATAACACGTATTTTCGCCGACGCTCCGGTATCCATTCCAAGGGAAAGTCCAGTATTGAAGGACGCGCGAAAACACGGCTTCGAGTATGTTCCCCTTTCTTGGCTTTACGGGCCTTGACGTACACATGTCGCAGGTCGACTGGATATTTTTCAAGTGGTGATTGGGATTCTGGAAACAAGGTCAATAGCAAGCGCCCCGACAAAGACGAAAGCTTCACATTTGCGTATTCGACCAGTCGGTCCAAGGCATCGCTGGCCCATTTCAGATTCATGGCAGGCTTGGGGAAGTCCTCACATGCGATCTTGATGTATCCATTCTTCCATTCTTCAAGCCCGCTAATTCCGCCATCCGCTGGTGGGTTAGGCGTCCATCTTGGGCCAGCCATGATTTTTATTCGATGAATGGCGTGGTCGTCCTGCAATGGCAAGTCGTCCACTGCTACTACAATAACGCGTTTTGAAGTCGCAGGGTGCTCCTCTCCAGCATAGTTAATTGATCGAACGACCAACGGTGACTCGGATGATGTGGGTGGTATGAATGGTTTACGGTACGCTGCGCCCGTTAGAGGATTAAACTGGGCATGCAGACACGATCTCACCAACTAGTTTGGGCATTTCATGTTCTATCAATCGGAGGTAGTAAAGAATCTGCCGTTGCTCTCGAAGCATTAGGTGCCCAGCGGACGCAGAGTCATCATCGTTGAACTCATTCGACAACATGTCGACATAATAATCCTCCTCCTCCTCCTTTGGGCTGCTTTTCCGAGCGCCGCGCGAGATAGACAGGATGGGACTAAGCCGTTGGACGGGGCGTAGTGCGTTGCGGGCCAGACATAAAGACATTGGTGGGTAGCCTTAGTCCAGTCCAAGAGTGAAATATTTGAACGTGACCGTCACATGAATACCGTTCCTTATTTAGTCACTACATAGCAGATCCAAACAAGATTCAAAGTAAGTAGATCCTCGTTGACAACTCCATGGTCCATTTGTTGCTCTCAATAAAAGGTAAGCAACTATTTTGTACATCTCTTTGGTCATCTAGAATTGACGAGGTTGAAGCCGAGCTGGAAAACGTCAGCGACCTCGAACCTCCGCAAGATTTCGATTTCTTCTTTCAGGTCGGTCAGCTACTTGTCTTTGTAGCCAGGACCAACCCGCCGATTACAAGGTGCGATGCAACAGCTGTCATGAAACGCATCCGAAACTTGTCCAACTCAACCGCTATGTAAATGTCCACACGTCCTAATCTTCTTTGGTTTTACAGACCACAGGAAGAATACGAGCTGCCGGGGAGCAAAGGCAACACCGCCAACTTTGTGTGGAAGTGCCCATTCTGTGCGCGATACTTAATACGCGTTTGTTACTACTTCCAGCCGACAATGTAGTACTGCAGGCAAGCGTGACAGCTCAGCCAAATTCGATGCATCGTACACCCTTCAATCATACAAAGCAGAAAACGGACAATGGGGTCCGCTGCTTCAGATAGAATGCAGAGGTAGTTACCATTTGCAGATGGACTGGAGCAGAAGATAATTTATGTACTCTCTGGCAGGTCTCGAATTTGTAGGGTTTGACCCTCGGGGTGTGTGGAAATGTGTAGGTGCCAAGGGCACTGTATTCTCCGAAGTCGGCTTGGAGGATGGAGAGTGGAATGATTACGACGAGAAGGTTTGCTTGTATGATTTCACGTCACTGGATCTCATATCTTGTTAATAGGCTGCACTACCTGTGGGAATTTCGGAATTCGAGAGTCGGTGGACAAAGGCGTAGCATTCTTTCTACCGAGCCGCATCAAATTTTCCGTGCATGTATAAGTGTCACAAAGAACCAAATGTAATTCGTTCAATGTAAAAGCACAGTACTGAGGTCCTGATACTCTGCTGGGGTCGTCATTTGACTGGTCCCTGGAATGATGCTTGGGGCGGCCTTCAAGTACTTGTCTCTTCCATGACAGGTTAGTTGCCTCTCCAACCTTATGCAAGGTTCCATCGAACGCCTGCTTGCCACTCGCAAGCACACGCTGCTGCGACTTTTGAGCCTTCTTGATATGCTCAATTCTGCGTGCGATTCATTGTATTCAGGTCGAAACGCCGTAACAAAGCAGGATGAACTGACCCCCACAGAGCAAATTCAGCCTTGCTGATTATAGCCTTGCTCATATCCACTCCTCGCTCGTTCAGGACATCAATGAATTGGTGGAAGTGCTGGTTTCTAACATTTGATAAGCGACCAATGAGGAAATCGGCAAACTCACGTCGATTGAGGTTCGATAGTGGCCGGAAAGGGGCTAGAGGGTATGAATTATACCCTCCTTCACTGATATCAGGCCAGCGCTGCGTGGGTTTTTTTTTTTAGCAAGACCGTGGTCAGTACATAATACCACGTACCTGGTCACAACTCCACACCAAGCAGCGAACAATGCTGAAAGACACCCGTCTTTTTTATACCAACAAAAATGTTAACTGAGCGGATGATGAATCAGTTTTCCTTTAACAAGCAGAACAGCAGTGCGCACAATTTTGTCCTGATAGACGAGTCAACATCTGCTCTCAAAGGTTTGTGAGAGACTTACAGAAACATATACCCAGGTATTCCGTTTGACTGTCTTCCGTAGCAGGCGATCAGCAATTCCATGCAGTGCGAAGCGTTTCCGAAACTCTCTGATCCATCGATATTTGCCCCGTTGAGCACCGACATAATGGGCTGCATTTTCCAGAGTAGCTGAATCGCGTGACGGTGGCGACTCTAAACTTTGGCCCCGAATTAATGCTTGCGTAGGGAAACTTCATCCGGTATAATCCCCCCTCCATCGGAGTCCTTCCAGCGGCCTGCTGTCGTATCCACGAGCTGAAGATTTCTGGTCCAACATAGTCTGCCCTTGTCGTCAAGTTTGACAAGATAATTTAGTCCTGTTCAAGAAGGTTTGAGTGGGGACTCGACGGAGGCCAGGAGAATCGAACTCTGCTCGTTAGAGAGGTATCTAGGCCGAATATTAGAACAACTCGCGGTGAAGATACTCTGTAGACTCGTACATGATTCGCTAGAAGCGCAACACAGGCGTCATTAATCTGTGATCTCTGAAACATTTCCTTGGACTTGCCTCTTGCTCTAACCGGTCCCGCGGACATTCATCGAGCGACAATGACTTGCCTTCTCCATTGTCAAGCCTGCAATTTTGGTCTCAGCTTTCTGGAAATTGACGAATACAGTGTATCCCTACCACTTGAAGAAGTTTTCAGTCGTGTCCGCCTGCTGCTATCGTCTGTGGTATCACTGGAACTCACCCGTCAACGAGCTCTAGCCAGTGCTGCTTTTCCAGGTACTTGGATGGAGCTCGGTCTGGCACTCCGTTGTCCAAGAGCATATTGTTGCCGTCTTGCAGCCTTGCTGCGGAGTGTATCGCCCGTCTCCATCTAACCAATTGAATGAGGCGACGCAAAATATGAGGAATGAAGCTAGTACCTGGCGCCCGGGGTGAGTTGTGTCCAACTTCTGCACCCTTCCGATCGGCCTAGAGCAAGGAAGTGTCTTTAGTCGGCAAGTGAACATGGAACACCAAGTACAGTCAGTCTTGCATGGATCTTCGCGTCGTTCAACCGAACGGTAGTGGTCAGGAAGTCGCTGGCGTTGTTGTGCTTTTCCCTCCAGAATCGCTGGATGCGCCTGGCTGCTTCGTGTGGATCGTGGTCAGACATGAATTGAAAAGTGGGAAAGCAGTAATAATGTCACTATACACCATGAAACTAGTAGTACAGCGCAGCCGTGGGTATTATGTGTACGAGAAATTAAAAATTGCTACAAATGGTTTACCGTATGGCTATACTGGAGGCATGAAGAGAGAAGAGATGTGTGCTAGATGAATGCTGAGATGGCGAGAATAAACACAGGTCACAAAACAAGCAAGAGTTAGTATGTATCGTGAGAGGACATGGCTACTTGAATCCGGTGAATGCCCAGCCTGGGGCTAATGTCAAGTAAGGGTGCTTCCTCAGTTCCGCTGCTGGAGGACGTTCCTCCGGGTTTCTGAGGCACATCAGTCAGTGCTGTCCGATGCAGCCAATATATCATACGCACATTGCAAAGCATTTTCTTCTGAAATCATCGGCCAGCGGAGTCAGCACTAGACCTTCGGGAACGGGAGGAGGAAGCTTCGATTGGAAAAGCTGCATAGCGATATATGTCAGAAAGAAAACAAGAAAAGCAAACACTGTCCACAATACTTGAACATGACGGCGACCAGCTCATCACCAACCCATGGCCGCGTCCCAGCCCACATTTCCAGGACCACACATCCGATACTCCAGATATCGATCTTGAAATTGTAGCCCTTTTTCTGTGTGTTAATGACCTCTGGCGCCATCCAAAAGACGGTTCCCTGCATGGCTGTGTGTGCATTGTGGTCATCGGTTCGCTTGGAGATCCCGAAATCCGAAATTTTGCATACGCCCGTCATCTCTACCAGGATATTGTCGGACTTCAAATCCTAGACGTAAAAAGTAAATGCATATGCGTCTAGACAATAGAAGAGAACCGACCCGATGCAGGATTCCTTTCGAGTGGAGATACTCTAGTCCAGCGAGGATCTGCGACGTGAAAGACTTGGTGACCTCTTCATCAAACTTTCCGTGTTTGAGCAGACAACTGCCGATCGAGCCACCTGGGACATATTCCAAGAAGCTGTGAAGATGTGAGTTATGAATCAAGCTGGATGCACGCAGAACCCACATGCTCAGATTCGCCGGGGTCTCTTCAAACCCGAGGTACTGGACAATATTGGGATGATCCAGAACCTTGAGCGTCTCGCTCTCGAGCTTTAGCGCCTGCACCACGGTGACTTGTCGAGAATCGTTCTTGTCGCTAGCCGTCCGAGGGATCTCGACCTGCTTGACCGCAATCATTTCGCCCGTCGTCGCGTTGAGGGCCAGATATACACGGCCGTATGTTCCCCGGCCGATCAGCTCACCGCGCACCCACTTGAACGTTGCTGCATAGTATGTTAGTGGTGGAAAGGAAAACGAGAGAAAAGTGCCCACTGGGTCCTTCGCTTGAAGGGGACTCCGGCAAATTCGAGGTGTCGACCTCTTCGACTCGGCTGCCCCAAAGCTTGGTGCTCCTCTTGCGCTGGATGTTCATCAACGCATCGCCACCTCGCGACGTGCGGTCGATGTACTTCTTCCGCTCCTGCGCGACAATGCGAATCGACTTCTTCCCGCGCACCCGCGACTTGTCAGGAACGGCGACAGGCGGCGCGGGTACGAGAGTCTGGTCGGTGCTGGTGGGAGAGGTGCCCCCAGAGCTCGCCTCGATGACGGGCTTGTCCAGATCATGCTCGGGGAAGAAATCCTCCAGGCGCTCATAGACATCTTCTGGCGGTGGCCGAGGTGCCCAGGTATCTTCTTCCCGGGCAGTGAATGTGCTTGCCCGGACATTCGCCTTTGCAGCCCTAGACGCCGTCTTCGGGGGAGAAGGAGAGCGCGGCCGCGAAAACGGCTTCAGCGTAGAAGTTGAGCCACCCGAGGCGAACGTCGGATGCTGGCCGGGTGTCCCTGTACGGGTACAGAGACAGGCTGGACACCATTCGAGCCTTCGATTTGGACTTTCAGTGGCGGACCGCGGAGGATCGACTTCGGTCGCTCCTCTGGCGCCTTTATCCATGTCCCTCCGTCATTGGAGCTGTCTGACTCGTATGATGAGTTCGTACTGATCGAGGTCATCGTACCGCTTGAAGATGGGACGAAAGTGATACCGTCCGGCATCAAAGTCGAGGCTTCAGACTCCGTAAACTGCTGAGCAGCCCACCGACCTTCTTCTGACAGTGCCCCATCGGTACTGGTTTCCGGGGCTGTATCATTGGCACCCGTAGAGCTCGAGGAAGAGCCAGGGCGTCTCTCACGGGGTGTGTGTCGCGGGCTCCTGGGACTGACCGGACTGTGCAGCGGGTCTGAGCCGTTGCGGATATCGGTTGAACGGTCACGATTAGGCCTGAACGCAAGGGTGCCCGAGGAGGAAAACTGGTGGGAGGGTGAGGGCGCTCGAGGAGATCGAGCATAGTCGCTTTCCAAAGCTGTGCCAAAGCCCGACGATTGGAATTGACGTGGTTGATACCGCTGGTTGGGCGATGTCAGTGTGTCGCCAAAGGCAGACTGTGGCCGGGGATACGGATCGTTGTTCGGGGACATAAGCGTCGCGCCCGGAGTGCGGGTTCCATACTGATTTTGACCGACCGGGCCAATATCAAGAGATGCGGTGGCATGGGATGAACCCTGTATGGGCAGCGGACGTATATGACGAGTTTGAGTTTGTGCGCCCAAAGACGTCGGCGTACCCGCGGACAACAAAGGGTCTCGCATTCCACCTGCACGGCTGACCGGAAGTGGGGGAGCCCACCGACCACCTCCGGGTTGTAGATTTGGAGGGTACGCACCGAATGCGGTTCCGCGCAGGTTGTCCATACTCTTGGTAGTTAGGCGGGTCCAAGTCGCCGAGGAGGTAGGCATGGGTTTATTTTCGCCCTTGCCAGTAAAAGTAACCGGGAATTTTGAGGGCACAGGTTGGCCAGCGGGTGTTGCGGGGATTGCAGGAGGGGCGTTACGAGGGGCTGCAGGTATTGCGAGAGGACGACCAGGGTACGGGGAGGTGGGTTTGTACCGGGAACTAGGGGAAAACTGCTTTCGAGCAGCAGCGCGTGCAGTGGAGGATGGAGAGTTACGTGCATCTATCGGCGTCACGGGGTGGTCTGAATCTTCAGGCCTGACCATAACCCACGAGTCCGATGGAGTGACGCAATCCTCTAGGTCACTCTGGTGCGAAGGAGTCTTTCCTCGCTGCCGGCGGTCCCGAGTTTGCGACGTGTCCATTCTCGTTCTGCTACCCTGGTATGTACGGTTTCGCACGTTCCTGCCTGTGCCACCTGTATCATCTGCGCGATACTCCGACCGCAAAGCGTGCTCGCGCTCAGCCGCGGCATCTGATCCAACTCGCGCATGCAGCTGTGTTCCAGGTGGCGTCAGGTTGCTATCGTCGGATAGGGTAAACGTCGCTCGGTTGGGGGATAGCGGGGGTGGCGGAGGTGGCGGAGGGATGATTTGACCGTACTTGTCCATGAGCGGAGGACCCTCTGTACGAACTCGTGCAGGAGGAAGTGGAGAATTGGGCCGTGAAGGTTGGGGCAGAGGAGATGATGAACGCGGAGGCGCTCGGCCGTTCTGAGCAGACGAAGAAGGCACCACAAGTCCATGTCCGCTCATCGCTCCAGGGACGGGCAGCTCGTTGGGACGGACCGTAGAGCGGTCTTGGTCGGGTGTCTCCAGATCTGCTTGGTAACCAGCCGAGACTTCGAGCGGTAGATTCTCGCTGGCCGAAGACACGCTGCCATTTCTCGACCTCGAACGCCGCTTGGGCTGCAAGGGGGCGTAGCTTGATGCACTGAGGGGGATAAACGGCGGAAGGATGGTGGAAACGCCGGGAGAGAGGGAACTGGAGGACCGCGGTGGAGAAGGCTCGTGCACGCGTGCCGAGGAATGGGAGACTAGGAGCTTGAGGGAGCCCTTATCGTCTCCAAGCTCGCGACATAGGTCGAAGAGCTTTTCATCCCTAAGCGCTTCGCCGATAGCGAAACTGCCAATCTCGGTCCGATAAATGGAAAAATGAGATTGATCTTCTTCATCAAAGATATTGAGCTGCAGAAAGAGCGTTAGCGGACGCAGAATGCGCGGGGTAGTTGCCCACGCACCTTGGTGAAGACACATTCGCGAATGAACGCGGGATTGGTGGCTCCGCTGATGTCGACATTCACGTAGCGCTCAGAGTCGGCAGTGACCAGGATGAGGACTCTGTCGGACACGGTCGCATTGGAGCCGTGGGACGAGTATGACTCGGGTGTGGATGCAGTGGGGGACTGCAAAAGGATCAGTGGCACGGACGGGGCCCGGGATGGAGCGGTGGCACGTACTGTGGTCGGGCGACGCGGAGACGAGGCGACCGGGGGCCGCGGGCGAGAGAATGGCGCTTTGAGGGTGTGGAGGATTTTGTCGGTCTTTGAGGTGGAGATGTGGGGCGCTTCTGTGCGATCGGGGTAGGAGAAGATGGAGGGGTCGGGGGTGGACGAGCCGTCGCTGAGGAGATCGAGAGACGGCGCACAGAGGCCGGGGGTGCTGGGGGGCGGAGTAGACTCGTCTGCGGCAGGCGAGCTGGTGCTGGAGGGTGAGGAAAGAGACGACGGGTGGGAGGACTGGTAGCGGGGGACGCGGGGGAGGAGTGTGGTAAGCGGGGCGGGTGCAGGGGGAAGGGGAGGTGGGTGGTACTGATAATTGGTGTGGGCGTAGGAGCGGGTGCCCTCGTCGTCGCTGCTCTCTGAACCAGAGTCGGGGTTGGCGACGAAGAGCAGAACTCTGCGGGGTTTCCTGCCGGCCTCGGACATGGAGGGAGACGACGGGAACGACGACGCCCAGGTCCACACGACGCAGCGACGAGAGAGTCGAGATTGGTCAGCAGAATGATTGGTGATTGTTGTATTGTGACTTAAGGATCTTCAAGCTAGCTTCAAGCTTCAAGTACAGTTTCGAATACAGTTTCGAATACAAGTAGTGTAGTGTACACAGCACACCAAGCAAAATACTCTACACCGGCCAATTACACCCTCCCAACCCGCGGAAACTCGGCACGCTCCTCCAGCATCGACTCCCCCCAGCTCATCAGCTTCAGCAGCCCCACAAGCTTCACCTCCTTCCCCTGGCTCAGACTCTCCAGGATCGCCGCATTCACCTCCCCCGCAGTCTTCATCCGTTGCGCCGGCGACAGCAACTCCGCAATCCCGCTCGGCGCAGATGGCGACGAGTCAAACGCCAGCAGCGCCATTGTCCGCTCCAGCTCCAACAGAAACTCCGGGCTCTCCTCCCCCCGCGGCGCCAGCTCGTCCTGCGCAAACTGCAGCGCCTCCGTGATCTTGCCCTGCCGAATGTACTCGATCAGTTTCTGCTGCTGCAGATGAAAGTACAGCGCCGGATTCGTGTCCAGAATCTGCGTGGGCGTCAGTCTCGTGTCTGATAGCTATTAGGGAGTCGATTCATAGAGTTCTGGTGTTTATAAGTATCATCACCGACCCGAAGGTCTAAGCGTGGTGCATGAAACATTTTAATCATTCGACTCCCATTCCTAACGCTACAACAGGAACAAAACACACCTCGGGGTTCAAGTCATTGACACGGGTGATGGCGTCTTCCACGTCACCGCGTTGCAGCGCATCACGAATGTCCATCCGACTCTCAATGCTTTCAAAGTCCACCGGTGGTGTGAGGTTGGCCTCCTGGCAGAACTCCTCGGCCGCAGACTTGTAGCCCTCGATGACAAGGTAGTCCATGATAAGTCGGTTCAGGTCACTGCATAGATGCCGCGTCAGTATAAATGTTTTTGTTTGGAAAAAGACGGCACTAAATCAGATAATAAATGCAAAGTTTACTCATCAAAGAATTCAGAGAGATTCCCAATTGTTGTTTCATCCCGAAGGTGTGCAGAAAGAAAAGGAAACTCACTGTTTAGTGACGTGGACCTCATGCAGTCGACGATCCCACTCCTCATTTCTTATTGAAATGGTTTTTTTGGAGGTGGCGTGAAGATGCGTGGCCTAGAAGAGGACAGATGGTAGGCAGGTCCAGAGAGGCAGGCTGGAACTGACCATATGGCATGTGGGTGGGGATGGTCTCAAGCAGAGCAAACGAACCAAGAAAAAGAAACTGGCTTATATAAGGATACCGATTTGCATCTATTTAGACGTTGATGCTGCACGTGCAGCAACGCGTTCATAGTAGCGCGTTCCAGTTTGTGTTGTCGCGGAAAAAGGCATTCTGGCTGAAGTCTCTGGGCCACTCGGTGCTTCAGATGGGCATCGTCACGACGGCGGCAGCTCTCTAACATACTTCCGTGCAACATTAATACTGCTTATTATGTTTTGGACACAATCCCCCCAGCTCTGATCATATCGAAAAAATCATCCTTCTCGACTGTGGCTGGCACACGGACGAGTCAGCGAAAAAAAAAGCCTTTAGCGGAGACACTCACCCTCTTTTGCCCTGCCGATGATATTGTCCTTGTTTTTTCCTTTGCCTCTTGCTTTCGATTCGATGACCGGTGCAGGCAACGAAGGCTTGCCGCTGCCTCGCGCGCCCTTCACCTCTTCCGCAGCCACAGAAGCCGATGTCTGCGACTGCTGGATTACGTTGAATAACTTCACCACTGATTTTGCGTTAATTCAGCAATGTCGACAGAGAGGACCAGGTACCTCCTCTCTGCGCAACTTTTCGTAGGGTCCTCTCGCTCTCACCGCCCCAGCCTCCGATGACGTCTGTGATCCGTCCCTTGTCTTCTGTTTCCTTCTTCTCTACTTGCAGTACTTTTTTGGCCCTGAGCTCTAGCTTCTCGTCATTCCGTTTTCTGCCCACCGACGGCTTCAGAGACAGTGGTAGTGTCGATGGTGCATCCGTGTTGAGCAGAGATTTCAGGGTGGCCCCGAACGTGGAGGTCCCAGAGGCCCTGATTTTTCTTTTCATGGTCTGCCGCGACTTTTGTGGTTTCAGGCCCTCGAAGTCGTCCGAGCTTTCACCATCCGACCCGCTTCCAGAGACGCCAGATAGGTCGCTGTGCCCAGAGTCATCTGAACGGTCAGACTCGTCATCCTGAGGTTCTGAGTGTTTCTGTCGTTTAAGCGGAGGCATAAGATGTGTTTGGCGCGATCCTGCCGACCAAATACTTAGCTGAAATCAAGGTTGCATTGGAATAGCACCTATACTTCCCTTCTCGTCGCATAATTCGTCTTCGCGTCACCTCTCGCCATTGCAGCTAATTCCTCGCTTGGGATACCAAACACGGCATAGCTACACATTAGTGTCGGCGCTATGGCCTCCTCATCCCTGCGCCCTATGGACCTCGCTCCGGAGCCAGATCTCCATCCTTTGTACCCGACAACTACATATATCGCGGAGCTTCTCTCCTCACACTCCGGGCTGACCCCCGATCAGCGCGCCGAGCTGGTCACCCACTGCATGGCCCGCGTGTGTGTCTTTGGCGAGCTCGGGGTCCTCCAGTATTTGCTGGCAGACCAGCAGGCACAGACGTATGTCGACCTGGGCGTTCGGGATGAGGATGGGATTGGTCTCGTTAGCCTCGCGATTCATGGCTTTGGCGCCGAGTCCGACCGCGACGTGGAGAGGGAGGAATGTGTCCGGTTGCTCATTGCCCAGGGCGCAGATCTCAGTGCAGACAAAGGCAAGTGCAGCTTGTCCGGTCTCTTACTCTGTACTCATCTTCATAGCCGGATGGACGCCGCTACACCACGCAGCCCTGCTCTCGCCACCGACTCTGATATCCCATTTGATGACCCACGGCTGTTCGCCATTTGCCGTAACGCGTAGAAACCTGACACCACTTGACATTGTTACCGCGCACTCAATCCTCCCTGGTCGAGATGATGTGGCTCTGTTGCTTGAAGAGGCAATGCGTGGCGAAGGATGGACGGGTGGAAAGATGGAGGAGAGGCGAAGGCTATTGGATGAACGAAGAAGACGTCAAGAGAAGCAAACGATAATTCGCGAAAGTGTCGGGAAAACCCTCGGTGTAAATCCGAAATGGTGGGGCGACGCCGACTTGTCATCCTCAGACTCCGAGTCAGGCGATGAAGAGGTCGACGACCTCGTCTATGTAAGTCCTTTCGTTCTCAGGTCCAGCACCGGGCTCAGTAAACCTACAAGACTCCTCCTGCAGATTATTCGTCGATGCTTGTGTTCTCGCCACCTTCTCTCCCTCAAATCTTCGAGTCGCTCATTACTAATTTTCAACCGTCGTTCCGAGACTCGCAGCCTGCGAACACGCTGTATATGCTTGCACGATTCGCGTGTCTAACCTGTGATCACACGTGGCTGGAGGATCTCATCATTGGCGCTACAGACGCAATAGAGGAGACCTTTTTTGTGAGTCACCGTCAGGAGTCTTTCATATCCTCTTTATAAATCAACGCAGGATCGAGCAGACGACGTTACGTGCCTAGTGTTTTGGCTGAGAAACACTACAATTTGGCTCCATCTTTTACGGTTAGTACTGTGGCGTGCTGGTAGCTTTGTGATCTGAGTGTTGGTTTTCAGATGTGACAACTCCATAAATGAGGCGTGCGAAATGCTGGGTTCCTTCGAAATCATTGAAGAGGTCATCAATTCCGTCTTTGGTATGTTCGATGTGTCTGGCTCGTCTCCATTTTGACTCGACGCAGTATTTATTATTCGCTTTGCGGAGCGTCGGATAGACCAACTCCTTGATGCCGCTCTCCTCGACTACTCACCTCTTGCCTCAGAATTTGATTCCGTCCAGTTCGAGTCCGAATGGTCATTTCTCCGGCCATTCACGGGAAAGAAAAAGGCCCCTCCGCCTTCATCTCTTTCCTCTGGCACAATACGAACGGGACTACCGCCGACCCCACCCAGCCCCAGTCGGCCGGCCTCGCCTTCCGGAAGTATATCAGCGTCTACCTCCAGAGGTTTTTCGTCTTTGAAACAGAGCTTCACCCGGGCCCGTGCGCAATCTGCATCCACACCCATTCAGTCCTTCTTCTCGGATGCTCCTCCTCCTCCTTCCCCCGCGGATGTCACTACCTTCCTTACTGCCCTACACACGCTCCTGACCCTCTCGGACGTGAACCCCGCACTGACGACTCAGCTCTGGTCACAAGTGATGTATTGGACGTCTTGTAAGAGCCATAATACTTATCTCGTGTTACAAAAGATCAATCCTAAGCAGGCGAGATTTTCAATCGCATACTAACGCGCAAGAAATATTTGTGCCGGTGGGTCTCACACCTCGTACATGCTAATTTTTGTATTGACGATGTTCCACAGGTCAAGAGCAGTGCAGATAGGAATGAATCTGAGCGCGTTAGAAGAATGGGTTGGACAGATGGGTCTCCCTCGTGGTGTCCAATCTCATTTCAATCCTGTCCGGGATCTTGTGAATTGGCTCCAGGTACATTCTTGCTACATGAAATTGAATCCCATGATGATGTAGCTCCATTCCAGTGCCTTTCCTCCATAACTGATTTCTCTAACCTCGTTGCTACCATTCAAACGATGAATAGCATCAACCCTCTCCAGGTCAGTCAGCCCTTTGATATTCTAATCGCTCATGATATTCTCATCCGTCGCTCACTATCTCCATAGATGCGGCGTGCTGTACGAGAGTACAAGTACGAGGTTAACGAGGGCAGGATGACGGACGAGTGCGTCCAGTATCTTACACAGCTTCAAAAGGACTGGGAAAGACACCGAGTAAAGCTGGGTGTCGAAGCACTCCGGAAAGAGGTTGGAAGTTCAACATTTCTTATGTTTATTAGTGCTCATTATTCAGATTGGAGAGCGCGATAGGGACCGGGAGGGCAGTGTTTCGTCATTTGCCACGGAGTCCCAGAGTATCTCGGGACAGACGCCGTCTATAGCGTCCTCGGAGAGCTCCGCGCAACACGGAATCGACATGCTCTTTGAGAGAGCTCAGGAAAAGTCCTCCTGGGAGCCAGTTAAGCCTCCGCAAGTGCTCGGAGAGTTGTTAGACTCTAGACATATGCTCCCGTTGTCTTTTCCTTCGGATCCGCGGATGCTGTCTGCTCTCCCTGGCAAGCTGATATTCCCAGATGACAGACAACCTAACGCACCCGCAACCCCCGATTCGCGGAGTGCCAGCAGGGCGAGCGAAGGGAGCCGTGGCGCCATGCCTTGGAGATCGAGAAATCGAACGTTGCGGGAGGTGGGCATCGGAACCTTGCAATGGGTGGATGGTGTGCGGTCTGCTGCACGCTGGCGGCACTGGGCAAACGCAGACGACGAAGAGATGAGATCTTACACGCCCGACAACTCCGATCCGAATGACGGAGAACTGGCCGTTAACACGCACATCACACCTCTCACGCGAAAGCCGTCTGGCAGGAGTAAGGGCAGACCAAGCCAAGGGGGAGAAGCTGAAGAGATAACACCGGTAGATCATCCCTAGCATAATATTTCTTTTACATCTGTGCATTATTATGGTTTCTTGCATGTAGACGTCCTCACAGTCTCTAATCCATAGACCTGTAACAAGTTCTTGGTGTGACGTCAACTGAGGATGCTGTGTCAAAAATGTCTTGGTCGCTGCTGCGGGACATCGCATTGCAACAATATAAAACTCTTCTTTTCTAGCCACCTCAACGCCTGCCATCCGAGTCTCCCTTCCAGGAGCCACCCATTGCTTAAAGCGACCTTGGCCGCCGACTGTCTTGATGATGGCAACCTCTTACGACAATTATACTTACACGGCTGCGAAAACGTCCACCGATTTCGACCTCCACCCTCACACATATGCAGCAAATGAACATATGCCAGAGGACGAAGCATTTAACCCCACGCTAATCCCAGAAAACTCCAAGGCTTACGACGACACGTCTCCGAATAAATTCAAGGATGAGGAAGAGGACTACCAGCCTCATGTAGAGCAAGGGCCTTACAGGACCCATGCGGATCTTGAAGACTCCAATGCATCCCTCGTACGTAACGCTGCAGACGTCAACCGTGGCTACCAGGATCTAGGTGCGCCGTTTTTTATGCTAGGCGTTGCGAACCCTTGCCATTCCAACTGTACCACAGAATATTCAGATCCGTATGACGTCGATCGTGCAAAGCCTGTGGCAGAGAAGGCTTCTCCTTTCGTCAAGCTTTTGGGTGTGGGGGATGGCAGAAGCACATTGCAGCAACGAATAGAGGCGAAGAAACGGGGCATCGGGCGCCAGCGGTATCCGTTCGTTGGTGCGTTCCCTGGAAACTCCCTCCATCCCTCATACTGGAACTACGTATCCTAGTCTGGATTTTGACTGCCGCGATGACCGCAGTGTTCATCTATGAATTGGTTGCGAACGATAAAGCGCAGGTAAGCTTTCTACAGACAGACGCTCCAGCAATTACAACTCGCTTGCTGGACAGGGAACGCCCGTGTCATTCCACCCCGTCGTGAACTACATGCTTGGCCCGTCAAGTACAGTCTTGATCAATGTCGGGGCCCGTTTTCCTCCCTGCATGAAAAATGTTACAGCGCTACCTCCTACAACTCTCATAGGATGTATGATTGGTCTATGGTGAATTGTTCGTTTGAGTGACCCGGATTTCCCAGGCCTGAACAATACCGCTAATCCGGCAACGGAAATCTGCACAGTAGAAGAGATATGCGGGTTTGGAGGTGAGATATCCTGATTTTCATTAAATTCTTTGTTCAATTGCCACACTCTGTCTTCAGGTTTTCCGGATAGCAACCCAAATCAGTGGTTCCGGTGCGTTTGAATGCTGTATCTATATGTCCAGAGGCAATGTCTAGCAGTCATACCTGCGACTCGAAACATCATTGACGTCCCCTCCCTACGCGCTGGTCTTGTCTTGATATGTGCTGACTTTATCCAGATTCATCACACCTATCTTTTTCATGCCGGTTTCGTGCATATCATCCTGAATATGCTTGCTCAAATCACAATTTCGGCTCAAGTAAGTATGTACCCTATCAAATGTGCCTAGTCTTGATCTTCCTTCTATCAGATTGAAAGAGAAATGGGCTCGGGCGGGTTTTTCATCACCTACTTCGCCGCTGGTATCTTCGGGTATGTTGGCCGACCTCGGTCGTAGGATATCCTAATATTGATAATCTTAGCAATGTTCTGGGGGCCAATTTCGCTCTTGTGGGCCGTCCATCTGTCGGTGCCTCTGGCGCAATCTTCGGTAAATATTGCTTTACATACTTCGCATCAGAGGGATCTCAATTCTGGTTTGACAGGCACAGTCGCGGTATGTTTGTTTCCTTATTCTGCTTATGACTAGGATTGAATGTCGGATTCTTGTCACAGGTGACATGGGTAGATCTGTTTGCACACTGGGCTTACCACTATCGGCCTGCTCGAAAAGTAAGCAACACTCCATGACCTACCAGCCTTCGATGTCCTGACTTTCCTCAGCTTGCGCTCATGACAATCGAGCTACTCATCGGGATAGCAATTGGTTTCATTCCATTTGGGATCGATAATTTCGGTCAGTGTCAATAATCAGAGAGTCCTATGGATTCTTAACTCGTTTTGCAGCGCACTTGGGAGGTTTTTTGATGGGGCTATTGGTCGGAACGACCTTCTACCCCGTCATCAGTGTCACCAAAAGACATCGAATTATAATGACGGCCGCTCGTATCATTGCGATTCCCTGGTAGTCATTCTATTGTCGTTCTCACGCGAAATTTTTACACCTCGGATCCTTACGCTGGTAAGAGACATTTTCTTTTTGCCGAAATAAGAACTCAGTTGTCAGCCTGCGAGGGTTGCCGCTACCTTTCATGTTTCCCTACAAAATCCAATTCGTATTGCAAAGGGTGAGTCTCCTCTGGTCACGACTTGTCTCAACTTAAAGTACCGACGTATTTTCTAGAACTGGTATGTGTCACGGTTTCCTTTCCTTCCTGAGCTCTGACGTCCTTTAGGCTTGACCACGACTACGACCACTACGGTTTGATGAATCATATCGGACAATGGACTTTAATGAGCATACATATGTACTATCAAGCCGATGAGACAACAAGGACCCAGCTGCACTTAGACTTCTACTTCGTTAAATAATATCTTGCGCGTTATCCCAGCTGACGGCAAACCTCCCATCCCGTTAGTTTCGCAAGGCGCTTACAGCTGTTTCCGAAAACCTTGACACTGGTCAAAAGTTTTTGCTCGTCCTGAGTTTTGCTGGTGGGTTATTGGTACGGATCACTGACCTTTTCGGGATGGGCCCAGTTCAGGAGCGGAAGTCTCCCAAGAGTCGGTCCGCCAAAAAATACAGAATGAGAAGACAATGTATTAGCGCTTTCGCAAATTTATGTCTCACAGAGTATAATGAATTTGTTGGAGCGTCGGTAGCGCGGAGCCAGTCATACCCATTCACCAAAAGTTGATGCAGACAAAAAAATCGTGAGCAATGTCAAGGTTTACGGAAACAGCTGGAAAGCTGCGAAAGGAAAACGAAATTATAGGCTCATGAATTCATGGGGTGAAGCACGTAGATGTGCGTGGCTGAAGAACAGACTAAGACTCGCTCTCGGCAGCGATGTGGTAATTTTTCTCTCTATTCAGACAAAACGGACAAGTGGAATTGCATCCAAAGAGCACTGATACAAGCCAGACACTGTACACTACCAGGACCCTCCCGTACCCTGTGAGACAGCAATTAGTCTGTGCCAAGAGACTGACGACAAAAACGAAGAATCATTTGGTTGAAGACATTGTAAAAAGTGTATTGGTCGTCATGAAGGTTGAACCAACAGTCGGCATATACAAGCTAATCATCTTATGGTGGACAGAAAAATGCTCACATGTACTAGGGAGAGAAAAATCAGTACAATGTGTAGACGAGAGAGAAAAAGAGGAAATAGATCAGAATTAGCATGAAAAAATCAACATCCGTCAGCTTGACGTCAGTGCTTGACTTCTATTGTGACATCCCATCGGAAAAAAAAATAGAGAAAGAGTACTCACGTCGAGAATGCTCAAAGGTAACCCTGGAAAGGAAGACAGTCAGCGTCAGAATACAACCAAGAGCAGGCAAGAAGATCAGAAATTTGGGTATAATGAATGACGTTCATCAGCGCAAAAGGCTTCGAAGTAGCGATTCGTTTGTCTCGTCAGAGATGCGGATGGAAAAGGCACACACCTGGTGGTTGAGTGCAGGAAGAAAAACAGTGAAATGTTTATTTTATAGCTGGGACTGCTTGCGCGTGTTTGGATGAGCGTGTCTCAGGTCACGAGACAATCCTCGTTTCCTGCAGTGCTTGGGTCTCTTCCCTTTGCCATGTCTATCGATTTTCACCCTCGCCCCGTCAACCATGCGCCGTCGCAGTTCGGATTCGGCTTCGGCCTGGGTGGTTCTGTCGTCGCTGCCCCCGCATGGCAGTCCTCCATCACCTCAAACTCCGCCTTTCACCAACTTTCCTCCTACAGCCAGCCTTCCCCAATCCGAGTTCAGAAGCGGAGGCACGAGGAGGACGATGTTCAATCCGTCTCTCGTGACCACTCGATGGACAGGAGTCCGACGCCAGAGCGCCCGAAACGTGCTGCCCCAAAGCGTGCCCGGGTGTCTCCGTCTTTGGAACCAGGCTCAAGAGACGAGAAAGATACCAAGGAAAACAAGGCCCCCGGTGGCCACGATGACAATGACGTTGACGTCGGTGTCCTGCTCGGTATGACTTCTATTTGAGTCTCCCGCACTCAGTCCTAATGTCCAGTCCAGCAAGCCTGCCCTCCCAATCTTTGTTGCCACTGCTGACTTCCCTCCTTTCTGCTCATCCGTCCCTCAAATCAGCAATCCTTCCCTTGATTCCTCGTCCAACGCTGGACACTGCCCTACAAGCACTGTCAGCGTCGGCTCGGAAGCTCCGTGACGCATACCCGTATTCCACCCATCCCACCACTTCCCAGTCTGTTCCCTCGTCGGGTTTCGGATTCGGCAACAGTCGACCTGCTTTCAACTCGTTCGTCAGAGCTTCCGCCCCACAAGCTCAACCCGGGTTTCCCCGAACAATGGGGGAATGCGCGAGTCTTACATTCTATCGCGACTCCGGCCTCACATAACCGAATTCGTCTCTGCTTGCATGTCGTACATGCCCTACTTCTCCTACATCGCCGTGCCATCACAGTCCGCGTCAGTGGCGCCTACGACACAGTCCCATTCCACCGCCCTTCAATCCATGCATAAAGACAAGTTCCACCCCTCAGAAACGTATTCGTTTCTCGCGGCGCTCACCGAACACCTCTTCTCGCAACCCCAGCTCACTCAGTCCTCCCTGGCCCCTCTCCTCCTTCCTCGGCTTTCAGAGGAATGGAAAGCGTGGGTGGACAGAGTAGACCTGACAGTAAATCAACAAGGAGGGATGTTTGGTAACGACGTGGTCACTACTTGGGAGCGGGGTCTGGATGCATTCGCAAACGCAAGAGACGCAGAAGGCGCAGAGGTTATGCGCTCTGTCCGAGACTTGTGGGTGTCCAAAGTCGGATGGTTGGTGAGACGGCAGCCAATGGAGGAACTGTAGATGCCTGTCGTTGAGCCGTCTGGTAAAGACTTTTTTTTTACTCTTGGTTTCACACTGTCTGTTGTCCCTGCAATTCAATTCAAAGTGCCGCATCGGAATGCATCGGTGTCAGTCAGGACTCGAGATTCTGGGATGCAATCGGGTTCATAGCGCTATCATAGCGTTATGATTAGTTTCGATCCTGCGCGAATTGAACTGAATTCGAGCATTCACATCATCTGCTTATATTTACGGCTTCGGTAATTTGGCATTGCTTGGCAGCGGCGTCAAAAAGTTGCACAGGACGCGAAGCAAGGGCGTGACGGTCGTTCCTCAGTCCATTCCCATGCATGCTCCAAGCAGGATGGATGCGCCTTCGTCTCCGTCCTGCATACACACCTCTTTCCTTGTTTTTGACGCGACCTGGATGCCTTTCGCGCGTACATTCGTTGCCCGTACATCTGGTTCGCGACACCTCTTCATTCCACAGACACTCGGTGTCCAGAACGTATGTTGCATCTCCTGTTATTTCCGATCGTTCTGAGAGTACGCCATTAGAAAAAGAGGGCTGCGACATGTGAAGACTAGATCACGTCCTGACGCGAATTCCGTTCGAACGGATTCGCAGACCCTTCTTTCCACTTCCTCCCAAAACACTGCTGTCAGCAACTTTTCCATTCAGCGATCCCACAGCCGAAACTCTCTATACAAAAACCTTTTGCGCCTTCTGTCATCGCGTAGTTCTGCGGCCACCCTCCCAGCCCTGCTAGACTACCACGAGTTGCATCCCAGCTTCCGTTCAGTCCGATCGTATAATCTTCTTGTGTCCTTGGCAATTCGCCACGTTGCTTTCGGAACCGTTCAGTCTCTTCTGGCCGGCATGGCTGCCGACCGTATCTCTGGGAATCTCGAGACCCAGAAGCTGAAGATTCGGTGGTCTGTGCGGTCCGGTCTCTGGGAGCATGCATGGACCCAGGTTGCAAACATGAAGCCCATTCCTTTGCCGTTGTGGTTGGAGTTTTTTCACGGGGCGAAGGCAGGTGCTTTGGCAAAGCACCCGGGAGCAAGCGTGCGGGTTACGCCACCTCAGACGCGATTCCAGATTCTTATGAAGAACCTCCCTACGTTCATGCCGAACAATACAAAGGCTTCGGCAAGAGCAGTCCGCACAATTGTTCGGGCGATGCTGGATTTGAATAAGCCACATTCGGCACTAACGCTGGCGACTCGTTATCTGAACGGTCTACCGCGACATGTCGGTGACAAATGGGCACAGGAATGTATCGACATCATCGACGGGATCGTAGCCTTTGAATCTAAACGAAGAGGCTTACTGGACTTTTATAGAGCGCGGAGGAATTTAAACTCCCTCCTCGCCATACATCCTTCCTTTCGACCTTCGCCGAAAACGCTGTACCTTCTACTGGCCACTCTTCGGCAGGCCAAGCAATGCGGGACGATAGCATGGGACACCTTGACTAGATTCAAGACGCGATGGGGCGGGCAGGTGGAGAATCGACGCGTTCGACGAAGGGTAGCATCGTACGCGATCAAAGAGGGACGACTTGAGATTGTGGAGAAGGTTTTCGACGCAGAGCGTAGATCGCGGCAGCGGGAGGAAAAGGTACCCACGGAGCCACTGCAGCTGGCACCGCGGCCCGTGCGGCTGCCGTTCCGTGAACTGTTCCCGAGAACGGGGAACGAAGAGGGACTGTGGAGAGCGCTGAAAATCCGGGCTGCGAAGCTTATCGCACACGCAAAGAATAAACGGGAGACAGCTGAGTGTCACTCGAATCGGAACTCGGTTCTCTGTGGGGATTGTTGGCGATCTCGGGCGAGCGGTGGCCTATAAGGCTCATCGGAGACTCAGTAGGGAGTAACCGCTTGAGTGACTGGCAAGCCGTCTGCAAGCCGCTACATAATTGAATTTAGAGTCAGAAATGTCAAGGACGAAGTCAGAAGACTGAGTGTGACAACCAGGGTTGATATCGCCCACTTACGGTGGCTAACGGTGACTAACCCGTTCAAAACGATACGCGCCCGAACACCAGCAGCCCCTCATTCCTTGTCTGCACCGAGTCCGCTGCAGTGTAACGTACCCTCGACCGGCAACCATGAATTTCACTCGAGTCTTGCCAAAACACGTCGGCTGTCTAATACCTGTCCATAAACGACGGCCGCTCCTATCGTGATCCAGCCCATCTCACTGCAGCCATCGTCCTACCCCACACTTTTTCTTGCCCCTACCTCGGTACCAGATCCCTTGGCCCAAGAAAAAACATGGATAATCTCGTCTACGCGACGTGTCTCAAGCTATCTCGACGTCCATCTTAGCGACTTCCATTTCACGCAATCAGCCCACATTTGGTTCCGAGCGTACAGGCCCGACCTAGGCAGAGGACACCCCACTGTTTTGCCAGTCGCGCATCCCAAACACGTCTCTTTTCATTCAATGACAAGCTTCCCCGCCTCGCACCCGACTAACGGCAACCATTCCTCCGGCCCATTTTCGACTGTCTGCTGCTCGACTATCAAATCAAAGAATTTACCAGATTCATCTCAGGTTTCTCGGAGGTCTCAAAAGCTTCGCCCTCGATGCATCGCCTCAGTCATCTTTTTCCCTTGCCCACACTCAACATCTTCTCTCAATGTCCCGTTTCCCATCTCCTGACCACTACGTCTCCGTGTCCACTGTATGTGTGGGCGTCGGGCCCGGCGGCACGACCTCAATGCTCGCGTGTGTTATCTCTACTTTTTATTTTTGCACTCAATACAACCTGATGTAAACAGCCGTATCGTTGGTATGTTTCATTTCGCGTACTCTATTCCACCACCCACCTGCGTTCAACGCGATGTCTAGCTGTCGACTTCCAGGTATGCTTCTTAGCTCGCGCTTTTTTCGTGACCGTCTCAATTCGATTAGGGACGGATCCTCTTAGACAAGTACGTGCGGCCGACGATGGAGGTCGTGGATTTCCGCGAAGCTACCACCGGGATAAAAAATTGGCAGCTGTTCTCTAGTCAGTTTTTATCGTGCTGACGCGCAAACCACGCTCAACATCGTTCTTCCCTTGCACAGAGGAAGCAGTGCCTTTCAACGTCCTCCAGCAATTCGTAGCGACGATGGTCAAAGGCAAAATTGTCGTCGGTCACAGTATTTGGAACGACCTCTCTGGTATGTCCTTCTCCGCCAACCAGTGCCTTCTCAACGAATGAACATTTCTCAAGTGCTAGGTATACCACACCCTGCAGTTGCCACTCGTGACGTCGCCCTCTACCAAGCAAGTGTCGTCTCGTCGTCTCCAGTCTGGTCCCTAAACGTCTCTACAGCCATTCAGAAATGCGCTCCGCTCTCCGCATCAGATTGTCGGCCTGCAGACCTTGGCTTGGCAGCTGATGCGTCGGCGATGCCAGGAAGGACTCATTGATCCAGTTGGTCATCTTTTAGTGATTGTCCCGCACAGGACTAAATATTTGCACAAGACTGAAAATGCTCGAGCTGCGATGGATCTCTACCGGTCACACGCTACTGAATGGGAGACCGCTGTCTCCAAAGTAGTTTTCTGTCCAAGTTTCAAGGTATCCAATACTAATAGTTCCCTTGTACACAGGCTAACTGGCCGTCTGCTCTACCTCCAAGCACTTTCTCAAGATGTTACGTTTGACTTTCTAATCTTTACCTATTCAACATAGATGCCTAATGCTCTATTTTGTACTCGTTAATTGATAGATGCTACATGTGTATAGTTGGGGTTCTTTCGTGCTGGAAGCGTCCTGTCTAATATTAGGGTCTTACTTATATGGCATGTTATCTACTAAATGGAGAATGTGGGTGTTACGTCACCGGGTCTGTTTCAACCTTTCAAGTACTGACCAGAAATGAAAAAAATACACGCACTTGTTCTGCTCCGAGCGCCCTGAGGATGCCCTCGTACACCAAGAATGCGCAGGCGTTTGAGGGAAGTGCACGAAGGTAGCAGGGACCCAATCCACGGAAAAAACCTCGCAGACCTTCCCTGGCGTGGATCTGGCGCGCGACAGATAGGAAGGATGGTCGGTTAGCAGAAGGGGATGCCGGATACGGTAGTGGATATGGATGAGACATCATCCGGCTAACAATGCGAAACGACGATGAGCAAGAACGATTCCACCGGAACAAAGGAGCTCTTTCCAACTGACTTCTTCGTTCGATCAAAGGGTATGGCCATTGTCCAAAAGCAGAGGGAGGCGGCTCCTCCCGATACCATGTTGGCAATACCAACGCTGGGCTTGTTTTACGAGTCAGTCACCGAAAGTGGTGAAAATTGAACAAGTCACCTCATATGGCGTGCCGTTTAATTGTGACAGGCCTCGCATGCAAGCCTGTTGCTGTGAAATGCGGCAAAAAACAGGCGGGAGGGTTCAACCCACCTCGAAGGCCAAGAACATGTAGAAAAAATGGGCCCGGTACAAGACGCTGGCCGAAAATCCGGCTGATCCATAGTGTGTCAAACATTCACTCAGACCGATGAATCTGCACTTACTCCACAAGCCGAACACGCCCTGCGAGTGGACGAGTTGTCGGGCGCAATCGAAAGGGCCTTTGAATTGACGGTCCGAAACGGACTTCTGCATTTGCAGCTGGAGTCTAACTGAGATATCCGTGTTTGAACTCAACACATATGGGGCCTATGCAAAGTCTAAACCTTTGATGAGTTCGATAGGAGCAGCCAAAGGAGAGCTTTGCAGTAGGATTAGAGTTGCTTGTTTCACGTTAATACGCCCTACCTGGTTAGACCAGCAAACAGGCCAGCAAGACCATGGGCAGCTAAAGTCAATCGAGGAGTCCCCGTTCCGGTTGGGTCCTCCGTCATGCCAGTGTGGAGGAGGAAAATTCGATAGTTGTGAAGCGAACCAAACAGTACCTTTAGCGTGTTAGCTGCTGGCAGTGGAACACTGATAATGGTAATGTGAGCTGATTAACCGAATCGATGGCTGCCCATCCAAGAGCCGGAGGTGTTGCCCCCTTGTACAATGCGGTAAATCCCTCGCGGCGAATGGTGGTCCTAAGTGCATCTATAGCCCCGGCGTACGTCCCAGCGGGAGAGCATTGCAGGCGGGTTTTGATTGTATCGAAACTGGAGGGCGGTCCAGGTTGTGAATGATGCTATGCGCAACGGAAACGAGTTGTCCTTCGTACCCATGGCCAATGGCGACTTTTGTGAGGCCAGACGCGAGACCTGCACCTAGGCCGACGACGCGTAGGGGTTCGTGGCCGTCATGGCTCCGCATACAAGCTCGGCATTCTAACCGGCATTCAAACGCTCTTCCCTGTTCCGACAGCAAACGACCCGACAAGACTGACGCAGCAAAATTCATATCGATTGGGAGCGTAACGATGTGCAAAGACAAATCTATAAAATACATATGCGTCCATATTCGAAAACAAGAAATCTAGCAGGTACAACAGGAAGTTGAGCGGAGACCTTCCCCGATGCAACCAACTAGAATAACGTTAGAATGGGGGTCCCGCCTCCATGCCCCCTGGTCCGCTTCCGATCGTTTGTTTTGAGAACGCGTCTATCATTGCCTCCTGGTCTTTCCTCCTTCGGTGACGGCGCCGTCTGTCGTCTTTGATGACGCGCTCGATTCGGCGGCGGGCTTTGGTGTGCATCCGGGGATCTGCAAGCGCTTGCTTACATTTGTAGCACGCGAGCTCGATACTCGCGAGGAGACGAAGAGTCTCTGAGTTATTGAGGGCCTGTGGAGGATGAGAATGGGCGTGTCGGGAAGTAGGAGACGACTTACGTTCAAAGACCAAGATACGACACGCGAACCTTCAACACATCCGATAACCACGAAATTGCCTCTTTTCTCGGCCTGGAGGTCGGATCCCTTATACAACGATTTGAATGCTCCCTGAATTCAGGCTGCGTGGCTGAACACTTACCTCACTGAATACAGCTATCACCTTGCCAGTCGAGACTGCACGAACAACTGTGAAAGTTGTTGCAGTCAGACCCACACCGTCAGTGACGCTGAAAACACGCACCAACGCGAGAAGAATGACCACTGATGTCTTGAGTAACAACTCCTCTGCCCATGTACACCCAGGAATCTCTGTCGGGTCTTCGGATATGAACCTTGACCTGAATGTCTCTGAAGTTGTCACGAGGTGCAGGAGGTCCTGGGGACGACGCTACGACGGTAGAAAGGACATATGCGCACAGAGAGGCGTGATTTAGAGGGCGTCTACGTACGCTGGAGGTTCAGTATATCCGAGTGGACGATTGGTACGGTGTGACTTTGGGAAGCTTGTGAGATGCCACTACTCATGACATCGTCCACATCCATCTCCGTCTAGAACAGGCCAAGATAGAGCAGATGTCAGAAGGGAGCAAGGACATCCTTATATCACATTACCATGTTCATAGTAGAGGCAGGGTCGATTCTCAGGAGGAGTTGGTACGTATGGTGGAGACTGAACGACTTCGCGTCGTCAGCACGTGGTCTAGATTAGATTGCTTTGATTTTCGAGTCGATTACTTGCTGCAACAATGTCATGAACCGAAAAAAATAATCCTAGTACAACATTCTTTGTGATATTCAGACAAAGAGGACAGGGGATTATAGAATTACTGCCAGAATTTATTCAGAAATGTCATCTCAACCTGCGCCGACTTGGACAAACCGATGGTCCGATACGCCTTTCCCCCTTCCTCGCAACTTGCCCGATTGGCAGAAATAGCCAAGGATGATATGACCACAATATGCTAACCATCGTCAAAATTGAGAAAGAGGTGAAATTTTATCTGGCAGCTGCGCGCAGCAACTGACTCGATGGTTCGTTTAGTTCGACGAGAACAAAGATTATTTGGATCAAGATGAGCACTGCAACAATATGGAGGAAAGCGATAGCTAACAGCACAGGCAGGCGCGGTCCAGTAAGAGACACCGCCCATGGGCAAGACGGCCAAGACCGAAACGGGCACAGACAGAGCAAAGGCAGCAAGCTTACGAGCCCGGTCGGCGCCGTCGCAGTCACTCCAAAACTTCAAATCGTGCCGCTGCTATAAAGAACAAGCTATAAAGGAGAAGTTTTGCTGAGGGTCAAGAAAGCGTTGGAAAGTGAACAGACACCTGGAAAACGTGCTCTGGTGATGCAAACGGTGGGTACATTGCAGTACTAGTAGCATGCGTTGAATTCAAGCACCCCCAAATTATTTGGAGGCACGCGAGAACGAATAGGATCGAAAATAGACTACGATTGTCATTTAATAAATCAACACAATTTACATCATACAACTAGTGCTCAGCTCAACGCAACTCCGGGGAAAGGTAATTCCCTGCTACAATACAGAGATTTCGAGGTGTGAATTGTACGTTCGTTATGGGAGTCCGCTTTGTGGGGAACGTTGCGAGAAGATCAGTGCTTGAAAAGGGAGTTAGAGAGAGTGAAAAAGCTGAGAACGGCAGATTATGAACGCACGTTTCCGGATTATCTTCATCTCCGTAACTATGCGGTGTCGCAGGTTCACCAGTCGCCAGACCCATGGGGGTGTACGAGGAATTCCCATTCTCTCGAAGTTTGCGACGAGACCCACCGGCACCTTTCACATCCCAACATCTTACCGTCCAATCTGCTCCACCGCTAACTAATAAGGATGATTCCGCACTGAAGGCCACGGAGTATATTGAAGCTGTGTGTCCGGTCATTTTTTTTATTCTCTTGCCAGACCCAAGATCCCATAGGTTGATGGCGAGGTCCTCACCTGGAAGGAGTCAGTAGAAAGGAGGCAAGAAAGAGAAGTGAACACACCAGCGCTCGCCAGATAACGACCGTCAGGGCTGAGGGCCAAAGACGAGACTGTACCCTGGTGTCCTATGAAAACACGAATACATGAACCCCGTTGAACATCCCACAGTCGTGCAGTCCAGTCGCTCGACCCGGTCGCAAGATACAAAGAGTTCGGATGGAATTGCACACACTGCAACACATAAATAAGAGCCGGAAGCAAAGAATTTGGAATAAACAAACATCGACGTCGCTCAGATGGCCAGCATAGACTCTTAAGCACGATATTCTATCTGTCGACCAAAGTCTGGCAGTTCGATCCCGACTACCGGTGGCGAAATAAATGCCCATAGGGCTCCATTTGACATCCCAAATTGGGTTCTCGTGTCCACGAAAGGCGACAAGATTGGTCATGGTGTCCATTGACCACAACCGAACGGTGGCATCCGCCGATGATGATAAGAGATATTTTGGGGGTGCAGCGGAACCGCTTAATGGATCGAATGCGACAGAGTATACAGGCCCACTGTGACCAATCAGCTTTCGTGTATTGTTGCCCCCTTTTTCTCGAATTTTACGAAGGGAAGAAGCTCGAGAAAAGGGTTAGGTTATTTCAGCACTGCAGTGCACACACTCACAATCCCGTATTGTTGTGGATGTGAAATCGCTTCTGAAGCCACGTAATTTTTCTCCCTTGAGACTCCATAACCGGATATAGCTCTCAGAAAATCCTGCAGCCATCAACGACGTATCCGGAGAGAACGCGCAGCATGGCGCGCTTGCCCAGGTTCAGATACGAGAACAAAAGAATAAGATAGAAACGCATACCCTTCGGCGACGTCATGCAAAGTATATGCACAGATACTAGGCAAGGCACGCGACCTAACAGCAGCAGCCTGAGTTGAATTCAAGTCTATGTTAGTGAGCACAGAGGGCTCTAGTCGGATACGTTTTCTAGCGTCCCGGACGTGGTTGGCCTCGCGTTCCACGTCAATAGTCCGAAATGTGGGTGGATGTGGGAGGAGATCGGATTCTGCTGGAGCCACGACGCCAGGGACGGGCTGTCTGATGCTCTGCACATCGTACTGCCCAGAAGGGTCCCGATCGACGAGTGCCTGCTCCCGCAGCACGCGTTGTGTCTCGTTTCGAAGTTCGTCTGATATAGGGGCAGGTCCAAGTTTGAGATCTCTCATCATATTGAACGCTTGCGGATTATTTAGATTTGCTGCCCCATTCGTGCGTGGAATAAGTGACGACAACAGGCCGGTGGACTCTTCCCATGCATTCGGTGCCACGGAAGTGGTGCTGGACGACGTGACTGTATTGTGGGTGAACAAAAGCAACGTGATTCTTGGATGAGATGTACCATCAAATCTCAAGTGGTTGTTGACCACTCGCATCACCGATACTCGACCACGCTTGCCCAATTCCCCGGTAAAACCCTCGCCCGCGCCAAATGCTTCTCCTCCTACACCCTCTGTCAGCCAGCCTACGAGGAGTCCAAATCCAGAGCGGCTCATGCGGACGACATATTTTTCGTCTCTGAATCTCTGGGCAAGTTCATCGTTTTGCACATGGGCTGGAAGAAGAAGGGTGGATACATGATGAAGAGTTGCACTATGCGAAGTAGAGAGTGATGAGGCGAACGTAGAGTAGAATTTTATGGCTAGAGACCTTCAGCCCACTTGGTTCAGACAAACAACCAGATGACGTACCAGCTTCTTTCAGGCCACGTTGAATGAGATCCAGATAGAAATGGACAAATATTGGGAACAATATTGGCCGAAATTCAGGCTGAGGACTGCGTCAAGGAACGTGTTATGTATTTTCTGTGCTGGACGCACGCGATACATATCAAGGGAACCATCCACCCATGCCTCCAGTTCACGAAATCCTTCTTGCTTGTCTGTAGGATCAAGAGATAGAATGTCCTCCGCGCCTACAGAGCCAATGCTGGCGAGAAGGTTCTGGATGTTGGTTGGATTGCCCATGGCGGTTAATTCTTGCAGTACATTCGCAGATTCCTTGAGGACATTTTCCCCAGGTCGCGATGGCTTTTGAGCATAAACGGCCAGAGTCTTGAGGAGGTCATCTGGAGGAATTGTATCTGGTAGCTTTCCCTTGTCGTCCGTGCCATCTATGGCTTCGAGCAGTGCCTTTTCAGCTGCTGAGTGTCCCCGGGAACGCAGATACTCAAGTATTAAACGCTCTTCGGCAGAGGCATTCTGGATGGGGTCTCGCGGAGACGGTGATTGGGACGAGCCAGACATGGTTTTACCACCACGTGACCCTGCCACTCGTCGCGACTTCAACTTCTTTGAAATTGCTCTCTCAGTTTCACAACAATGGCACCAACGAAACAAACCAACCGCCAGGCAATTACTCTCAAGGGATCCACGGCTCTGGTAACGGAATTCTTTAAATACGCAGTCAACACGTAGGTTCTCCGCCTTTGATACAGTATTACAGTGCAATGAATCTCAACATTCCAAGAATACTGTTCCAACGCGAAGTGTACCCCTCCGACGACTTTCACATGGTCAAGAAATATGGACAGGTGGTCCTCGTAACGCAGGATCTCGCGCTGGAGAACTATCTTGAAAAGTACGTGATTCGCGTCAATTGGCCATGGTGATTCTACAATATGTATGCTACGCAGGATTCTCAAGCAGGTACAGAGTGAGTGGCACGCCAATTGCAATGTACCCACCGACAACATTATATAGAGTGGATTCTGACTGGATCGGTCACCCAATTGGTTCTCGTCATCCTGGCCAAGGATACCCGCACAACACTTGAGCGGTGGGTTTTCGATGTGAAGCTGGTTGAACCACCAGCAGATGGAAAGGAGGAGTGAGTGGACTGTTTTGACCAAGTGGGTTACATTAACGTTGTCGCAGGACTGGCAAGCCCGAAGCTGAAATCCAGTCTGAGATACGGGCAATTTTGAAGCAGATCGTATCAATGGTGACGTTCTTGCCGGTGATGCAGGAGGACAAGGTGTTCAACATCCTGGCATACACGTCGGATTCCGCTGATGTGCCGGCGGGGGAGTGGATGGACACTGATCCACTTGCTATTGAGGCGAGCAAGAGCCAGCAGGTGAAGATGAGGAGTTTCAGCACCGACGTGCACCGGATCGAGGCGATGGTAGCGTATCGGTACGAAGAGTAGGCAGATGTTCGGTGTGATCCGTTGCAACGCCATCGAGTCACACTCCCATGTCACACTTGGGCCGACATCGTGTTCCATAAAGCGCTCCATCTCAGATTTACAATGCATCTTAGTATTTGAGCAATTTTTTCTGGCTGTATGGAGGTCAATATAATAGAAGGTTAAATAGCCCCTAACCATGCCATTTCCCAAATGCTACCAGCTGGGCTAAAAAGCAAAGGAAAAAATCAGGGAAAGCTTGAAGACCCAGCCTACGATGTACATGAATGTACAGGAACAGTCTTCAGGCCAGAAGTTTGGCGGGAGGAGAAAGGGACAAAGGGGTGACTCGATGGGGGGGGTGTCACGACATCAAATGCTGATCTCTACCATGAACGTCTGGGTTACCGAGACAGTAGGCCCAGTACTTTGGGCGGGTTGAAGCCAAGGTCGGAGTGGTCGACGGGCGCGTGGATGTTTCAGTGCGACTGACAGTGATGATGATCAGCCCAAGCTTGTTGGGTGGCAGGCTGCCGCAGAGCGGTGCTGGAGATTGATACAGGACCCCTGACATTCAGTACAAATGCCTGTTCCCACGGAGGCAGAATTTGACGGGACTCAAATCTCAGATTTTGGGTGATTTTGTCGGGATTGGAAGACGCCTACACCCAAAATCGGACCAAATTTGTCGGGATTCAGGTCCAGATCAAAATTTTCGCCCAGTATGCTCCAGTATGACCTACTTTCGAAAAATTTCTCGCGCAGCCGCGACTTTTTGTCGGGATCCGCGCCAGGCCTGAGCTCAATTTCGGCGAAAATTGTCGGGATTTGGCACGGGGAAAACGCATTTTTTTTTTTCCAAAATTTGTCGGGATTGGGATCAGGCATTTGTACCGAGCGTCAGGGGTCCTATTGATACTAGTAACGATTGGCAGCGAGTATTAAGGTACCCTACCCGGGGCCTACCGAGTTGGCCAGGGACCCAGGAGAATGGATGGACCCGAGGGAAAGGATAGGATTGTCATGGAGACTTTCTATAAGCAGCTCGTGTCCTGGAGCTGTCCCCATCTTTGATCACCCCTTCATCAACGTCAGGTTACGCTCTTTTCTTTCGAACGCCCATCTCCCCTCTCTTCCCCTCCCCTCCCCTCCTTTGTCTGGCCGGGCCATACACTTTATATATTCCCAAGACCATCACAGTTCAACGTTAACAATGGGCGAGAGTTGGTTCCAGAGAGAGTTCATGGCGCCCAGAAGGCTCGCCTTCAACGTCATTTTTTATGGCCTTCACTTCTTCTTCTTTGCGTATGGGTGGCACAGTCAGGCAAGTTGTTTACATCGTCCTTCGTCCACCTCCGCTCACCCTCTCCAGCAAACCAACACGAAGCTGGCGGCCCTCAACGGGCTCAAGTTTTCCGTCTGGACCTCCCGCGGTGCTGGTCTGGTGCTCGCCTTTGACGGCGGCCTCATCCTCATTCCCATGCTGCGAAACGTCATCCGAGTTGTCCGTCCCAAACTGGCATGGCTCTTCCCCGCCGACGAGAACATCTGGTTCCACAGACAAGTTGCCTACTCTATGGCCTTTTGGGCGATGGTCCACACCACAGCTCATTACGTCAATTTCATAAATGTCGAGCGTACCCGTAAGCAATTGTCGTACTTCGGCCTTGAATTCGAACTGAATTCTAACCCCTACAGAGGTTCGCAAGCAGATTGCCCTCCAGATCCACTACACCCAACCCGGCGGAATAACTGGTCATTTCATGCTCCTCATCATGGTGCTTATGTATACTACGGCCAGTGCGAAGGTTCGAAACCAGTGTTTCGAGGCGTTTTGGTACACGCACCACCTCGCCTTCTTTTTCATGCTTGGGCTGTACACGCACGCCACTGGATGTTTCGTCCGTGACTCTGTTGATCCCGACTACATTCCTAGTTTCCCCTTCTATTCGACTGAACATTGTCTTGGGTATCTGAGCTGGCGGTACACAATCTGGCCGGGTATCCTCTACTTTGCAGAGCGGGTGTACAGGGAATATCGTGCTCGCAGATCCACTCGTTTGTCCAAGGTCCTCGTACATCCTAGCGGTGAGATTTTTTCTCTTTCTGGTGACGTGGACATGGATCTTATCATTTCATGCGTAGGTGCTATGGAGCTGCGGATTGTCAAGCCTAGCTTCAAGTATACTGCGGGTCAATGGCTTTTCATCCAAGTTCCGGAAATATCTCGTTTCCAATGGCACCCGGTAGGGTCCACATGCCCGTTTCTTTACTCTGCGATTTACGCTGCCTCTAGTTCACCATCACATCGGCCCCCAAAGACCCTTATGTTTCTGTCCACATCCGGCAGGTTGGTGACTTCACGCGTGGTCTCGGTGACCGCCTCGGTGTCGGCCCATCTGTCGTTGCTGCCATGACCTCGGCCGCAATGAAAGGTGAAGAGAAAAGCGAGAAAACTGGATCAACCCGCGGTGACTTTGTCGAGCTTGATGCCAGCAGTGGTGTCTCTCTTCCTGACGTCCGTATTGATGGTCCTTACGGCGCGCCCGCTGAGGATGTGTTTGACGTTGAGGTTGCTGTCTTGGTCGGAGCTGGTATCGGTGAGCGACCAAGCCGTTCTGACGTTGCCGCAAGTTAACAACTTCGACGTGCAGGTGTCACACCTTTTGCCTCCATTCTCAAGGATATTTGGTACCGCCAAAGGTCAGGCAACTGCGGAACACTCCGTCGCGTCGAGTTCTTCTGGGTTTGCCGTGATGCTCCTTCTTTCGGTTGGTTCCAGAGTCTTTTGTCGGAAATTGAGGCTGCGCAAGCGGATCGTGCGTCCTTTAAATCTTTGCTTTTGCCCATGTTAATGCAACCCTTCTAGCCAACTTCCTGCGCATCAACGTTTACCTCACTCAAAAGATCAACGAAGACATGCTCTGGAACATTGCGGTGAATGACGCTGGTGCAGAGTATGACCCCCTGACACTTCTGCGCACCCGAACCATGTTCGGTCGTCCCGACTGGATGACCATCTACGGTCAGATGAGACAAGCCATCGAAGGTGGCCAGTACCTCCCAGGTAGTACTTCCCAACTGAAAACAAAAGTCGGGGTAAGTGTTATACTCGTAAATATCTAGGATTCTATTCACGTTTTACCCGCATCAAGACATACTTCTGTGGGCCTACTCCTATCGCCAAAGCTCTCAAGGAGGCCACTCTTCACCACACTTGCTCGACGGTGGAGTTCACCTTTGCGAAGGTTAGTACAAGCATTTACGTGTAACCTTTCTTTGCGCTGATTTCTGGTACTCAGGAACATTTCTGATCGGAATGGATGTGGGCGATTCGTGAATTCCGACGGTTTCTTGCCATACCCTATTTCATTGTAACGTTACTAGTGTTCGCACGCCCTCGCCAAGTCAATGAATTGGATTGTGCACTGTGAATGCCATCGTATTTTATCTACTCTTGTAAACCCAGACACATTATTTAATCATTCGTCCACAAATCTGTGGCCACTTTAACTTTATGTCCCCAAAGTTTGGTTGCCGTACCACATTTCTAGTACCAGACATCCCGTCGACCATATATCAACTTTGAAATCATATCCTCGCTTCCTAGAATCAATCACTTCTGGAGCCATCCCAAAGGCCGTGCCTCTGAGCTCGGTAAATGCCTGGCCAACTACATCCTCCTTCTTGGAAATTTAAAAGTCAGAAATTTTACCAACTCCTGATTGTTTCACTAGAATGTTGTCTCCTTTCAAATCACGGTGCAAAATTCCAGCCGAGTGGAGGTGTTCAAGACCGGCGAGTATTTGTGCAGTGAACCACTTCGTCACGTCCTCCGAAAAACGCCCATGTCTCAGAAGACAGCTTCCAATAGTTCCGCCAGGAACGTATTCTAGGAAACTTCCGAGAAGTCAGAAAGTTCACAACAGCAACTACTATGACTCAACATGTTAAGATCTTCAGCTGTTTGATCAAAATCCCAGATACTGAGGATTTATCAATGGGACCACCTCAAACTATCTAGCGATCTACACACCTGGACAATATTTGGATGTTCAAGATCCTTCAGGGTTTTACTTTCAAGTTTCAGTGCCTTGACCAGTTCCATTTGGCGCGACTCGGCTCGATCACTGGCGGTCTGTGGTGTCTCCACTTGCTTGACGGCCATGAGCTCGCCGTTTTTAGCGTTAAGTGTAAGATACACCCGGTTATAGCTTCTCTTGGCAATCAGTTCCCCGCGGACCCAGTGGAATGTAGCTGAAGAATAAATACCAGCCAGATGTCAGATATAAAATAGTCCTCACTCAATCTATGAGCAATAATGTCATCCTCACCTGCCTTAGCCAACGAGGCGGAAGAGGAATGGCCTGCCGGCCGTGACGAGCGGAAGTTCGACGAAACTCTCTCGCCACGACTAGCCGCCTTGCTGTCCTGACTCGGGAGGTAAGTTTGAAAGCGCTGATCCTTGGCAAAAGTATTTTTCAACGTCGGGCAATCGACCGAGGTCTTAGACATGCGGGTGGTGGTCATAAGAAATGAGCGGGCGACTGTAGAGATAGACTCGGAGCGAACATGTGGGCAAGTGAAACTAAGCTGATACCGTGACTGGTTGCAAAGAGAGGAATCAAGCAGAGCATCAAAGCCACGAACAACAGGCAACGGATTTAAATAAGTTCGGGGATCATTGGCAGTCACTGGCAGCACCCAGCATCGTGAAGAATCGAGATGAGAATGAGGAATTGATCAGGATCGGATCGATTTGTCTTCTTGTCCATTAGCCATGATTCCAAACAACGCGTAAACACGCTCCTCCTCTATTCACTTTGACAGGCTCCTTGGCTTTTAGCTCCACGACAATGGATAAGGCGCGCAATGCCTTGAAGGAAGTTTTTGGCTTTCCGGCCTTTCGCTTGTCACAAGAACAGGTTGGGCCTCATTTGTAGCCAACTTCTGCTAAGTTCTGACCCTACTTTCTCCGTGATTTCTCCCAAGGCAATAGCCCAATTAGTCGAACGAAATGAAAACACGCTGGTCGTATTTCCCACTGGGGGAGGCAAATCTCTCTGCTATCAAATCCCTGCTCTATGCCTCGACTTCACTCTCGTTATTTCTCCCTTGCTCTCACTCATGAAAGATCAGGAATGTACCTGTCATCTCACCGTTATGTACCTTCACTAAATCGCATTTCCAACCATCAGGTTGATGTACTTGTCCAGAAGAACGTGAAAGCGGCGAGTCTTGATAGCACTCTTTCTGCGGACAAAGCATCCTGGGTGAAGTCGGAGGTACTATCAGGCGCCATGAAGATACTTTATGTAGCCCCTGAGAGGTCAGTGCCCATTTTTTTTGTCTGATCTCGATTCACTCGTGTGTTCATAGGCTCAACAATGAATCATTCATACATATGATGAGTCAAGTGAAGATCTCGCTCTTAGCAGTAGATGAAGCCCATTGTATCTCCCAGGTACGCCTATTCATTAAGTCTTGCCACCAACAACATAGTCTCGCAGTGGGGCTCCAGTTTCCGACCAGAATACCTCAAAATTGCCCGGTTTGCCGAGGAACAAAATGTGGAGCGTGTGGTTTGCCTTACCGCAACTGCACCTCCTGCCGTCGTAGACGATATCTGCAAAGCGTTCCGCATACCCAAGGCAGGCGTGTTTCGCACTCCCGTTTTCCGACCCAAGTAAGCAGCAGTTCTAAGCCAGGGAATTCCGTATCTATCTATCATACAGCCTCTCTCTACGCGTCGAGGTCGCGGAAACTCTAAACAAGAAGCTGGAAATTTTATTACCCCTACTCAAGTCGCGGACTGGGTCCTCCATCATATATGTCACGCTCCAGAAACATGCCGAAACCGTAGCGAATGCACTAACTTCGCGCGGAATGCAGGGTGTATTGGTATACCACGCAGGGCTCCCAGCAGAACAACGGCAACAAGTTCAAGTAGCTCTGGTTCTCTTTCCTCGTGTCTTCTCTTACTGTCAGGTTCCAGGAGACGTTCATGAAGCCCGAAGATGGTCCCGGTACCATTGTTGTCGCTACAATCGCATTTGGTATGGGTATCGATAAATCCAACATCAGGCAAATTCCCTTCTCACACCCAAATCCATCTTCTGACCCCTGTTCCGCGCATATGAAAATGCTTTAGACAGGTAAAATATCTCTCAACATCTGCACCCATGTTTTCACCGCAATACATAGGTCATACATTTGTTTATGCCCAAAACGCTAGAAAACTACAGCCAAGAAGTAGGCAGAGCTGGCCGAGATGGTTTACGTTCGACTTGCGTCATGTTCTTGGCTGCAGCCGATATCCCGATCCTCGAAGGGTTTTGTAGGGGGGATACTTGTGCCAAACGGGATTTGCAGTTATGGTTACAAGAGGTCGCATTGAAAGCACCCTCTAGCGACTCGACCTTGGACTTCAACCTGTACGAACAGAGCAAGGTGTAAGTTACTGATATCACAGTGCTTAGCTGTCATCTAATTTCTGGCAGCTATGACATCCGAGTAACGTCTTCTTTTATTTCACGAGTATACGAGGCCAATCGTTGTCAGTCTAATGTCCTAGGTCTGTGCTATGCTCAGCTGGAGCTCGATTATGGGTTTATACGCGCTATTACACCTTTTTATTCGATATACGAAATCATTCCACGCGGCGCTTCAGAACGGGCAAATGTCTTGGGAGACAAAAGCCGTGAGGCTGTTGCCCTCCGTGCGCAGTGGCGAATTAAGGGGGAGAAATTTGAAGTGCGAAATTTCCTTCTGAAGATGATCTCCAAGCTGATTATAACCAGGTCAATGTGGTTGACGCTGCTGTTAGATCTGGTCTAGATCGAAGTGATCTAGCTAAGAAAATCAGCAGATGGGAATTCGACGGTCGGTGTTCCTTGTTGTCCCTGGGTTATAGGTGACCCTTATTTTTTCTAGGCTTCATCCAGACAAGACCGTCCCAACTCAGAGCGGCAAGTGATTCCAATCCTCATTTCTGCGTAAATTGATTCCATGGGTATTCAAGCGATATGCACTGCTCAAAAATCCTCTGCCGAAAACCCCAGATATGATCGAAAAAATTGCCGACGAACTGTTTGAGGGCATGCAGAAGAGGGAAGATGAGGGTTTGTACTCTAGGGCCTCTGTTTGCTGTGCTTGTTCAAGCTACTCGTTCACAGGAATCGGCAAGCTCAAAAAAGTGCTCGAAGTTGCCACAGATGACGAATGTGATTGGTTTCATCACTCTAAACGTGTGGGGTGCTGAGTACGCTCAGGTCTCGCTCGTAATCTTTCTCAATATTTCGGCGACGAAGATGCGGTTCCCGATGAAGGATGTGGTCTCTGCACGTTCTGTACCACGGGACAATCCGTGATATTTGCTCCGCATCTGATTGTAGACGTCGACAGCAACCAAATCTCGGCCATTCTCAACGCCTGTCATGAAAGAGATGATCCTCGCCTTTTAGCTCGGATGGCCTTTGGAATGTATGTGCACACTGCTCATCGATATTGCTGATCGAATAATGTCGAGACTGACCTGAATTTATTCAGTGCTTCTCCTCGCCTCACTACCCTCAAATGCTCCACCAGCCACCCTCTATTTGGAAGCATGGTCAACACTGACTTCAATGCATTGGTGATCATATTCAAGTTTGAATCCCTTGTATCAAATGCACACTTACCCGGTGCTATAGGTGAAAGCCTTTGATGCGGAGTGTGCAAAGGCAGACTACCAGAGCGAAATACTGTCTTTCCCATCAACTGTGAGCAAGAAGCGAACCTATTTACAAGCTTCCTCTGGCACGAAGTCGGGACGCGGAGGACGAGGTGGCAGTAGCAACAAGCGAGTTCACCGTTAGAATACATACCACGTCGGGGGAAAATGGCTCAAATTAATCTACAATCAGCTAGTCGATATATCGTTGGAACAGTGGCTGCGAATTCCACAATGCATGTCTTGATTCAACAAAATTGTGTCAATGTCCAAATTCGCCAGTGGCTGTGAAATAATGTTGTTGTTTGTCACAGGAGAGTGGCATATCCCTTTACGGATTTGCCGGATTTTGAGTTTTTCCTCCAAATCTGTCCGCATTGTGATCAGGTACCAGATCGGATATCCCGGGCCGAGAAGAGAATCTTATCGGCAACTGATGTTCTCGCCGTGGGAAATTGAGGGTGTTTTTTGCGAATTATTTTCGGAGCGGCCGTGGGATCGGGAAATTTGTTGAAAAACCAAAAATCGGCCAGTATCGTCCACCCAATGGATCGGACTAAG
Organism: Mycena sp. CBHHK59/15; assembly: GCA_029204085.1. Classification (NCBI taxonomy): domain Eukaryota; kingdom Fungi; phylum Basidiomycota; class Agaricomycetes; order Agaricales; family Mycenaceae; genus Mycena; species Mycena sp. CBHHK59/15. The sequence goes on from JARGXW010000049.1 coordinate 222,300, forward strand.
GCCCACCTACCAACTTCCGTCAATGATTTGGATCGGACATGCTGATTTTTTTTCGTCCTTCCGTCCGCATTATGATCGGACACTGAGAGGACCCCGGATAATAGGTGGGGACCCCTGATACAAATCCTGACTAATTTTTGGGTTTTGAGGCTCCAAGGGTGGTCCAAATCCTGACGAAATTCGCCAGAACGACGGAAATGCCTGGTAGGCAATCCTGACGAAATTTCGCTGATAGTGACGCGCCTGTTCAGATTTCCTGACCAAGGATCAGATGGCTCAGTGGTAGTGACCAGAACGTAGGACTGAAAGTGCTTTTTGCGTGCCATTTCGAGCCCGCCTGGTAGCGCCATATTCTATTTTTGCTTGTATTTCCATAATATTTTACGAGACTCCCGCAAATTTTGCTTGACTCCCCGTGTCCTGCCATTCAATCCCTCAGCTTACATTGGACAGGGGAAAAAATTCCCTGCCTCGTCGGATGCCCTTCCCGAGGTCAGCTCTTTGAGCTTGTGCATGCCCGTCAATTCCGGGCCATTCCGGAAGCGACATTGAGATTCCAGACAAAACACTACCACCTCCTGCCGCCATTCACCTTCCTTTGTCGGCTCGCAGGGGCCGTCAAGACCAATGTGACGGGTCTTGAGCTTACGGTGGAGGACAAAGTCTTGTTCACAGACTTTCAGAACGGGGTTGGTCGTTTTAATGCAGCTGTGAAGGCGTCACAGTCCCGTAAAAAGACGGCTGAGTTGGACGCGGACACCGGAGAGGATACTACACAAGGTTTCTAAGTACCTATTAGCATCTAATGACTTCTTTTTGCATATCCTGACGTCTCAGAGGCTTGTGCAGCTCGGTTTCTGCTTTTTAAAGAGTTTCCTGATGAAATTGAACCATTTTGAGGCCTGTTTGGGCTTTCCTGATGTTTTTCGGGTGATTTTAGGCCTGTTAGCGATTTCCTGACAATTTTGGGGAAATTTTTGGGGGCCTGTCTGTGCCAATCCTGACGAATTTGGCGAAACGACTAATTTCTGACTTTAAAATCAGGGGTCCCCACCTATTATCCGGGGTCCTACACTGAGCTCATTTTCAGCCAAAACTGCCTCATGATCGGACGTCACATTAATATTGTCACAAAGCTCTCCTTCTGTCACGTGTCCTCTTCGGTTTGGACGCGTTGATTCGGAAGCTCACAAGCCTAAAAGCTGTTCCATGGTTGCCACTCCCCGCCAGATACCTGCGCCCGTAGATCTGGTCGCCTTGCAAAATGCGAGTCGTGTTCTCCAGGATCAATTCGCGAAAGATGGCCAAATCATACCAGACCTGGGGGACACACTTACTGCTTGTACGCATGCGTAGTGATTTTGTGCTGAAAAAACCAAGTTTAAACTTTGCATCATAGCCGGTAGCCAGGCGTCGGCCTCATATAGCGTGTTCCCTGATGACATTCGGGTTCCTTTCCAGAAACGAAAACTGATAGGGATACCTGAGGCCTTGTTTCAATTCTACAACAGTAAGCAAGCGTCATTTATGTTCACGTATTGACTGACGTTCTCGGTAGGTACCAGCGTAAATTCTCACATGGGACTCATGCCAGAGATCGAGCGCGCCTGGATATCAATCGACCATAAGCTTTTCCTCTGGGACTATGTAGAAGGGTAAGACTTTTCATGCCATGCTCTTCTGCCAATATTTAGCAACGGTTAGTCAAGAAATCAGCTCTTTTGTGGATCAGCCAGATGTGATCACAAACGTCGCAGTTGTAAGACCCAAGCGGGGACTTTTCATTGACGAAATAAGCTCTCTTCTGGTCATTTGCACGCCACTATCTGTCGTTCTTATCGCTCTGTCTTCTTCTCCTGTTCCTGGCTCAAAGCGGAAGGAAATCAAGCTCTACGCCACCGACTTCACGGTGGCTACTGAGATTGAAATGACGTCGGTCATTGGGACTACGGATGGCCGTATATTTATGTCTGGCTCTCAGGACGGAAGCCTGTATGAACTTCACTACCAGGAGAATGAATCGTGGTTTGGTAAACGAGTACAGCTCATCAATCACTCTGTCGGGGGTGTACAGAGTCTTCTTCCTCGATTCGCCTCGTCAAATTTAGACGGTAAGCTGCATTTTCAACCCTACGCTTCGAGTATCCAACATATTTTTCAGATCGAATCATATCAGTGGTTTCGGATCTTTCAAGAAATTGCTTCTATACACTCAACGCAAAAAATAGCATTTCCATATACCGTCCAGATGGTGATAAATCCGTCCAACACGTTCAGACAATTACCAATCTGTACAAGGCGGCGCAGGACAAGGCGCCTGGATCTCCCGCCCTTGCACCTAAAACATTTCAAATTGTGGCACTTCATATTGTGGATCAATCCGAGTCGCGATCGGGAATCCAACTTCTTGCTATTACCAGCAATGGTGTTCGCCTGTATTTCTCTCCCGCCATGGGCTACAGTTACTCGTATGGTGGCGCTAGTAGCCAGCAGCTCGGTTCGCGGACACTCCAACTAGTACACGTACGGTTACCGCCTTCGAATCTACTCCATCCAGATGAGCAAGCACATCCATACCGGCCTCCTGTCACATCGTACGGTGCTTCTCATGCTCCCGCTCCACCCCCGTCTCGAGCCTATATTATTTCTGGACTAGAAAGCTCTTGCTATGTCGATGGCCTCACAATAGCAGCGCAACCCGGTGATACTGACGGCACCGACTATATCCTGTGCATGTCCCCCGACCTCACCCGTATTGGCTCCCTAGGTCAGCTAAACCTGCCGCAGATAAATCCCGTTCAACCATTGGCACCTTATAACAATCCGGCCAGCACTAGCCGTCCTCCCTTGACTGAATATGCCACTCTACTAGCTATTCCCGGAAGAACATGGGCCATGGCACCGGTTCCTCCTGCTACCCATTCCTCCAATCCTTCGGGCACGCCGATTCCCGCCGTCACCAATGATCTAGCCACCCAGTTCGGCACTAATCCCCGTCAATTTATGATTCTAACGAACGTCGGGTTGACCTTTTTGATCAAAAGACGGGCTTTAGACTACCTGAAGGCGGTCATTGAAGAGCTGCAGTCAGAAGGAAATGTGCAACCCATTATTGAGTTCAGAGACAGGTAAGTCTACAAATGAAATCGAGGCGGGAAATGTCATGTTTCGGACAGCTTTGGAAGGGATCAGACATGCGCGATGCTGCTAGGACTTGCGAGCGGTAATACTTTCCTGGATTCAACGGATGATTCATCCCCCGGAACGATAAGTATGATCAGTCCTGATGTAGCGGCAGTGGCGAAGCAGGCATTCTATGATTTTGGTGAGCGGCCGATGTGGACAGAGAGAGTCACATACGGAACCAGTAAGTTCCTAATCTGCCTTTCTTTTGACTTCGGATTATATCTTTCTCGCAGCGGATAGTCAAGGAACAGCCATCTTCAGTGGTCGAAGAGAGGGATTGGCCTTGTATTTGGCCCGACTGGTGCGACCAGTATGGAAATCCAAGTTAACCTCAACGGGGTGGGTATGCTAATTGCCCGTTACGACCCTCCCTGATTTATCATGCTTAGGCCGACGGGCTTACAGCAGTCTGCAATACCGGATAAAACTCTGGTCACTATCCAAAAAAACGTGTATGCCCTGAAGGATTTTTTGGATAAGAACCCTCATCTGTTCCATTCCACTCCGGGCGAAACAGGGAACGCTCGATCAGCTGTAAGTGAGCAGGAGGCTTGGAGGGTGTGTGGTTTTTCGTGAAATTAGCCTCCATCCAACCTGAAAGTTCTCTAATCGGTCTAGGCGGAACAGATTTCAGTCTCCGAGCTATTATCCCTCGCAACCAGGATAATCGAAGCCCTTTCCTTTGTACTCCTCTTGAATGATTACAAACTCGGCGAACTGGTGGCTCAGTGCGTTATCTTTGTTGTCATTGCTCCATCCACCAAGTTGATTTTCCGTTGAGTTGCGACGCTGAAACTCAGAAGATCATCACTGTTCTCACATACGAGGATCTTATCACGACCCAAAATGGAATGACGATATCTCGAGCTTTGGTCAACGTCGTGATTGACCAACAGATTGGACAACAAATCAGTGTAAAACCAAACCCAACCGTATCAACATTTGTTAAAAGTCGTAATTTAGGTTGATACGATCAGTGAAATCCTGCAGCACAGGTGTGGGTCTTTCTGCAGCACTGATGACGTAATGCTGTACAAGGTATGTGATTTGCCACATAGCGAAGTTGAATCTTATCCGTTCACAGGCCAAAGAGAACATCCGAAAAGCGGTCGAAACAAGGAGTCCTACAGAACGCCAGAATTGGCTTGCCGAGTCATTACGGTAAGTGGGTAGCCTGGTGCTGCCCTATGAGATTAACAAGTAACGTTTAGGTTGTTCATCAAAGGGGCCCGAATTCTAGAGTTCGACAAGCTGCGCGAAATTTGCGGCGACTATCAGCAACTGAATTATACCAAAGGTTGTTATATAAAGATAATATATACCATGAGATATTTGATATTCTTTATAGGCACAGTTGAGCTCCCTCTAACATGCGCTCGTATCGTGGATGCAGACAATGTCGGACTCCAATGTTGGGCCTCTGGTCAACCTCCTAATGATCTCTGCGAGTACCGGTCTCGGTGTTATGCACTGGTACTGGATTCCTTGACTGTGTTTGAGGAGAAGAATGCGGATAACAAAGCACCAATCGGTACCCTGCCTCCCAGCGAAGACCCTGAAGTGGTGCGGAGTCATGCATATGAATTGTCCTTCTCAAGCGAGGATGAGATGTTCCATTCAACGCTATATGACTGGCTGATTTACCGTCAATTGGCGGATGACCTGTTAGAGGTGTGTCCTCTGTTTCTTTTGGATCCTTCTCCACTCAACTTCTCTATCTTCAGATGCGACCAGCCTTCCTAGAGGCACACCTACGACGCGAACCCGTCACAGTCCAAAAATATCAATTACTATGGCAGTTCTATGTGAAAAATGGCCAGCCGCTACGCGCTGCCGAGGTGCTCGGGTTTCTGGCAGAATCCACTCAGTTCGTACTTGTCTCTTTCAAAAACCCTGAAGATTGACCCCCCTGATCGTATGCAGATTTGAACTCACTCTCGAGGCTAGGCTCGAATATCTGACGCTAGCTGTTGGGAACGCCAAAGCTCATCCCATCTCTATTGGCGGCAAACACGAAACCGCCATTGCTTTCCTCACGGATCTAGAGGAGAAACTGGAGGTCGCTCAGGTCCAGTTGGAGATATACAACACCTTGTTACCTAACATTAATGACGCACCGTCGGTCGGGGAGAGAATAATGGCTCTTCAAACACGACTATTCACTATGTCGGAGGTGAGGACTGCTCAATCACTTCCCTCCGTTGTATATCGTCTTACATCGATAAAGTTATACCAAGACTACGCGATTCCCTTTGACCTTCCGACGATGAAGTTACTTTGCTTACATGTTTCCGAACATCGGGACATTAACATTGTAGAATCAATTTGGAATCAGATATTCCAAGAAAGTAAGTCCGGGCCTGTGCACTGGCCTCTTGTATACTCATAGACATGCACCACAGTTAATGAAGCGGATGACGATGCTTTGGGCAGGGCAGACCTGATCATAGCTAGGGTGGGGCCATTAGGTCAGCGATTTTACCCGTCAGAGAGCGCATTTCCTCTACGTGGGTCTTTCCGAGTTATCCATACCATTCCTATGAGTCTGACTTGAATGCTAGGCAAGATCGCCCTCCTTCTAGTGAGATTTGCGCTTAACAATAAGGGATCCGTGCCATTTGGTTGGGCACCTCGAGTTTTGGTTCAATGCGGTGTACCATTTCCCGAGGTATGGGATGTGTTGCACGAAATGTACGAATCACATGTACGCCTGTCTCGTCTTTGCTTTTCGAACACTGGAACTAATGTTGGTATGTACAGGTCCCCCCCTTCAATGATCAAAAGAACGTGCAAGCCGTTTCATCTGACATTGCGGTCCTTCTTGGAGATTGGATCGAAGACGCTAAACGGCCACAGTCGACTGGTCGGCGGGGTGATGAGTTCCCAGTGGGTCGGATAGACCTCGCTGTCGATCAGTACCTGGCTGAATTGGAGGCAAGCCGGACCCAAACAAAGTCTGCCTTCGAGGATATAAAACGACAGCTACGGCGAAATTGGTAGAAAGTAGTCCTCAGTTTTTATTGATATGACATGTATAATACATTGTTTTGGCGATGTACATAGATGGTCCATAGTTAGACCTCGAGGATGGCGTCCTCTGCGCGAAGAAGCAATCGCTGCGTGATCTTTTGTGTTAAAGTATACACCTTGACCAGTGCTCTATCATGAAGATCAAGAGATAAGTCTAGTTCATTTTGACAGGTGTCTTACTGACCTTGCGGCACCCACCAAAACCAGGCCGATGATAATTAAACTAGCGATATCTCGAGATGACTCCCTTCTCCTGCTGTTGGAACGGTACCGAGCAAGGAAGTGAACCGGATTGAGAAATGGAAGAGATAATAGCATGTGGACGATTCTGTGAGAATAGCATCAGGTCCCAGCAAGGCTAGCAATTGTAATACCTACGATCCAGCACCAACAACAGGGAGGCCCAGCAGGAAACGTCGAATGAAGGATTTCAAGATGCTCGGTTCCGAGTGAGGCAAGGGCATACCCAGCGGAGCATCCCTTTGGCCAAAAATTGGGCCATCTACGCCGGTCTCATCCTGGAGAATGCGCAGAACTGCACGGATGATGTCCTGTGCAATTTCAAAGGGTGAAACGAAGAATATGGGGTAACGGGAATGAGAGGGCCCCTCGAAAGCCGACATGAAATAGGTTGTGATAAACGACGAAAGCATGACGAGAACGGTGAAGAGGATCGCTGAAATGGCTCCTACAATGACTGCAAAGATATCAATTACAGGGTCAGGATCAGTGCAACGGGGGAGCCAGCTACCCGGGTTGGTCGCAATTCCGACGATTATAGTGCGCGAAAACCTGTAGTTATAATGACATTGCGGGCAGGAAAAGAAAGCGCTTCCTGAGCTTGACGTTGAATATGCCCGGAGGTTAAGGGCAGCATCGGCTTACCTGATGCAGACGAGTTCCTCCATGTCTGCAGACATTTGACATGCACAAAGGAGATAGAGCCTTTACAGAGACAGGGTTTTATCTTACACAAGGATTAAAAAATGGAGAGAACACCGAGGGACTAAGACTGTACGAGGCGGCCCAATGTGACTTCCTCCACTCCAGCTAAGCATATCCGGCACTGGCGTTCGTCGGCCATAGACTGGGTCACTGAGCGCGAGTGTGTGTTGGCTGTTCAAGAAAGAGTCAAAGCCAGAGTCAAGCGAGCCCGCCGAGACGTGTAACACTCAAGTAACACTCGTGTCATCCATCGTACGTGACCAAGCAATATGATCGAGATTCGACTCACAACTCAAGTACAGGAAACGATATTACCGCGTAAATCTGGTGTCTACAACGGAGGACTGGGGTTATGAGGCGTCCATGAAGTCGTTGGAGAAGCTGAGGTTATGCATGATATGCGCGTTTCGTCTCAGGTAGGTGAATATCAATGAATGCCGAAAGAGTACTATTACATATACCTCAGGCTCTAATAAGTCAGACATTGTCCAATCTCAAGGCAAAGAGAGGTGACTGAAGCCAATTGTTGCATTTCAAGTGCTCGGTTAGCCAGACATCGACGGACCGATGTATAGGTATATTAGTATATAAATAAAATGCAAACGAACGGAGAGACTCGTCAATGCATGACAAGTTACAGCGGTGGATGACAGTAGTAATACAGGATCTGTGAGCCGTTTGAAGTTCATAACGGAGGGGAGGTGGAGGTGTTCGACGGAGCTAGACCTTTGATCGGGTTCCGATTCGCAGAGTACTGTGGGGGCAGCTCCACAACACCATCCTCGTTGGGGGGTATATCGTCCTCGACGTCGGTGTGAACGACGTATCGCGAGGGTGTATAGTTCGAATAAGCTGTCATCCCCGACTTCCGTCGTGTGGACGATACTCCAGACGACGTTTGTTCCGTAAAAGGGTCTACATCGGTGCCCGATGGTGGATTGAATGGGTCTTCTCGGTTTGGAAGGCCGGGCGAGGAAAGGTAAGGAGAATGCGGCTGGTAATGGGCGGGAGGATGGGAGGATGCCTGCAACGATGGAGGGGGATTATGCCCTGAGTAGTATTGACTCTCATTGTGGAAGTTATACATGGAACTTGTAGGTGTGATGGTATTGGGCTGCAGCATGTATGGGCGGGTATTGGACACAGGTTCAGTCTCGTATGTCAAATCGAGCTCGGAATCCATAGGCCGCGAGTTGCGACGGAATGTGGGGCCGCCTGCATTGCGCAGTTTCTGTTTTTCCTGTCGTTGTCGGAGGAAAAATAGGCCCAGTGTGATGAGCACCGCGAGGAAGATAAGCGCGCCCAGGACGGAACCAGCAATCGCGCCAATGATTGATCTGGGTGTTGCCGCGACAGATGCACTAGGGGATGCTGTACTGCCCGAAGTTGAGGTTGGACCCAATGGGTTGGCGGTGGACGAGGGCGATTTGGAGTTGATGCAGGAGGAATCCCCGGATAGGGCAACAGTGTTCAGGAAGCTTCCTCCCTGACGATAAGTAGCATCGACCTGCACGAAAGAAGTAAGCTCCTAGGTGAGGTGCAAGAGCATGCGTCTTGCCATGAGGAATATGATTTGAGTGCCGTTGTAGACATTCGCGGTCCAGTCAAAGACTTTGGGTCCCGTAGGAGGGTTCAGTGCGAACGAGTCCCCACCAGGAATGACGCCCATGATAGTTACGGGCGTCACCGCGCCAGTTTCGATGTAGTTACTAAAGCGGTATGGCCTGGAAAAGTGTGAGAAGGTGCACTTGAGAAGGAGCAAGGAACACCTCTCACTGGCATTGCTGGAGCGCTTCGGCCAAGGTGAACGAAAAGGCGGTGCCTGGAAATTCGCGAATCAACGTCCTGGACTATTAGATAAAGTGTCACTCACCTGGACTGGTAGTATTACAGCTTCCACCGAGGGATTTACCGACAGTCAGTATCTCGGTTGACCCGCCAGCGCCAAAGCCTGTCGAATCAGACATCGTCAATACGACCTTATCGCCTGCTGCGAAAGGCATGGTTGTCGAGAATGAGCCTGGGGAGTGGGAGCATCAGTACACTCGAGGCAGAGGTTGCTAACGGCACACCATTCCCATTGCTGAATGCTGAAGATGGGATTGAAATATTCCGCGGTACATCGAAAACCTGGGAGATTTGATTTATAACGCGCAAGAGGCGTGAGTCAGTCACAAACTGGTAATATGGAGAGGTAGTAGCCTGAACCCGCTCCGCCTGTGAGAGACGGGATTAAAAATACGTAGCTCCGAAAAGTCGTGATGCATACCCGTCCAAGATATGTGAAGACTATCGCACTGCGTTGGTGCGGGAAGAGTAAAAGAGAATGTGCTGGCTGCAAGCCATGGCAGCGCAGCCCAGAGAACAAAAAGAGCGAGGGGCATGGGTCGTCCACACTGAGGAGCGAAATCTGTGTTTGTATCCTGGGCCGACTTGTTTCAATCACCGCGATCAAGATCACATGTTGCCACTCCTCTTTCTGCAGGGCAACGCTCTCTAGTTCTACCACAAGGACATATAACAGAGTGAAATAAACAGCTGACTCGAGACGCAGTTCACCCCCAAACTTCCTTCGCAATCTCCACCAGCAACCGCAATTTCTTCTTTTCGTCCTGCAGCACAGCATCCTAGATGAATGACTTCGCGAACGAAGGTCGGGTGCTTACCTCTTCAGTGACAGGATTGCCCTGCCAGACAGACGCGAACCCACATTGCGGGCTAATGCAGAGCCTATGGTGCAGATTAATCAGTCATGAATGAGAATTAAGAAGGGGTAGCCAACTGGTTTAGCGCTGCCTCCATTGATCGAGGCGGAACCCCATTCGACAACACTTCGGCGGCTTCGTGGATTCGAGCCTTAAGGACTTTGGGGTCTTCGAGCTAAGGAAGCTGTTAGTTAATATCTTGAAAGCTGGAAAATAAAAACCGACGGGCCTTGGGACTCTTGGTCGTTACGATGCCAAGAACGGCCACCTTGTTGGGTGGAAGATACTTGAGGGGCAAAAAGTCTCCTGAACGCTCGTCGTCGTATTCCAGCTGCGGGTCAAATTGGCACAAGAAAATAGGGGAAGGGAAACACTCGGCGCACATAGAAAGTGTCCACATCCACTGTGTTAAATAATTTAGCAGCGATCCGTTGGTATCCTCCTTCCGTGAAATGTATGCCGTCCTTGCAGGAATCAGGAGGCGGGATGCTACAGCGCGGTGTGACATACCTTGAAGTTTCCTCTACACATGTGCAGGCCCATAATTAAATCGTGCGGGCGATCTACTGTGCATAAATTGATTGCGCGGATATAGGTGTCCAATAAGGCTTCATGGTCAACACCCGCCGCCTCCATGCCGCTGATCATATCTGCCGTTGCCACCGTCAGGTGGAGGTTCTCAAGCCACATTAACGTTTAATTACCATCGTTGCAAAAATAACAGAATGTTGGATCATCCAATTGGATATTACCTATATATTGTTCACTTCGCAAGGGAAAATGATGGAAGTGAGAAGACTTACGACATCCTAGCTCGTAGAGTTCTTTGATTTCCGCACGGTATGCGATGCCTAGATCGTCGAAATATTCATCTGCACAATGTATTAGCGCTATGACAACCAGGTGAAAATTTCAAATCCCTTCTTACCATCGGTTCGGTATACACTGAGATCATAGGTCAGGTCAGATCCATGCCGCTGATGGATCCAAGTGGGTGGACACATGTTGACTTTGATGTGTTTGACATCCTGTAAAACGTCCGGCGAGAAGAAGCTAGGCAGTCGCGTAAGATCACTACCTCTGGTGGTACAACATTCTTCAAAGCTTTGAAATGCTCGACGTAAAAGGGCTCTGTCCGCTTGATCTTTCCCTGCACATGGAGAATTAATTAATCTGGCGGAAATTACCGGCGCGTTGCACATACCGTGCAGTAATAAGATGCGAGTTCCGTCAGACCCATCGCGCTCATCAGCTTGACATGCGGGATATAGCTCTGGCATCAGGAAGGTGGGCGGAAATTTCCTGAGATAACGAGTGGAGCGTACCTTGAATTCAGTCATGGGCCCTGCCGGGTGCACAGTGTGGGTAAAATAATGATAGGAGACGCGGAGGGTGTGCTCACGGTGCGGTAGGTCGGTCATTCCCTCCAGCTTGTCAAAGACGCCCTCAAAGAACACCTCCCTTGCCAGAAGTCAGCACTAGAGCTCGTCAAAGGGCCGCGGGTCGCAGCTACCTTCGCATCTCGCCGTCGGTAATGGTTCTAAGACCCAAGTCGCGTTGCAGCTTGACGACATGCACGACGGCGGCATCCTCTGCCGCTAGAATGTCGTCGCGTGCACACTTGCCCTGCTCGAGGAGGGCGCGCTTCTCATAGAGCTCCCGCGGACGGACGAGAGAGCCGACGTGCTCGACGCGAAAGGGGGGACGCAGCTTGAGCGCAGACATGAAGCAGAATGAGACGGGAACGAGGTTCTATAATCTCAGCAAGACACATGAAAGTATAAATGGCAAACGCGGGAGCACGCCCTAATGAGGTATCGGTGGGAAGAGATAGCTTCTCCTCGGAAGACTGGGAAGACGCATGCGCTGGTTGCAATAGAACAATGTCATGATAGGCGAGAGGAAGTAGCCATCGGCAGAAATGAAAGCTCGATGGGGCACGGGTGGACGAGCTTGTAACGCGTGTGAAGGGAACGCGTTAAACGCGCTTGACTGATCGAGGATGACACGGTTTGAGCGGAACCCAGGACGGCACGTGCCAATAATTTGTCAGCATTGCAGTTGGCTTTGTCAGCGGAAAATGCCGTGGTGCTGCACAGTTTTACACCGCCACGGCACTTTCCTCGACATCCTCAAGACATCGGTGAGTGCGCCGTGTCGTTGTTCGTCCGCCGCTGACCGTCCACAGCAATGGGTTTTGCGCACAACAACGGTCAGCCCGTCCCCTGCCCGCTGTCCCATTTGCTCGCTCATGACTTTTTTTTCTAGTCCTCCACGCCAACCACTTCCGGAAGGACTGGCAAAGACGCGTCCGCACCTGGTTTGACCAGCCCGGGCGCAAGCTCCGCCGCCGCACCGCCCGCAAGACCAAGGCCGCCACCCTCGGCGTGCGCCCCATCGAGCCCCTGCGTCCCGCTGTGCGCGCGCAGACCGTCCGCTACAACCGCAAGGTCCGCGAGGGCCGCGGCTTCACGCTCGCCGAGCTTAAGGAGGCCGGCATCGGGCGCAAGGAGGCGCGGGGTGTCGGCATCGTCGTCGACCACAGGCGGAGGAATCTCAGTGAGGAGGGCAAAAAGGTCAACGTGGAGCGGCTGCTGGCGTACAAGAGCAAGTTGATTGTGTTCCCCCGCAAGGCCGGCAAGCCCAAGATGGGCGACTCGACAGTAAGTTTTTTCCCTGCGAGATGGAATGACTTGCCGATTTTTCATACCAGGGCGACGACCTCACGGCCCCCACCACCCGTGCTGCCATCCCCCTGCCCGACGCATACCCCGCCGAGGCACCCCGCAAAATCACTTCGGAGGAGCGCGAATTCAACGCATTCCGCACCCTCCGTGTTGCCCGTGCCAACCAGAGACACGAGGGCGTCCGCAAGGCGCGCCAGGCCAAGGTTCGCGCCATTCAATTCGCTCCCAATTCATTTCCTGAGCGTTCCACAACAGAAAGACGAGGAGGAAGCCGCGAAGAAGAAGTGATGAAATTGCCGCGGCCCCGGGGCGCGCAGGAGTCACTGCTCTTCGTCTACTATCATGCCCAAAATCTCTCGCGAGTGTATTGTCTGTCCACTATGCCGTATGCAGTCAATATGAGCGCGCCAGTCTTCCTCTGCCTTTCGGACCGGGTTTCTCTTTCCATTTTGGTCAAGTTACGCATGCATATTAACATAGACTGTCTGCGTATCATCAGAACATGAGCACGCCAGTCTTTTTTCTCCCCCGAACTTCAAGGTTTTCCGCAAGGGCGTTCTCGGCCAAATGAATTGGTCGTGGGAGGTGGCGGTGCTTGAGGTTTCTTTTTGAGTCCATGCAGGAGAGACAAAAATAGGACAGGCTCCAGGGAGTACATACAACTTTAGTAGGATAGGCATTCAATGGACACCTATCACGCAGTTGAATGCCTATCGCGCAATTAAATGCCTATCCCGGATGCTTAAACACCTATCGCATGCTTGACTGCCTAACAAGTCACATCGGTGACATGAAAAGTGACGCATATTTTCAGTGACCACGGTCACAACGACCGTAGTACAGACACTTCAACAAAGGTCGGCAGGGCTCACCGACGACCCGTGAGCAACCCGTAAACCCGCGGGTTCGGGTTCGGGTTTTACGGGTTGGGGTCCGGGTCAACTGATTTGTACCCGGACCCGGACCCGTGCCCGTCCCTAGTTCAAATATCGGACCGTGTGATAAGTAACAGAAGTTGGGAGAGCTTTCCGTGCTGAGCGCTGAGCGCTGAACGTCGAACGTCGAACGTTGAACGTTGAACGTTGAACCTCTCCTTGACTCTCCTGTTCTTCAACTTTGCGTCACTTAATAACAATCAGTCACACGGTCCGATATTTCCGTGTCACCCCAAATTCTGTATTTGCATTAAACCCCTGTCTCTGCATTGTGAACCTCGAAACCGCGGCTGGGGAGGAACAGGACCTGTGATTATCCCTTTGGATGCCAAGGCCGGTGCCGACCAAAAATTTGAGATTTTGGGTCGGAAACCTAGGTTCTGGTCGGCCAAAAATTGGCTCCCGGCGCCCAAAATCCTAGGTCCGGTTCGGCCAAAAAGATGATTCAGGCCGGTCTGGTCAGAATTTTGAGGGCGAAGACACGTTTAATTGGGCTCTTTTGGTGCAAAAAGCACCCAGTTACTCAGATTGGTTGCCACTGCTGCAAAAACAGGGCTGGGGAGAAAAAATCGCCATTTTGGGGCTGTGGGAACCTAAAATTACCCTTTTTGGCAGCCTCGGCTTGGTCCGTGTCGGCCAAAAATCACCAAAATTTCGACGAAACCTGTCGGCCAAAAATTGGGGGATTCGAGATTTTCGGGACCTGGCCTCCAAAGGGATAATCACAGGTCCTGGAGGAACCTGACAATTCTCTAGAGACGTCTCCAGAGACAAAATTGATACTCGGGATGTCTCCAGAGACAAAATTGATGGCTCTAACCAACCGTAGATGATGATGAACGAACAACAAAAGCATACAGACTAGGGATCCCCACCGTACTGTGTACGGTTACGGCCGTAAAGATTACGGTATCTTACAGGTGTGAATTTTTTGCCATACGGGACGGTATATGGTATGGGTCTCTACACCGTAAAGCTGTATTTTTTTATGGTATACGGGTGTTGAGAACGGCATCGAATAAAGGTGTGTGAGCGCAAATAGTGTAAATTCACTCTATTCTTACTGTACTATGACGACCGACTGTTCACGTAACACGTAACAGGGGTCCATGAACTGAACACTTTTGGTGTGCATAACAGTAACATTCACTGAATGAACACTTGATTTTTTGAAGCCGCCAAACGACTTGAAAAGCGTTTTTGAGAGTCCATAAAAATCGAAATTTTCTGCACACAAATATCACGAAATGTCAATTATGTAATCTAATGCCCCTCCCAAAGCTCGCTGCGGTAGCGCTTGTTCTCCGTCTTCTTGCGCTGCCCACGCCTGAGAATGACAGGGGAAGCCAGGGCCACCTCTACAGCCTCAGACTCGGAATCGTCCTCGGCATCCGACTTCTCAGCATCTCCTGAGCAAGTGAGCCCACCTTCAGCATCGACGGAGTATTTGCCGGGGGCGGATACACCATGAAGCATGTCCGAAAGGACATCCAGAGGGATGTCGCAATCATCATACACATTGACATTGAGGAAGGGTTCTTCCTTGACAGCATCTCCGGCGGGAAGGGGCACGGAGGATAGCATAAGCTCCGCATGGAGAACGGGGTCGTCCTTGGGAAGCTGCCGAAGCCAACCAAGAGCTTCCTGGGACGTAAGGCTGGCATGGGAGAAATTGAATTCGCCGGCCTTGCACATCTCGAACGCCTGATAGGAACATGATTAGTAAATGCGTGAGGATGGTGAAGCGCGGCCTCACCTTCATGATGAGAGCAGGATCACTAATGTCCTTGATGGCTTGTACAATCCATCCAACAGACCTGTCGCGGAGGATGCTGACAGTCGTATTAAGCTTGATTTCGGTGGCAGATTTACCGGCAAGGATCTGCACGGATGCCTCCTCGACGATATCCTGGTGGGCTGAGCGCTTGATGCTGAGCTTCATGAGATGTTGGATGCCGACATTGAGAGGCTGCGCGATGCTGGTACAGCCGCCGGGGATGAAGAGGATGATGATGTAAGGGTGGTTCTTCTTCATCCAGTCGCGGAAGTCCTTGGACTTATGCACCGACCAGCAATCAATCTTCCATATGGCCACTTGGGTTGGAGGAAGGCCGAGCTTTTTCTTGACGTCTTCGAAGTATGGCACAATTATGGTGTCTACCAGGAGGTGCATGGTGTGATGGTTAGACCAATAGGTCGAAGTCATGGATGAGAGCATGCTGTAGCCGAGGGCGATCACTTCGTCGTAAAATTTTGAGGCCAGCAATGGGCACGATAGATTGGTCTTGCCGACAAAGACAGCCTGCATCGGAAGGAGGGCGCCGCTGGCAGAGATGGTGGGGACCAAGGTAAAGGCACGCTTCTCCTCTTGCCCGACCATAGCGACCTGCTTCACTCCGACTTTGTTCCACGTCGCCTCGCAGCCCTGCTGGTAGACGAGCTGAGTCTGGTCGGTATTGGCGCAGAGCGCTGCAGGTACACCGTAGTCCCGGATGATATGGGCTTCACGAAGGAAGGCGTCATCGATTAGCTTCACATGGTTAGCGGGAAGCTTCTGCGCAGCTTTCGTCGAACACTGTTGACTCCACCCGAGAGTGTTGTGAAGATACCGCCAGACAAACACCTCTGAGCAGCGGAAGCTGCTGCCATCGCTGCCCATAGTGCGGGTGAAGAGCTCAGGGGCGGTGTTCTTGATGTGGGTGACTATAAGCGCACGGATGGTGAGAAGGCTCAGGGCGACACCAGCATCGTGGAGGGAGGTGAGATGGTCGTTGATGGCCATCTGTACATGCGGGTAGTGATACTGAAGATGATAAGCATTGAGACTGCGCAGAGCGATTCAAGACTCACCAAGATTCCCATGCGGGTCGTTGCTCCCCCGGGCGAGTTCCCCTTCAGGTGTTCCACCTTGCGCAGGATCGACACCTTCCACTTCGGCTCCAGCCCCGACTGATCTATCCATCGCCCCATGACCTGCTCTGTGAGCCTCCAAAAGACTCCGGCATTGAGCTTCCTCGCCTCCTTCACGCTGGTGCGTGGCTTCCAATTCCCAGCGCATGCGCGAGCTGTGACTATCTGAGGCCAGATGAATGGATGCACCCAGTTGGTGAGCTTCGCATCCTTCTTCTTATTCTTCTCCTTCAGTTTGCGCCCACTGGGTTTGTTGTTTTTCTTGGCGTCTTTGTTGAATTGCCTGCGTGGATGGGAGAGCTCTGCCATGGTGACGTCGGTGCTCTGACCCATCTCATTGACAGCTACAAGGGTCGCGACACGCTTCTGGGGCACAAGTGTTAGAAGAAGATTCTAAGAGAGATGAATCTTGGACTCACCCGCTTCTGTCCAGGCACCCAACCCTCCGCAATCAACTCTGCCTTCTTGCGGTCGCGAAAGCGCTGCTGGCGCTCCCTATTGTCGACACCCTTGCGACCCGCGATGATGCGTGTCGCATTCACCTCCTGCATATGATTTTCCTCAGCATGCCCCGTATATTCGCGCGCTTCCCTCTCCATGCACACGGCCTTCTCTGCTGCCGTCTCCACCTTCCAGTACGCTGTGATCTTCGACTTTGGGCCCGCAGAACTCGATGTTGCAGCCTCGGAGGCAGCAGATGTTGTGGTGTGTGACGTGGGAGACGGGGCGACCGGTGGGGCAGCAGATGGAACTGCAGGAGGACGAGGAGGAGCTGTGGATGGTGCAGACTCTGTGGGGGATGGTGGTGAGCTGTGAATGGATGTAAGACGACAAGAGGCACCTTCATCGCTGTCATCGCCGCTGGAATCGCTTTCATCCGAGTTGGACATGTCCGTGAGGCAAGGCAACCCACTAGCGATCGATTCGCTGTCCGAATCGAGCTCCACATCCTCCCCCCTCGTCCCCAGATGAGTGATTTAGAAAGGCCAAGCTGTCCGGCTCAGATGTGTCGAATTCGCCCATCTGGCAGTCTGGCGGGAGTGCGGCGTCGTCCTCGGGTCCCCAAGCATATTCCTCCCACAAATCCGCCGCAGAACAAGCTCTACCAGCGCCGTCACTCTCCGAATCCGTGCCGTACCCATCACCTTGATCTGTGGGCCCAAAAACATCGTCCGAGTGCTGTGGGCGAGGCGGCAGTGAAGCGGGAGGGAATAAGAGAGGAGAGGGAGGGTGAGGGGTATTGCTAACACCTCTTTTGTAGATGCGCTTCTTCCGAGGATTGGGCGCTGGGGTCGGAGAGTCTTTATGGCCTTTTGGCTGTTTTACCCCACAACGGCCAGAGAATCCGAGGCAGTGGGAGAAGTAGGGCTGGTGAATGTGAACTGCACATGTTTTGCATTGCGGCGAAAGAGAAAGGTGGGCCCGTCTGAATCTGAGTCGCTGTCATCATTTGTTGGCGGAGAATTTGAAGAGGCTGTGCTTGGATCGGGAAACACCGAGTCTGATTGAGAATCCTCGTCTTCCCGAATCACAGCAGCTCGAGCAATTTCGAGCTATGAACACAATCAGTACTGGCCAGAACATCAAATAGAAACCCTCACTCGCTCCAACATCCATTTTCCTAACGTATTGAAGGCCACTAGGCGCGCACGCGCAAACTTCTCGCCGGCCTTGCTGAGAGGGATCGCTGGATCGACAAAATGCTGAAGGCTGTTGTCGACCAGCATCCCGCAAGAGAATCCATCCTGCTGAGGCCCGACTGGAAGCTTCCCTGCGGACTCGGCAGCTGTGGTGTGCTGATCGACGACCCAACGGAATGCGGCAAATAAGGATGGTGGGATTGTCTTCCCAAAGGAATCTGCGTAGAGGATCTGCGTCACTGGCTTCGACGCATTGACCATGAGCCCGACCCAATGAGGCTCCTTGGTGATCTCCCCCAGATGTGTGGTGGTGATGAGTGCGGCCTTGTTGCGCAAAAGATCATCAAAAAGTTCCCGGATCCATTGGAAACTGCGAGCGGTGCGGTAGGTGTCAGCGCCAGCTTTGAACACTTCGATGATCTTGGGAGTTAGATCCACACCTTCAACGCGAATCTTGCCGGTCAAGGCAGGATCAGCATCGACCTTTTGGCATATCAACTCGAGAATGTTGTTCTGCTGCGAGCTGGCCAGCCAGTTGGGTCTGAGGAAGCACCATAAATTGAAGGCAGCCTCCGTGTCCGACAGGCCCGCAGGCTTCACGCAGCCCCACGGCAACATGCTGAGGATCTGTCTCACTTCATCCACAAGCTCCACCAGTGCGGGATTCCTCTTCGAGACCTTCTTCCGCTGTGCAAGCCAGTCGGAAGACTTGACCCACGGCCCCTGTACATCCCGTTTGAAGTCCAAAAATGCGACCCAGACCGATATAAGCCACAACGGGCAGTGAGCGACAACACCGCCGAGATGGCTGTACATCACGGACTGGTACCCGTCGAGCCAGGCCTGCCGACTGTGCTGTGAAAGCTTCCGAATGACCTTGGCTTCCGGAATGGGAAGATGCCGCAAGCGCTGTACGGTCATATTTTTGTCCATGATGTCTGGAGCTGCCATGCTGAAGTACTGGCATGGCTGTGGAGAATCATTGGGGATGCACTTGAGAGGCATGGGGAACTCCAGGGCTTTTGCAATGGACATCATTGGGGAAGGAATAATGTCGTAGTGAATTGATTGGGGGATTTCGAAATTTTCTTTGGACCCAATATGTCCTTGTGAGACTTGCTGTAGCAAATACATGCTAAAACCGGGATTTTCTGCTGACACTGCTGAAAAAGCTTAGGATAAATAGACAACCAAATCAAGCCAGTCGGACAGGCAAATCAGGGTCATTAGGGTATCAAACACATTTTTTTTTCTGTGTGAGTGAGAGGTTCATCCCAACTCTGTTACTTATCACGGTCACATCACACGGTCCGATATTTCCGGTCAGTCATTTTCTGTATTCAATTAAAATCCCTCTACTGAGATTGATGAACCTCGTAATCGCGGGTCGGTAGGGACCTGCCAAATCCCGCGCAACTATATTGAGGTATATCGCCTATCTAAGATACTGCTATGCAGTCATTTTCTTCCTCGTCGTCTCAAGCACATTGTGCTCTAGCCTTTTTTCTGAGCCTCCGCCAACTTGAGCTTCCGGTCTATCGCCTCCCTAGCCTCGCCGTCCGCGACGCGGCCAATCAGCTTCACCTGGTCCGCGACGTTCCGCAGTACGCCGAGCACGTCCTGGTTCCCGCTGACGAACCCACCAAACTCGGCATACACGAGCCCCTGCTCCGCGGCGAACTCCTTCACGAGCACGCTCGCGGCCTTGAGGTTGTGCCGCGGCAGGCGCGGGAAGAGGTGGTGCGTCACCTGCAGGTGCAGCCCACCGTGCATCCAGCCCAGCGTTTCGGGGCACACGACGTCCGTCGTCGTGCGCAGCTGGCGGTCCGGGAACGACTCGGTTGGGCCGAGGTCCGTGGTCGACATGGAAAAGTGCGAGAGCACGATCTGCGCGCAGATGAGACGGTATGGAATTGAGAGGAAGGGCGCAACACACCTGGACGTGCACGGGTGAGGCGGCGATGTGGCTGACGAGTAGGTACGCGAGGCCGCGCTTCCACGAGCCGCAGCCCATGAGCACGCGCCCGAACCAACACCAGAAGAAGACGATGCCCGCAACCTCGAGCGCCCACGCCCAGCGGCCGCCGCGCGCGCGGCGCGTGTCGAACGCCTTGCGGAGGATGAATGGGTACGAGTTGGCATATAGGTTGAAGCGCGCGAGAGCGAGAAGGACGTAGAAGAGGCGGTGCTGCAGCTGAATGAAGAACTGCGCGAAGCGGTCGAAGTGCATGGTGCGCTTGTAGTAGGACGACCACAGCGAGTCGAAGAAGACGGGCGAGATGGCGATAAATGGGAGGTGCGCGATGTCGGGGTCGCTGTGGGTGGTTGTCAGAGAGGCAGACGCAGAAACGGACAACACACTGAGTAGGGTGGTTGGGGACGACTGAAAGGGGGTCAGTATGCAGTGAGAGCTAGGAGCGAGACGTGCAGCGAGACTTACGGTGGTGAACATTGTGGTTCTGCGGGACATGAGGGACGAAGGTGCAGAGACGAGGAAACTCACGTTGACCCACCAGCCGACGCTGAGGCCACCAATCCAGTCGGCGATGAGGATGGCAAGGGTGCGGTCGACGGCCCAGTTGTGAGTGACACTGACATGGCCGAGGTCGTGGACGGTGAATGTGAGCTGCTGCCAGAAAAGACCGAGGAAGACGGCGCTGGTCATGAACCAGGCGTGTGAGTAGGCGTATCTAGAGGCACCGGCGAGGAGGGAGTAGCGGAGTATCTCGGGACCGTAGCCTGTGATGTAGCGGCATTGGTAGAGGCCAGCGTCGCGTATGCGTTTGTGGAGGACCTTGTACGCTGCGGAATGGCGGGCCTGGACTTGAGGGTCGAGGGCCGAAGGTGGGGGCTCAAGGGTTTCGCGGGTGGGCGCGAGGTCTGTCTGGGCAGCGTCCTTTGCGACGAGCAGGATCTGAGTGGGACCGGAACGGACTGCGCTCGCCTCGTTGAACCAGGCGTCACTGGTGCGGACCCAACCAGACATGACGGGGGGGACGAGCGGGACCCATGGGAGTTGGACTGTGCCGACCTTGTAGCGGGCGATGAGGTCGAGGACGTGGTCGGGGTGGTAGGAGGCAATCTCGTCCCCAGCGTCCCTGCCGACAAAGTGGAGTATGGAGAGGGGACCGCCGGGGTGGCGGTCGAGCCACGATGGGGGAATGTGCAGGAGGACGTCGTTGTGGACGACGAGGTGCTGGCCGTCGAGGATGGCAGCTGCGACGGCTTCTCTTGTCCAGACGGTCATGGTCTATAGTACCACGCTTCGGCCCGACCTGCCGATCCAAGGTTCATTCTTGTTGCAATCCACTCTGTCGCTTGTGCCTCACGTCCAATCAATGTGGTCTCTGGAGAAAGTGTTCCTTGGAAGTAAGCTTAGAATCTTGTATTTTCAGAATTTTAATCAGAACTGAAATGCCAAGTGGCCAGAGCTTCGTTTACTGTACCTTGTTTACATTCTGGCAAAGCTTCATCAGCAAAACCTGATTTTTGCTGTAGTGCCTGTAGTGGCTGTAGGAATCCAGAAACTACATAGTGCTACCATAGTGCTACTGTAGTACTACGTAGTAGCCCGATACTACATAAGTGTTATGTAGTAGCCCAATACTACACAGTAGTGCTATGTAGTGGCCCGAAACTACATAGTACTATGTAGTGCCTTCCTGGGACTACGTAGTACTGTGTAGCTCTATGGTACCCTATAATATCACAGACTTCATGGCCACCACGGTTTCCTCTGCCTTGTTCAAAAGCCCGCAGGCAGAGGAGGGGTACTATTACGACCAAAGGTTCAGGTGACGGGTGACAGAGGGTCATGAACTGAACAATTTTGGTGTAGGTGACGGTGACGAGCGAATTTTGTGGCCCAAATAGGCCAAAAAACCACAAAGTTTTCGTTCCGGCTGTCGCCGGACTACCTTTTATGGGAATTTGATTGTGATTGCCGATCAATGAACACTGAATCCAGTAGGTGACGGGTAGTCTAGATTTAGATGCACATCAAAAGCCGTAAGTCATGCTTCCACCGCACTCGCTGTGTTGTGCTCACGATGTGTGTATACACCATGAAAAGTGGCTGGATGGTTTGCAAGGCCCTCTATCCATAGTGCTACATTGTCATATAAATTTATTTTGGCGTGGTCCCTTCAGAAACAATTCTTTTGGCAACTCAAGTATCGTGTGAATTCATGCACAGCCACTTGGCCGGGCAAGCAAAAAAATGCCTCAGACACTCAATTTTTTATGTTTGAGAGATTCATTGAGGAGCATACCCATTTTCAAGTAAAGCCATCTCCTTTACTTGGCCAATGCAGCGTTGGTGGGGAGTATGTCTTGCATTAAGCTCCAACAGAAAATTGCCTTTTTGGTGATTTTCTTATCTGGAATGAGGACTCATGGCTTTTGATGTGCAACTAAAATCAGACCATTAAACAAGTTTTTTTCCACCTCCCCCTAAAAAAAACACTTCTAGTTTAATGGTCTGACTAGGGAGACTAGGTGAGGGTGACATACCGTGAACCTTTGGTCATAATAGTACAGTATGCTGCAAGAGGTCCGATCCTCATGTGGACGGATTTGGACTCAAAATAGGCCCAATGTCTCATCCAAAGTGGCGATGGAAATGGCTCATTGCATCTGATGTCCAATCCATTTGGGAGATGGATTCACCAGAATTGGCTATTTTGCCTTGATTACACACATCAAAATCAGGCCCAAGGTAAAATACCCGTGAATTCCCTCTACACACCCCCAACAATACCCTTCTCGTGTTCTAATGCCCGATCCGTTATGCAGACAGACAGGGCTCAAAAACCGAGCACCTGATCCTGGTGCAGACGGACTTGGAAACAGGGACGATGTACAGAAACGGCCAAAATCAGCAAATTCAGATGGGACCTATTAAGGCATATGCCCCCCTCCTGTAGGCAGCCATCTTATTAACCATATTCAGAGAATACATATTGGAAATATACAGAAAGTAAAATAAGTACCAGTAGGTCCGCTCCATGGCAGAGCCCATGTATCGGTGTTCTGTACTGAAAACTTGTGTTCTCTGATTCATGTGCCGTGCACTCCTGTTCCCGTTTAGCCATCATATTTATTGATACGGGCAGTGCTAGGCTCGTGACCAACTGCTTGCCATCACGTGGCTACACTTTTCACAGTTGGTGAAGTGGCTGGGATCTTTGGTCGCCGTTTTGGGTGGACCTGCTAAATCAGTGGCAACACTTAGAATTTTTTCGTTGTTTACCTCCAAAAAAAGTGTAAAAGATCTTCTAATGAAACATGAATATTTTTGAATTCTAAGATGAATGAGCCCAATATGTTTTTCAACTTTGGGGGAAGGTGCTCAACATTGTCTGTGCACAGACCAGTTGACGACATTGAGGACTTTTATATGACCCAGAAAATAAAGTTGGTCTCGTTTAGCTTAGATTTCAAAAATACACAACTGTCATGGTTGAAGACATTATCTAGTATATATACTCCCAGCCAGTGTGTCAAACTGAGTTTGACATTGCTCCTTTTTGGTGAAGAGGTTCACAAACAGAAACTTTAGTTTCTGATTGTGCTATGAGTACCGAAAATGGCACAGTTTGGCTTATATAATCTTGTAATCATGTGCTCATTCTTGTTGCCGGCAAGGGGACAGCAATTTGATCGCATCACTGTGCGTGTCCGAATTGGGAAGCTCTGCCATTTGGCTGCATCCGATGGCAAGGATTAGTGCAGGCTCAACGAGGCACTTTCACGCATGGTTTTATCGGTGAAAAATGCTTAGAATTAGATTTTATATGTATTCTTGGTTACACATCATTTATTCCCCCCACATGGCTTGAAATCGACCCTTCCTGTTGCTTGATTGAGGCACTTTTCAACGGAATTTTCCAGATCTTTTACCAAGAATACATGTAGAATGCGCAAAACCACCCTTTTGGCACAATTTCAGTCTATATTGGGTCCCTGACGGCGTATGCTGGGATGACTTCCATCAGCCTAATAATGAGTCTGAAAACACGAACAAACAAATGCGCCACGCTGACTTCCCGCTCTCCCCTGCGCCCCTCCACGCGTATTTGACGCGTCAAGCCCGTGGGGTGCCATGGTCTACATCTCTGCATCCCTACGATACAAAGGAACACGTAAAAGGTGGACCGCGGCTCAAAAACAACATACCAGCTCTCGACTTCTCAAGAAACCTGCACACCCAAGGCCAAAACAGGTGCAAACGGACGCGGGAACCGAGATAATCAGTACACATACCTCAAAGAAGCCATTTCCAAGCGTGCCGAGATCCTGGAATGCATCGCCGCTGGTCCTAGTAGCGTGGTCGAGGAAGCCATGCCCGAGCACTGGCAGTCAACACTGGTTGAGCATTTCAATTTTTTCACCTTCTTTTTCAGTGAAAAATGTTGTTTATTTTTCAGACATTTTTCACTGAAAAAGAAGGTGAAAATTTTAAAACATTTTCAGCACTTTCTCAATTCAAGGTGAAAAATTCGAAATAAAATAAGAAAGTGATGAAAATGTTTTGAAATTTTCACCTGCTTTTTCAGTGAAAAATGTGTGAAAAATAAATGACATTTTTCACTGAAAAAGAAGGTAAAAAAATTGAAATGTTCAACCAGTGCAATGTCAATCAAGCTCAATGGATATTGATGACGAGGTGTTTGACAGTGAAGAAAAGTGGTATGGAAGCTAGCATGGTTTCAGATATAGATAATACATGTATTGAGAGTAGATAACAGCCAGAGGACGGGAAGAATGCGACGGGAGCGCTGGATGAAAGACATTTGCCGCCCATTCAGCTTTGATCTGCTTAGGTAAGCACACGATTTTGGAACCCCGGTTGCTGGTGGCCACTAGTTAGTGGACCAAAAATGTCGTGGATTCGGCTTATATAATGATGCACCTTTGTCATTTCTGCTTACCCTCTTGCCCCGTGCTCATCCCTACAAAGCCCAATGCGAGCTGGCCGACGCGCAAGTGTCGGCTGAGCGAGCGTTGGGCCTCCCCTTCCATATTTTATTTCTTAGCAGAAATAAGCAACTTGAACTCAAAACTTTACTTTCTGTTTGTGCCCTGCCGCTTGCCGGCCACTCACCTTCATAGTGGTGCATGGCTGGGTGCATTACATAATTCCTTACATAATGTCAAACTCTCAGCTGGCAGGTTCAAACCCTAAAGGTGCATGGTTTGGTGTAGGCTCGTGACCAACCGCTTCGCCATCACGTGGCTATGCTTTTCACTGTTGGCGAAGCGGCTGGGACATCTGGGGCGACATTTTGGCTGAGCCCACCAAATGTGATTTTGTACTTAGAATCTGAGAGCTGTGAATTTTCAGAAAAAGTGTAAAAATTGATATGGGGAAAGTTGCGTATTTTTCAATTCTAAGATGAATGAGCCCGACACACTGGTTGAACATTTCAAGTTTTTTGGTGAAAAAAACTAGTGAAAAATGTTTTGAATTTTACAGCAATTTTTCAGTGAAAAACCAAGTGAAAAACTTGTAACTTCTTCATGAATTTTTTGAACTTCAAAACTTTTTCAGCACTTTTTCAGAAATTTTTCACAAGGTTCAAAAAGGTCACCAAAATGTTTCAAGTTTTTCACCTACTTTTTTGGCGAAAAATTACTGTAAAATTCAAAACATTTTCACCAAAATTTTCAGTGCAAAACTTGAAATGTTCAACCAGTGGCATGTTTTTCTGAGCCCAACATGTTTTTCTAGCTGGGTGGAAGGTGCTCGACATCGTCTGTGCACAGACCAGTAGACGACGTCGAGCACTTTCATATGACCACGAAAAAAAGTTTGTCTTATTCGGCTTAGAATTCAAAAATATACAACTTTCTCTATACGACTTTTTACACTTTTTTCTCAGGTTCGGCGGACATCAAAAAACTCAAGTCCAAACCACTTTTGGCTGCATCAGCCAAAATCATGACCAGAAGTTCCAGTCGTTACATGAAGCTTTGATCCCTTGACCCCGTGATCAAAGTTGCTTACATGAAACTGACTGGTCGCGAGTCTAGGTTTGGTGCTTTTCTCCTGAGGCCAAAGCATGTGACTTGGGAATCACATGATCAGAGGCTACTTGGCTGGAGAAAAAATGAGACCCGACATCTCCAAATAAGCCCAATGTGGCTGAACAGGGTTTTCTCCTGTGCCAAAATAAGCCACTCACACTGGTTGAACATTTCAAGTTTTTTGGTGAAAAAACTAGTGAAAAATGTTTTGAATTTACAGCAATTTTCAGTGAAAAACCAAGTGAAAAACTTGTAACTTCTTCATGAATTTTTTGAACTTCAAAACTTTTTCAGCACTTTTTCAGAAATTTTTCACAAGGTTCAAAAAGGTCACCAAAATGCTTCAAGTTTTTCACCTACTTTTTTGGCGAAAAATTACTGTAAAATTCAAAACATTTTCACCAAAATTTTCAGTGCAAAACTTGAAATGTTCAACCCAGTGTCAAGGTTAAGCCAGAAATGGTAACCCTTGGGGACAAAGTATAAATACTAGACTTATCGGACGATAAGCCTTAAGGAGGAGGTAATGTCATGGTTGAAGACATTATCTAGTATATATACTCCCAGCCAGTGTGTCAAACCAAGTTTGACATTGCTCCTTTTTGGTGGAGAGGTAGTGGTGTATGGCTGGGTGCATTACATAATTCCTTACAAGCACTGGTTGAGCATTTCAAAATTTTCACCTTCTTTTTCAGTGAAAAATGTTGTTTATTTTCAGACATTTTTCACTGAAAAAGAAGGTGAAAATTTTAAAACTTTTTCAGCACTTTCTCAATTCAAGGTGAAAAATTCGAAATAAAATAAGAAAGTGATGAAAATGTTTTGAAATTTTCACCTGCTTTTTCAGTGAAAAATGTGTGAAAAATAAACGACATTTTTCACTGAAAAAGAAGGTGAAATTTTTGAAATGTTCAACCAGTGAAGAACTTTGTCTACATGACTTTTTACACTTTTTTTTGAGGGTTCTGAGCTCTCAAATCTTAAGTCCCAACTCACATTTGGTGGGTCCATTGAAAATGATGACCAAATGTTTCAGTCGTTTTAGAAAGCTTTGATCCCTTAACCCCGTGATCAAAGTCGCTTGCCTAAAACAAACTGGTAGTGAGTCTAGGCAATGCCACCCCTGCAAAATCCAGATCATGTGCACGACCAAACAAACAAACATTGCCACACACCTGCCTTCAACACCTCTACAATGCGTCTTTGGGCGCATCTCGATGCAATTTAAAGCTCAAACAATCTCTGGTACCCCAGCGCAGACCTATTAAGGCCCTAATAGCATCATTTCTTCATCCCTATGAGTCATAATCAATCACTAGAGTTGTCAATCAATACACCTTTCCTGAGCGGTAGTGATTCTATAGAACAACAGCAGGAGATTCTCTAAAGGTTGTTATTCCCATCTAGACTCCACTGTTCGCTGTGCGCACTGCACCTATAGCGGTCTTCAATCATCTTTTCCACAGAAGACAAATCTGGGGCTAAAGACCTGCCACGAATGTACAGAGAAGCTTACGCAGAGGCGCCAAGCAAAGCGGCAAGATTAGGATGAGGGAAGGAGAGTGATCATGTCAAAATCATGGAATAAGATGCCCCTGTAGGCAACCGTCGACAAGAATCTTGTCCATGCTGTCATGGGAGACACTTTCTGCACTCATGGAGAAGCACAGAAAGGAGGCATTTGAGCTGGACACATTCATAGAGCTGCCAGATGTGGATGATGCAGAAATTATCAGTAAATCTGGCTCCGAAACAGTGAGGAATATTGCACAGAGCATCTGGGACTGGATTAAGTACCAATTCATGTGAGATATTGATGGAATGCAAAATAACTGGATTATGACATTGATCTATTTATCTCTACAGATACAGGAAGAAAGAAACCAGTCGAAGCTTGGCCAAAACTCATACCTACACTTTCTTCTGTGTACAGAATGACAAGGAGGTGACAAAGGAGAAATTGAATGATGACCCCAAAAAACGGCATGCCCGCATCAAGATGGATCGCTTCCCATGCATGGGCTATCTCCAAATCACCATGGCAGATGGGGATGAAACAGTGGGCATTCACCTTACCCACCATTGTTCACATTGTGAATATTGGACATTTCCATGGATGAAGAAACAAAGTGGACGGTCGATGAAATGAAGAACTTGCCAGCAGTAACAGTAGGTGCTGATTTTTTTTTGCCAGACTCTAGTCTTGAAGCATTGATAGATCTGGGATTGGATTCTCTGAGAGAATCCATCAACAGAACTCACCCAAAAGCAGATCTATGCCTGATGGGCTCACTTGAACGAGGCGGTCTGGAAACTTGATGCAGATCAGGTAAAATCAGCGGTTCTGCTTCTGGAGAAGATGAATGGGGAGAAAATCGAAATCATACCAGTCAAAAAGGAGGTTGGTATTGATGCAGTTGTATTCAGCTTTGTCAATATCTTGAAGGAATTCGGCAGCCATATTGAAGAGGTTGCAATGGACTCGACATGTAAGTGGAAACTCACCTGTCTAAGCAGGAGAGAAACACCAGAGAGAGAAGAAAAGGAAAAGGGGACAAGTAGACTTGGGAACGTTGCGTGTATTCAGAGAGAGAGAGAGCTAGCAGAATATACAGGGAGAAGACAAGAAGAGAAGGGTCATGTGAGTGTGATGATGTAAGTAAATGCGTGTGCGGGTTTACAGTAAGTTCCAGTTTTTTGTTGTTACTTCTCATTTTTTTTAATGGCCTAGGGAAAACCAATGCCTTGGGGTATGAGCTTTATAGGATTGTTGGAGAGGCGATCAGACAGGCCATACCTGTTGGTTTTCTCTTCACTGGCAACACTGGTGTTGAGGCAGAAACCAGGGCAAAGGAGCATGTCGTGCGCACCTTGATCCACTATGTCAAGAAATACTGCCCGAACATCATGTTCACTGGATCGGACAAAGATGTGGTTGAAATCAATGGCTTCCGTGCTGAAATCCCATTGGCCAAGCATCAGTTATGTTTCATTCATGCAATTTCATATGTGGAGAAGTGCCTTGCAGAAGATTGACTACCTGCCGCTTATGACCCACGTATTGCTCACCGTGCTTTTGATTTTATTGACCTGACCTGGGCACCAGGAGTCTCATCCAGATGGCTAGAAGATGACATTAGTGAAGATGACACCGAAATGGAGCAGCCCAACGAAAATCTAGAGGTAAGTTGAAACACTATCCTAATTATTACTGTGTCCGATCAAAGGAACAGGAACCGGAGATACCTTTGACATGTCTACTGCCAGTGTTTATCCTGAAACATGGTGACTCACGTGTCCCAGTCTGGCGGAATTCTCCCAATGCTACCAAATCTTCCCTTGCAATGTTCTGCACCAAAGAATTCCAGGGAACAATTCTCTAAAAATTTCACATCCACTTCGATCAGCATCCGCAAATCCCCATGAATGACAAGGATGCAACTCGATTGACTGCCAATGAAATCCATTATGGGGCTGTTCGGGACATGTACAAGTTCTGTTTTTAAGATGATCTTGCTCAAGCTTGGGCATACATGTGGAATTGGGTACACACCGAAGCAATGAGTCCTATGGGCAAGATTGGCCTGCCCTGTGAATCCCTGGCTCAAAACTGCAATGGTTGTTGAGGGCTTGTGGAAGCATCTAAAGCGGCAAGATTTATCTCAATTCAATCGACCTCACCTGGATCTCATAACTCACTTGGTTATCACAAATATTCTTCCGCATGTGAATCGGACCCTTGACTATGTCCGTGGAATACAACGGGTAGGACGTGCAATGGCACCGGCTGCATGGCATGTTAATATCAGATCTACATGGCTTGATATGAGCCATAGTAATGAGTATTGACTTACCGAGAAACAGTTAAAATGGCTCAAGTCGGTGCCCAGCATGAAAGGACGGGCGGAAAGATTGGTGCAAATGGAAGAGGAAGAGACCTGAGAACATGAAAAATATCACATGGATATTGACCGCTGGATCTGCAATTGCCCATCGTTTCCACCCAACCGATTCCTAATATGCAAGCATCTGGTTCGGGAAGCAAACAAGCACCTTGATAATGCTCCACTTACCAGCCTGAAATTCTTTGTTGACCTCCAGTGCAACCATTACCCACCATACTATGACATCCCAGGAATTCACTCGGCAGTGAATGCAGATACAGATTCCGGTGATGATGAAGAAGAAGTACAAATCCTAGCACTAGGCTGTGGGTTCAGTTCTCCCAGGACCGTGGCCCCGATACATGAAAGATCAGACAACTCAATGGAACTGGAACAGCTGCAGGGATCAGATGTTGGCGACAATGATGCCCAGATCAATGGATTGGCCAGCAGCGATGACAAAATCGAGTCGGAGACTGAGGGGCAACCCTCCCGTGTAAGTTTCAAGTCCCCAAGGTATATTTCGTGTTGATGTTTCCGATTCGGCTACTAGGTATGGTTCCAAAAGGCCAGAATTACCCATTTGAAACAATGCTTTGAAGAGTTCATTGAAGAGGCCGAAAATATGATCTGCCTCCAGCCCAAGATGGCTTCCAAATTGGAGTCTTTATTTGGCCCCATTGAAAAGGCTGTAAATAAGATACAGCAGCACAAGAAACACTGAACAAACCCCCGCACTTGGAAAGATAGCTCACAGAACACAATGTATCTTGATTAGCAAGCTCTTAGCCTCACAGAATAGAGTCCCAATAGTATTGATCAAACAGACAAGGTAGTTTCATAAAATTGATGCAAGTGTTGGGACTTTGACACATTAGAGGCAGGTGTGTGGCAATGTTTGTTTGTTTGGTCATGCATGTGATCTAGATTTTGCAGGGGTGGCATTGCCTGTATCTATTTATTCCACTCACCCATCTCCCCCAAAATTCAATTTAAACTCTCACTCAGACTTGACTCAGACTCAATTAACTTGACTTAAGTATGAAAGGCTCACATATGAAAGTATGCTAGTGGATAGGTTACCTAAACAGTGTACTAGTTACTTAAGGTTCCAACATTTTCCATTTGTAAACATTTTCAAATGGTAAAAACTGTTTTTATTTCTGTTTAGTTTGTACAGCTTGGCAAACCGTTTATAAACAGTTTTCAACAGTATAAATGATTTGAAATATTCACTGACCTGGTATGAGAACTAGGATATTCCCTGATGGTTTATGAGGTTCTAGACGGTCAACTTAGGCCTATTCCAAGGACCCACGGTGAGAATAGGATAAGACCTGATGCATGATGCTGGTCGCCAGCTCCTAATCTCGATTTGGATGGAATTTCATGTGACTGATTGCTTGCGGCAGTTCCCGTGTCTCACCCAACTTGGGCACGACACGCTTCTGATCCTCCAACACTGCTTTTTTTGGTTCAGGTTTGTCAAAACTACATAGGAAGCATAGGCGATACACATATACATCAGTGGGAGCCAAAAACAAGTCAATTCCAGCATGGGTTACTCTTGGGAATATCCTAAGGATTTACCCCTGGGACAATTCCGTTTGAAAACAGTTTTAAACGGGTTTGATACCGTTTCTGTTTGTTTTGTCCAATTTCCAAACAGAAATGAAATGGTTGATGCTTTATAGTTACTTGACCAGTCAGAAACATTCATGGTGCTGTATTCAAGGAGAGTAGAATGTGTGGGGCCAGAACACAGGGAACATGGCTTCACCACACACATCCAATCCCGCCACATTGCCATCTGCCTCCTCGCATTTTCTGTAAACCGGATGTGCTGTAGCGTGTGGCCATCTGCTAACTCACGGTCTGCTCGTGTCCCCCACATACCTCCATGTGCCTGTCTCTAGCAAACTGGCCGCACTTGAGCCTGACCACGTACTACTTACTTCCAGTGCCCAGGTGTAAAGGGCGGAGGGCAGTTAGACTAGTGTGCAGTGTTGAGACTTACTGCGTGAAGTTCTTCGCCTGGGTCTCAGCATGAGGGCAGGAGGCATGGGCTTGCCTTTGCCCCTGCTTTTCAATGCACACGGTGGAGTGGTGTTATTAACTACTCGCTGGCTGTGAGGCATGGGCAATTCACCGGCAATGTGAGTGCAAGGCTGGCGACAGGTGGCCAAGCCAAGGCAGCTAAGCATGATGTAGCCATGGAAGGCATTGGGTGCACTCAGGTGATCATGCTTGTGCATGAGGTTGGATGAGCAGAAGCGTCTGGGGTGCAGGCTGAGACGAAGTACGTGCAGGCCAGTCATCAAGTTGGTGCGCCTATGCAACTGCTGGCAGGCACTAAGTTGCAGGCAGGTACATGGTCCTCGAGCAGTGGTATGTCCCTGTCTCGGTTGCCAGACTTCATGGTGCTCATGGACCAGCAGGCCATCTATGGTGTGTCTTGTCCCCATGTCTGTTCCCTCTGCTGACCTTGTTTGTTTTTAGTTACAGCGGCAATCCACATTGCCGTTGCTGCCACATTGCCAAGACAGGATGCTGTTAAAAGTGGCTGACATTGTTGTAGTGTTGGTGGGTGTAGGATGGAATTGTAGTGTTTGGAGTACAGGTAGTATATTTTTGTATTCAAGTAGAAAATGAGCAATTGTTTTTTGAAACTACAACAACAATGTGAATTGATAATTTTGAGTACTAAAAATAACAATAAGTACCACCTTTTTTTTCTCCTTGTACAGTTGGCCTACTCTGTCCTAGGTAGTGCTACGGTAGCACAATGTAGTGTAGGGCCTTTCTATGTAGCACTACACTAGCAGTACAGTACAGTTGCCTCTGTCCTAACCCATACCTCTCATAACCCATACTCTGCAGTAAACCATACTTTTTTGAGTGATTTTGGTTAACTTTTGGTGGGGGTAACCCATAACTCTGCAGTACCCCATACATTTTCGTATGACCGAGGGGTATGGATTAGGACAGAGGCGACTGTAGTGCTATGTAGTAACCGGCTCACTATGCAGTACTGTGTAGTCAATGCCTCACACTACAGGCACTACAGGCACTATATCCACTACATAGTGGACCCAGGGTTTGCTGATGTTGACAAGCTTCAAGAGAACCTCATGTCTGAGTGTGTTTGCACCATGTACCTGAGCCAACAGCTCAACAAAGTTTCTGATAACTTCAAAACAATTAAATCCGACTCCTGCGATCTGCAGGACCAGTACAATGAGTATTGTGACAAGTACCACACTGTGGAATGTGAGCTTGAGCAGCTCAGACTCAAGCATGCTGAGGAGGAGCGACTGTGAAAGCGGTTTTACCAGTCGCGTCAAGAGTGACGTCCCACGCCTCCAGAGGAGGATGTGGAGATGGGTGAGGTGGTTGAAGAACCACAAGACAAAGGGAAGGGGAGGGCAGTTAAAACACCCTTATCAGGGCACAAAACATCACCCGAGCCCGTGGACTATGAGCAGTTGGCGGAGTCACTTGCCGCGCTCAGGCCTATCCCTGTCCCAAAGTCAGATGTGTTTGTGCCAAACATGGATGTACACCACTATGGTGGCATCATCAAAGGTTTCTATACCTTTAAGGGCCACAAAGGCCCTCCCATTACCGATGTCAGTGGTCAGATTGGCCAATACACTCTTTGAGGTGCCTGCCATGCATAACTGGCATACTAGCGCTGGTAGTGTGCCTGCTGACATCCCCACATGGAACCTAATGTTCCATGAGACAGTCACCAAGCGGGTATGGATGCCGTCACATGTTCATTTTGGACATTGGCTGGTCGCCAAAGAGACTGACAAGTCCAAGCATATCGTGCTCCAACAACATGCATTGGAGTGTTGGTATATGCTTATCTAGCAGCACAATCTATTGAAATCACTTGCTTGCGACAAGAACATTGTCAAGAGCTGTTCTGGTGCACTTCACACCTTAGGCAGGCCTATATGATGTGGTAGTATGGGGAATCCTCTGGCGATGTGCATGAGACAATCCCACGGAGAAGCAGTTGTGGCACGCAGAAGAGAATGAATGATGCTATCTATGCCCGAACTCGGCCAAAACTCGCCCAAGGTGTTGCCAAACAAGCCCAAACACCCTATTGCATCTGCCCCCCTCCTCTAGGCAACGTCCTTGTTGCCTTCGTCACTCTCGACCGCATTTCCTCGACCTCAACCTTTCCCCAATCATTCTCTCTGCATCTTCATCAACCCAATTTTTCTTCGTCCTCGTTGTTCTCCATCGTCTTCGTCAATTCTTCTTCGGCCTGTTCCCACTTGGCGGCTGCCTCCTCTTGGCTCGGCTCCATCTCCCCTACCACCATCGGGGCGGTGCTCGCCACCTGTCCATCCTGGATCGGCCCCGCCTTTCTCGCTGACTCATATGCCTCCAAAGAGGATCCCTTTGGCAGCGTCAGTGGCCGAAGCCGCCTCGCGCTATGTCTGCCCTCGAGCTCCTGTCCATAGGTAGTTTCAATCACATATGAATTAAATGCATGTTCCTTGACTCTGAACGCTCCCGACCACTTTGGGAGGATTTTCTTCATACTCAAGAAGGTTTTCTTGTACTTGGGGTCGAGAACCTGGATCAGATCCCCGGGCTCGAAAATGACTTCGCCTGCGGACGAGTTGGCAACACAATTGTTGAACACCGCCTTTCGCACCGCACCATGGTGCACCGTGCATACGTAGCCATCGAAGCGCTGCTGGTCCGAATACTCCTGCTGGACGTCAACATCCTCCGTGGAGAGCTCCGTCGATGCTGCCTCAACGCCGGTTGCCATCATGTTGATGATCATCCCAAAGAACAGCTCGTTCAGGGTGTGGTCCAACGCCCTGAGGATTTGATTGTTTAGTATAAAAATTGTGTTGTCAAAATGATCTGGTCAGTTTGCAGGTAAGTCATCCCATGTCTCGATCATCTTCCATCCTTCCTCTCCTAGGTTCGGTGCACACAACCTCTTCAGGATCGTGAGCAGAATGCGGTTCGTGCCCTCGACCAGCCCGTTCACCCACAGTGAGTATTTTGCCACAACTTGTGTCTTCGTACCAAACACGTCGCAAAATGCACACCTCCACATTGTCGAAGTGGCTATCACCGTCAGACATGAATGTCTCCCAAGGTGCGTAGCCATGGAACATGGTTCCTAGGGCCTTCACTGTCATCTTCGCTGACCCGTGCGTGATGTATTTGAAGCCGAAGACCCGCTGGGATGTGGTATTGAGGTATAACCCGCTGCCTTTAGGCATCACAAAGTAATCCCCACCAGCAGCTTGAACGGGTGGCACCTCGTAATGGGTTCTAGCAGTGAATAAATGTGCGCGGATCCAAAATTCAAGCACTCGCCGCAGTTTTG
Organism: Mycena sp. CBHHK59/15; assembly: GCA_029204085.1. NCBI lineage: Eukaryota > Fungi > Basidiomycota > Agaricomycetes > Agaricales > Mycenaceae > Mycena > Mycena sp. CBHHK59/15. Next base: position 257,621 of record JARGXW010000049.1, read on the forward strand.
TATCACCGACACAATGATATTGTCGATCGTGGGCGTCTTGAACCTGTCGGTGAGTCCCAGCTTCATTGAGTCCCTGCTCTGGTGGCCTCCCTCGTGATGCTCCTTCTCCGCCTTCATTCTCATCTCTCCCGGCGTCAGGCATTCCACTCGTGCTCGCGCTCTCCTTGATCTCCCGTTGCCCATGTGCCAAAGCTGCCCGCCCTCGATCATGTACTCACGGGTGCGATGCTTTGCCCGATGAATTGCCTTCTCATTGATGCCCCTCTGTATTGTTTCCAGCACGTTGATGGCCTGCAAGAATACTGGAACATCAGCAAAGCGTGCCTTTAAGCCTGGTATGTCGTCCACGGCCATAACCGTGTACAGATTGAAAATCAGCCCACTCTCTGCGAACCAGTTGCACTCCACGGTCCATCCACTACCATCCTCTGCTGTTCTTTCCACGTTTGTATACTTCCTGCTCAACACATCTCCCACGAAATTCACTGCGCTGGGCAGATGGTGAATTTCTTGAATATCGTGGCCCATTACGGCCTCCAGCCATCGTGCGTGCGTCGTAGACAGGCTGGAGCTCATCACCGTGTCCTACAGGGCCTGGCAGTTGGTTTCAACCTCGATTGGGAAGCCGTATGTCGGGTCATAAAATTTGTCCAGCAAGTATTTCAGCGCCGCGAACTCCAGGAGATACAGCTTGTACTGTTCCTCCGCCAGCGAGGTTCGCTTTGACGCGAACCGAACAGGGTGTACTCGGCTCACCACTTTCCCATCTGGGAGTGTGGTGTCAAAACGTTGGCAGAGCATACCGCTGAACCCTTCCTTGGATCTGTCCATGGTGACGATGAATGGCTGTCTGTCGAATACCGGCCCCTTCAACACTGGTTCAGATGTCAGCGCTGCTTTCAACAAGATAAACGCGGCCTGCTGCTTATCACTCCACTCCTTCCGCAAATCCACGGCCCGCCTCTGCCATTCACCCTTTGAACCTGCTCCCCCCACCTTCGCCATCCGGTCTGGGTCCATCAACAGTTGCGCAATTCATGCATAGTTCTTGATGAGCCCCCTGAAGTGTCCGCACAACCCCAGGAATGACTTCAGGTTCAACAAGTTGTGCGGGGTTTCCCAGTCCACTATTACCGTCAGCTTGGTGAGATCAGGCGTGATCCCGTCCAGTCCCACCCGATTCCCTGCGAACATCGCCTCCATCATGAAAAACTGGGTCTTTACTGCTGACAGCGAGAGCTTGTGAGTGCGTATCCACTCGAACATGGTGTGCATGTCCGCCATCTTGGCGGTAAATTCATCGCCAGCCATCCCACCGTCGTCTATGAATAGCTGCAGTTTTGTTCCTGCAAGGTCCCCCAACGCGTTGCCCGTGGCCTTTCCGAACGTTGAAGGTGCGCCCGTTAAACCTATCGGCATCTTGCAGTAGGTGAAAAATCCACACCCCTCGACATAGAAACATAGGTACGGCCAAATTTCTTTGGCCGTCGCACACGCATAGAAGCCCTTCGCGAAGTCGAAGACGGATACCCAGCGGTGGCCAGATAACAGCCCTTGTTTCTGCTGAATGTCCCCTGTGGCATTGCAGCTACCTTGGTCTTGCTGTTGAGCTCCCGATAGTCGTGGCAGACTCGCCACGACGGTTTCTTCAGATCATCTTGATGCGTGGTTTCCGCTGGGCACGGAGGTAAGTCAAAGCTCGCTGGCAGTCCAGCCGCGAGGCATTGGTCATTAATCTGATGCTGTAGCTCCAGTATTGTCCGTGTTTGGCCATTCTGGTGAGTCTTTTGTGCTAACGTCGTAGGTGATATGCACTTGACATCCTTCGGAGCCATTGGCACTATTATTCCCGCATTGATCATCTCGTCGATTACACTGTTATACCACTCCTTCTGCGCGGGCATAGTGGTGCGGTTGTGTACCTTGGTATTGAAGGTCACGTCGGCTGGTATGTTCATGGTGTGCTCGGCACCTGGAATCGGCACCACCTCCTTCATCGACAATGCGTAGCAGTCCACGTACTCCACCATAAACTCCCATACCTGCTCGCGCTGCTCCTCCGACAAATCAGGCCCAATTCTGACAGCCGCTGAAATCACCTCAATTTGCCTGGGGTTGTGGGGATCTGTTAGCCGTGTGAACACTGACACATCATCATGCAGTCGTATCTCAAGTTGCTCGAACCTGGCCTTGCTTTCTGCCTCCTCACTACCAACTGACACCCCCTGCACCGCTTCACCTGAACCGGCGCTGGCTGACACCTGGATGAGGTACGCGGTGAACCCCAGTGGTGACAAGCTTTGCAGGTTGTCCCATACCTGTGCAGCATCCTTCGTATTGCACGTGGCTTGCGCCATGTCTGGGCTTGCAGTGTCAGCGGACTCGTCTGGAATCAATCATGCAGGGTTGGGTACTTCCCTCGAGGGGGATTCATTACAATCCCCATTTGAGTTTCCTCATGCCCCCTTCTGGCACGGACGCACCACTCTCCTGTGCACCCTCAGCTGGACATTCAGCGTATAGTGCATTGAGAAGCACCACCGCGGGTCCTGCTCCTCCTCCTCCTCCTTCACGATTGTCTCCGTGTTGCTGTCTCATCTTCCACCTCCATTGCATGAACCTCTTGTTCTCCTTCCGGGAGTACCACCTTCACTCCGCCCTCATCCCTGGCGTCGATGTGTCAGCAGGCATGGTCCTCTCGAAAATTCAACTGGGTCTGGGTACTTCCCTCGATGGGGATTGTCGACCCCCATGTAGTGTTCCCCACGTGTTCGCCTTCTTTGTCACGCCCCCATACTGCGCCGCCATCATGAACATTGCCCCAAGTAGCACGAGCTTCAGCACTCGCCAGAGCCTGCTGCACATGTCCTCCATTTGTACTGTAGGTCATGTGCAATCAGTGTCGAATTTCGGCTCCTCCTCCCTGCTTTTGTGTACTTTCCTGGACAGGGATCGTGAATCATCCCCATGTAAGTACACCCGTGTGTCTTCGTTATGGTCTTCCCCTGTGTGCACCGTTTTCCCTTTCTCTTTTCCTTCGGGCCATTCTGGTGCTGTGAAAAAAATCTTGTCAGTTTCCTCATTGTTCTCGATTTCCTCTACACTCAGTACTCCCTTCACGGGTGTTGGCAATTCTCCCTTTGAGTCTTCCCATGTGTGCTCCCTTTCCTTGTCCTCTGCTGTAGCTGTGAGCTCTGATTCTTCCTCGCTCTTGATCTCCTGTTCTGGGTGCTGATCAACATGTTCAACCGCATGCGCCGGAGTGTGGTGAGGGACTTTCCTAACAGGAGGTGCGCTACTCTCTCCTGCTGATGTCATGTGCATTTTGGGGTCCAAGAACATGGACCCGATGCAGCCACACACGTCGTCCCATGCTCCCCACTGGGCTATGTCGTTCTCGACCTCTACCATCGTGCCGTCGTTGCCTGGAATACGGATGATGTCCTCTTTGTAATTGTGCAGAGCGCCATACTGCTCCAGCAGCGGCTTGCCGAAGAGGAACGACCATGATCCCCGCTCGGGGATATTCCAAAGGTCGCCTGCCTCCACACACTGCCCCATCAAATATGCCCCTCCCAATACCCCCTCGATGGAACCAATGTCCCGTTCACCATCCACAGTGTCCGTCCTGAACATTGTAGGCCCCCTACCCGGCCCTTCACTGCCTCATACATCTCTGTGCACATCACGTTCACCGTTGCCCCATCATCCACTGATGCTCGTATTCTCACTAGCTCCCCCTGTGGTCCCTCGGCCTCGATCCTGCATACGAATGGCATGCTTGTGCGCTTCGGCTCATTCTCGTCGATTCCCACCATGTACATGTCAATGATGTGAAATTTCGCTGTAACGTTGGAGACCACTCGGGCCTCTTGCCAGGGGAACTGCCGCGCGGGGCAGGGAAGCAAGCAAATACACACGCAAGTGTAGGAAAAAGGTGAGATGGTCCTGCTCTACAACAACAAACAACCTAATCTAATCTCTGGCTGGTGCTGCCGCACCAACCACAACGTAACAGCCCCTAGGCATTTACCTGGGCTTCAAGCTCCTCAAAGTGTCCCTCGCCCCCCCCCAAGCAGGTGGCTGTAATCGTGGTAGTCCCACATGGAGAGCCCCACTGCCTACATGGCCACCGCTGGCTCGCATAGCGCCTGCGACGCTATGCAGTGCCAGTTCTGTTCACTCAGATTGAGGCACTGCTCCTGCAGCACGACGCACGCACTGCGGAAGTTGGTGTGGTCCCCGTAGCTGCACTAGAAGCACTTGCCCGAGTTCACGGGTGCATGCCCTGGGCAGCGGGTATGAGTTGTTGATCGAGACTGCGACATTGCCGTAGGCTGCATACCACACTTGCTACTGGTCTGTGTGCACCTTGCGGCCTGCCTTGGTGTCCGGATGATGCACAATGCGCACGATCCCTGCGACCAACACAGTGCACTCGGCGCCCTGCAGCGGCTGCTGCTGCTCCAATGGCTGGAACATGGCCTGCACAGCATGCTGAACAAGTTTCCCTGTCCTGCGCCTCTGCTACCAAAGGGGTTTGCAGGCGCCCTGGGTGCGGGCCATCTCGTGGCGGCAGGTGCCCCAAGCGACATGTTTGTGAGCTGGGCACGTATTCCCACCGTCGGTGACATGGGCAGCGCCCGGCGTCTCTCCAGTAGCTGCATCATCTTCTTCCTTCTCTCCTCCTCATCGCACCACTCTCTCATCTCTACCTCGAGCTCCACCGTATCTACGTCGCGAACGGCCTTGATGAAGGCAGGCCAGTCGGCGAACATCTTCCCCAGCTTCATGTGCAGCTGCTTGGGGAGTTCGAGCCGCACTTGCTCGATGTACATGGTTGTCACTGCCACTCCCGTGCTCGTCGCAAGCCGCAGCATTTTGTTAGCCCACACGTCGTGATCGGCCACCTTCACCTTCATCCCCAAGTCCTCCATCTTCATCTTCTCCCTCACAAGCATTACCCCATACTCCATCGCCGTAAGCTGCACCGTATCCTGCATGGGGTAACACGCCTTGATCGCTGCATTGAGCAGGTCCATGTCGGCCTGCGGTCAGACCCTTGTACCATATGTCAACCTCGCTCCTGGCTACAAGGTAATTTTTGAAGGCCTTCGCCTTATCGGTGCTCGGCATCGACGCCGGTGTGTCGCAGTGGAATGCCCGCAAAAAGTCTTGCATGGACATCTTGTCCGTATCTCCGTCCCAAGCATCCATGGGCATTGTGTATTCTGGGCTGGGAGGTCATGGGGCTGTCGTTGTCTGCGTAGGTGGTGGCAGAGGCTGTGTAGTCTGCGGCTGTGCTGTGTTTGCTGCGAAACACAGAAGCTCATCGTCGCTGGTGTCTGTGAAGGTGGATGGTGTCGATGGTGTTGACAGGGTACACGCTGGTGGGGTTCTGTGTCTGCTGAAGCTCTCATGTGTTGCATTACTCGATACCAATGTGAATCTTCTGTTTGTGTCGCGTTGCTGTCTCGGTGCCAGTTTGTTCTCTTTCCCATAGCTTGTGGGTTCGAATCTCACCCTCAATCACCAGATGTGGTAGTGTGGGGAATCCTCTGGCGATGCGCACAAGACTATCCCACGGAGAAGCAGTCGTGGCACGCAGAAGAGAATGAATGATGCTATCTATGCCCGAACTTGGCTGAAACTCGCCCAAGGTGTTGCCAAACAAGCCCAAACACCCTATCACAATGGCCAGCAACCTCGGTTGACATGGCAGAATTTCTACAGCTCAACAAGGTTGATGCATGTGGTTGTCCATACAACAACACATTCTGGACACTTAACATGTGTCTCGTGAGGGGCCTTCTCATCTTCGAGGCATTGATGCTTCCCAAACCCAATCTTTCCATCGCTGTGGTCATGACCATATACTCACACCTTTAAAAGGGGCTTATACACAACTTTGTGGACATGGGTTTTTATGCTTGTATGATTCACATCAACAGTTGGGCAATCAGCTTGACTACCACTCTTGCACGTTGGCCACTCGACACCACCATCCTCATAAACAAGGAGGAAGTGGTGCATAAATGTGCCTTGGCGGGTGTGACACCTGCCATGATGAAGGACTGCTGGTCCTTTGGGCACCCATGGCTGGCAACCTGCCAGAACCTGACCTACCCTCTGCCTGACTGGACAGCCGATGAACTCAATGACCTGCTGGTTCTTGCTAAGAGCATTGATACTCTCCCCAGGTTATATGACCCGGTTCTTGATGTGTTTCTGCAGGCAACTATGATGCCTTGGAAGTCGACCACCGACATGCACTTGCAGATTAACAGTGCTTTCTGGGATGACATTTCTGGTGACCCAATGGCACAAGCTACCGCGCTAGTGAAAAATAGCCCTGCTTGACGTGGTGCTGGTACAATCACGTCCAACTGAGGATGTGGTGCCAGTGGGGCAGCACACCGTAGAAATGGCACCCCAGCCCACAGCACGCCCACCCAGTTGAGTGGCTATAGCTGTGGTGCAGGATTCGCTGCACTTGCCAGTGCATTCAGTGGCAATAGTGCTGCTGCTGCATATCCCGTGCTGCTTGTACCCTCACCAGTTGTAGGCTCATCCAACCCCACACCTATCTTGGGGTTTCAAACACCTGCACGATTAGCACTGTGATAGGGGCTGTGGTTCTACTGGATGCAGGGTAGTATTTGCAAGCAAAGTAATGTTTGACCTCTAGAGGGAATGAATTTTACAGCCTTAAGTTAAGAGAGATGATTATGGTCTTGACCACATGCTGTGAGGCTGCACTATGTTTGCCCACCGTTGTGACATAATCGGCGGTGTAGTCCGACCAGCAACCAGGATCATTCCGCCACACTCTGTGATTGTCTACAACCTAGTTTGCATCGTCCGCCAGCCCCAGAGTCTGACTACAACTGTGACTGATGAGCAATTACACCGTCCGCTGGCACCAGGATCATTCCGCCACACTCTGTGATCGTCTATAACCTAGTTTGCATTGTCCACTGGCCCCAGAGTCTGACTACGACCGTGTCCGATGAGCAATTACACCGTCCGCTGGCACCAGGATCATTCCGCCACACTCTGTGATCGTCTATAACCTAGTTTGCATTGTCCACTGGCCCCCAGAGTCTGACTACGACCGTGTCCGATGAGCAATTACACCGTCTGCTGGCGCCAGGATCATTCCACCACGCTCTGTGATTGTCTACAACGAAGTTTGCATCGTCCGCTGGCACCAGGATCATTCCACCACACTCTGCGATCATCTATACATCGTCCGCCGGCTCCAGAGTCACTCTGCCACGCTTTGCGACTGTCTACGACCGAGTCCGACCCACCGTCCGCTGGCTCCAGGATCATTCCGCCACACTCTGTGATCGTCTACAACCTAGTTTGCATCGTCCGCCGGCCCCAGAGTCTGACTACGACCGTGTCCGATGAGCAATTACACTGTCCGCTGGCGCCAGGATCATTCCGCCACACTCTGCAATCACCTTCGACCAAGTTTGCATCGTCCGCCGACTCCAGAGTCACTCCACCTACAAGAAACACACCACGAACGTTTCCGACATGTCGGACGAAGACATATGCAGTCCGCTGGCTATGGTTCTGCACACTAGGAAATCAGTCTGCAGGCTCATACAATAATTCTGCACAGCTGGGAGGGAGAGCGGGAAGAGGGGGACCTGTTCCCGATCGTCGGAAAGATGAATGGAGTCATCGGAATAAGGGAAAATCACATGGTCTTTAGAAACAGTATAAATACCACTCACTGTATCTGGAGAAAGCATCTCCGAACTCCCCTGCTTGCTGCTACTGTCCTAGACTAGAGCAGAAAAGTAGGAACCTGCCAATCTATAGAGTTCACTGGTCACCAGGGGCTCTCTTCTTTACTCATCCTCCATTCTGAACAAGAATAATCCCCGGAAGTGTTGTCCTTTAGGCCCTTCACAAAAACTCTTCAGTCCTCTCCAGGCCCTGAGAGGCACTGTCCACCAACAGATTTTATACCGTGAAGCTCCAAAAGAGCCCCAGTACGGCGCCAGTTCTTGGTACAGATCCAATCTGACCCCGAACGACTGCGCAGAAACAAATCAATTACCCAGATCTATTCTCCGCTTCAGATCCTGCCAACAATATTAGCATTTCGAAGTGTGCGGACTCTCCGAGGAGCCATCCACATTCTTCACGTAGTCTGTTGAAGCATCTGCCTTCTATGTTTAATCATTCACGGTACCGTGGAGCGCGATTGGAGACCTGCGGACATCATTTTTCCGTTTGCTTTCAAAAGCAGACAGTGTCCATTCCATTAAAGGAAACCCTTAGAAAACTACACATTCTTGGAGGTTACGAAGCAAACCCGCATCGCGACGAAGGCTTTTTAACAGCTCTGCCTGTAGAACGGTGTGAGGCTGCACTATGTTTGCCCACCGTTGCGGTGTAGTCCGGCCACCTAGTTTGCATCGTCCGCCGGCCCCAGAGTCCGACTGCGACCGTGTCCGATGAGCAATTACACCGTCCGCTGGCTCCAGGATCATTCCGCCACACTCTGTGATCGTCTACAACCTAGTTTGCATCGTCCGCCGGCCCCAGAGTCTGACTACGACCGTGTCCGATGAGCAATTACACCGTCCGCTGGCTCCAGGATCATTCCGCCACACTCTGCGATTGTCTACAGCCTAGTTGGCATCGTCCGCCGGCCCCAGAGTCTGACTATGACCGTGTCCGATGAGCAATTACACCGTCCGCCGGCGTCAGGATCATTCCGTCACACTCTGTGATCGTCTACAACCTAGTTTGCATCGTCTGCCGGCCCCAGAGTCCGACTGCGACCGTGTCTGATGAGCAATTACACCGTCCACTGGCTCCAGGATCATTCCGCCACACTCTGCGATCGTCTACAACCTAGTTTGCAACGTCTGCCGGCGCCAGAGTCTGACTACGACCGTGTCCGATGAGCAATTACACTGTCCGCTGGCCCCAGGATCATTCCGCCACACTCTGTGATCGTCTGCAACCTAGTTGGCATCGTCCGCCGGCCCCAGAGTCTGACTATGACCATGTCCGATGAGCAATTACACTGTCCATCGGCGTCAGGATCATTCCGCCACACTCTGTGATCACTTTCGACCCAGTTCGCATTGTCCGCCGACTCCAGAATCACTCCACCTACAAGAAACACACCACAAAACGTTTCCGACATCTGGGAGGGAGAGCGAGAAGAGGGGGGCCTGTTCCCGATCGTCGGAAAGAATGAATGGAGTCATCGGAATAAGGGAAAATCACATGGACTTTAGAAACAGTATAAATACCACTCACTGTATCTGGAGAAATCATCTCCGAACTCCCCTGCTCTCTGCTACGGTCCTAGACTAGAGCGGAAAAGTAGGATACCTGCCAATCTAAAGAGTTCACTGGTCACCAGGGGCTCTCTTCTTTACTCATCCTCCATTCTGAACAAGAATAAATCCCCGGAAGCGTCGTCCTTTAGGCCCTTCGCAAAAACTCATCAGTCCTCTCCAGGTCCTGAGAGGCACTGTCCGCTAAACAGATTTATACCGTGAAGCTCCAAAAGAGCCCCGGTACAGCGCCAGTTCTTGGTACAGATCTGATCTGACCCCGAACGACTGCGCAAAAAACAAATCAATTACCCCGATCCATTCTCCACTTCGAACCCTGCCAACAATATAGCATTTCGGTGTGTGCGGATTCTCGAGGAGCCATCCACATCCTTCACATAATCTGTTGAAGCATCCGCCTTCTACGTTTAAATTATTCGCGGTACCGTGGAGCGCGATCAGAGACCTGCGGACATCATTTTTCCGTTTGCTTTCAAAAGCGGACAGTGTCCATTCGATATAAAGAAACCCTTAGAAACTACATATCCTTGGAGGCTTACGAAGCGAACCCGCATCGCGACGGAAGCTTTTTAACAGCTCTGCCTGTAGAACGGAATTTGCTGTCTATCCCCCAAGAAGGCCCCAGATTTGTATCAACATATCCGGTGAAGGATACAGGTCTAGAAAAAGGGCGACCTAGTGCTCCCTACGTGAGTGGAGACGATTCCGCCGTGTACCAGTAGTGCGAAACAAATATTATTGGAGAATCCGGACCCCCATCAGACAGATCATAACTATTACACTAACCAACTAAAACTTTAAACCACACAGGGAATTTTATCAAACACAAAAACCGAAGACTTCCGTCCCAACTGAAAGCTGTAAACTTTATTCCCTCTAGAGGACGAACACTACTCTACTTGCAAATATTATCCTGCATCTAGTAGAACCGCAGTCCATATCACAACGGAATTCACCATCTATCCTCCAAGAAGGCCCCAGATTCGTATCAACATATCCGGTGAAGGATACAGGTCTAGAAAAGGGGCGACCTAGTGCTTCCTATGTGAGTGGAGACGATTCCACCGTGTACCAGTAGTGCAAAACAAATATTATTGGAGAATCCAGACCCCATTGGACAGATCATAACTACTACACTAACCAACTAACTTTAATCCACACAGGAAATTTTAACAAGCACAAAACCGAAGCCCTCCATCACAACTGAAAGCTGTAAACTCTATTCCCTCTAGAGGATGAACACTACTTGCAAATACTACCCTGCATCTAGTAGAACCGCAGTCCACACCACAACACAATTCAGTCTGACTTCCCTTATCTTTACTAAGTCTTGACTAGAATAGGCAGCAATAGTGTGTGCATTGGAAGGATTTGATTCGGCATTAGACTCTTGGTTGACTGCTTTCAGTTTTCGGTGTGTATTATACTCTTTCAGTTATTGTGTATATTTGCTTAAAATATCCAACAGCCAGGTTGATATTGGTTTTGCCACATTCAATGCCAGGAACGGCATTACTGTAGATCAGATCCCTCTTTTTGAGCCTGAACTATCCCCTGAATCCGAACCAGCTGCTGATACTCCAGAGAGCTCTGATGATTCATATGAATGGTCAGAGGAGGAATATCTGGGTACATGGAAGCGAAAAAAAGGCAAAATTGAATGCCAATAAAGGGGAATCTTCTGCCAAGCATGCACCGAAGAAGCCAAAGGCCCCAAAAGCTCCCAAGTCCATTGAGCTGCCACTCAAGGATGTCTCTGAGGCAGATGTTCCCATGAAGGCTGTTGCGAACCTCTTTTCAAGCTCTAACCTTCAAGATGAATTGCTGATGCTCGAGAACAAGCAAGCCTCAGTATTCTTGTCTCGGTCACAGAGGGTTGTGGGACTCTCCACTCTGCTCAATCAGCTTGCTCAGAATGACAGCAACAACAATTTTATTGGGAGCATTCTTGCATTTGCAAAGTTCAATGGAAAAACTGCTTGTCTTAGCCTTGTGCAGCTTGATTCTGTTGTCCAACTCATCCCCACTTTCATGAATACTCAACATCAGCTCTCCATTATTTCTCAATCTGTTCAGTTGGAAATATGCCGTGCGATGCTCATCATTTATAAGTGGGTAATGGTTGCAGGTCCTGCTCTGGCAGATCTCCTTGTCTCCGCACATGTCAATGGAACTCTGGATGAATACTTCCAGACTTTGCCTGCCTAGTCAAGCATATATTTCTCTATGTGACATCGGAACAGAACAAACCTAAGAAACCTTCCAAAAAGAAGTGCAAGCTGGATGACCCACCACCAGAGCAAGATGCTGTGATGGATCCAGTTGATAATCCTACCAACTCTTTACACCCAATCTCTGATCCCAGACCACTTCAACCTGCTCTTACAGAATCCAGTCCTTCTGCATCCACAGAACCCTTGTGGCTGCCAAAAGACCTGAAGCTTGAGTCTTTACCAGCAGACTTGTATGGACTGCGTACTGTGCAGGGCTCAAAAACTGTTCTGATACCTCAAATTTCTCATGTCAGGCAGATCACAAACACTCGCACATTCCACAGAAAAGCTGCAGAGAAATGTTTTGCAGGTTTGATCATTCGGGAGTTCATCATGGGCCCAATGTCCAAAGCTGACAGCTACTAGAACAGTTCTCATCGTCGTAAAGGTGCTGCTATTGACAGTGGTGGAAGTACAGAGGCAGCTGACACAGGTGTCAAACCTCCTGCCAAGAGGGCCTCCACTGAGTGTGATCTTCAAGTGCATTGTGGATGTCTGTAGAACAGAGGGTATCTTTGCCACTGAGGCCTTGGAACAGATACTTGTCAGTCCCACAGCATTATTCCCAGCTCACCTGAGTGCAGATACTTTATCCTCAAAGACAAGCAGGCCACTCTGGCTCCACTATACCAAACACTTCGACAGTTGATTAAACAACAACCTAGCATTCATGATTATGCAGAAAAAAAATGGCAGTTTCGTCCATCATCAAACCCTGGAGCTTCAGCAGGGACGCGCTATCCAAAATGCTCAAATGCTTAACCCACATATTCCCCTTCCAAAGCAGAAGCCCTTGGACCATTCTGGAGCATCTGGAAAAGCCCATCACCTCAAAAGACTGCCAATTATTTCTGTGACCATTGCTCAATTGATCCCCACTTATCCCATCAGCAGCCTGATTCTTTTTGCAAAGCTTGGCCTGATCCTTCATGAATTTTTGAATGCTAACCATGGACTCTCTTGTGCTGAGCAGAATCTACACCACATTCTTGAAGGCAAGAATCCCTCGGCAGGCTTGGTTTTAGATCCTAATCTTGATCACTACAACCCTGCGAGAGCATTCTCCATCAATCTTGGACTTCTTAAAAAACACATGCCACCGCTGAAGCTCACAAGCCCTGTTGGACTTTCTAATTTGTTCACTTGGATGCTCACTGGGCAAGGATTTTCAACACAGAAATTCCTTGCCAAGGACAACTTCTTCTTCAACAATGCCTGGGATTGCATTGATCACTTTGAAATGTCCCTCCAGAATAACATTGTAATTATCACTGGTTGAACATTTCAAAATTTTCACCTTCTTTTTCAGTGAAAAATGTTGTTTATTTTTCAGACATTTTTCACTGAAAAAGCAGGTGAAAATTTCAAAACATTTTCATCACTTTCTTATTTTATTTCGAATTTTTCACCTTGAATTGAGAAAGTGCTGAAAAAGTTTTAAAATTTTCACCTTCTTTTTCAGTGAAAAATGTCTGAAAAATAAACAACATTTTTCACTGAAAAAGAAGGTGAAAAAATTGAAATGCTCAACCAGTGTATGACGAGGCATCTGCATGGCCATCCAAAGGCCAGCGAGAAAGATTTCACAACAAATCCATTCTATGTTCTGCTGAGCGACTCCAGAGTCTGGGGTCAGCTATCCGACCAACTTAAACATAATCCAACAGACAAGGATACTGGCAACAAGTTCTCACTTTGTGAGAAGTTTATACCATACTTTTTGGAGGACGTTGTGGTGTGGTCGAGAGCATCCAGCTTGGTTTGGTACTATTAGGTTCGCATGTCATAGATTAGTCATACATTGGGTTTTCTTCCTCCGCTTCCACCCTCCCGCTGCGAGCCCTGCTGGCTCATTTCCCCTGAGAGGCCCCAGGCCCTCTCCATCTGGTGACAACAGTGTGATTTGCTCTTCTCTGCGCGTCCTTCGGCCCAGATAAGCTTCCTTGACTTCCTAGTCTCATCCCTCTCGAGTTGTCTCGCACCTGCTGCTAGCAGATTTCCCGGCTTTTTTTTTCGACCATACACCCCTTCCATCTACCTCTTGGTTATACTGGCATCGGCTCCCTCGCGCGGCACTTTCACACACACATAACGAGCTTTTTTTTGTTTCCTCTTGACCCTGTGGGAGCTACTCAGTACCACGTGACACATCCCGGACCGGACGATCCGCAATGTTCCGTGCCACTGGAAAACGGTCTGGCGGGAAGGAGATGGCGCAACTAAGGCGCGAAGCCACAGAAGAAAGGGCACGGGTACGGGCAGCGGCTGTAAGCCCTGTTGATCATTTCCCCTCGTCCTACACCCCACCTCCTTGCTGGGCTGACGACCCACCTGACCCCTCCTTCGTCGCCGCTCACACTGTCCACTCGACACTTCCCCTGCGTGACTTCTCTGCGCTTCGCAGCGACACGGCCCACCCATGGCGTGCCATTCGACGCCGCAATAACTGCCTTCTCCCACCACGCCGCGAGCGACACCCATTCCCCCGATCCCTCCTCAAAAAGACCACAATTCCGACCTGCACTGTCCCTCCAGCATCGTCACCTCTGCCCTTAGCACCCATCCACCTACTCAATATTCATCCCCAGCTGGAGGCTCCACCACTGCCGCCTGTTGCAGCACCCTCGCCTCCGCCAGTACAGGCCCCCACCCTCCCTGCGAAAACACCATACGGACTGGTGCGCTCCAGCCTTGCTCTTGCATGTGCAGGCGAGAAGGCGGTCCTGAGCACTGTTTCAGATGTCTTTGACATCGCTTTGGGGCCACACACAACCACGACGCAGAAGGTTCACCTCCTGGATCTTCCTGGGGATCAGCTGGTTTTCCTTTGCATGCTGGCGGAATTCGTCACACTGGAGCCCGTTTTCCGCGAGTTTCTTCACCCAGCGATTGCGAATTTTGTGCATGGGTGGGTCACCCATTGTGTACAGGATTCTTTTGGCTAGGCTGATGGTGCGGGGTTGCGCCCGTACATCACTCCGCTCGTACGTTTTTTGGAGAGGGGTGACTGTGGTGTGGTCGAGAGCATCCAGCTTGGTTTGGTACTATTAGGTTCGCATGTCGTAGATTAGTCATACATTGGGTTTTCTTCCTCTGCTTCCACCCTCCCGCTGTGAGCCCTGCTGGCTCATTTCCCCTGAGAGGCCCCTGGCCCTCTCCAACGTCCAGCAGGAATGGGTGGAATGGCTTGATGGAATGGCTGGCATAGATCCCAACACCTATTCAGGATCTTGCCGGGATTGGCGCGAAGCCATTGACTTCATTCATAGCTTTCATTTTGAGGGTGTGAAGGGTTCTGGCCTTACGACCTTGTAGCTTGCCAATAATTTGGTTTTCCTTGGAGACTGTGACCCTCCGACAACAGAGGAATGGTGCTCTGGATATCTGAGAATCCTACACTTGGAGCTTTCAAGGTATTGAAGGCTCTTGGGTTCAACATCCCTGACGCAGACCCACTGCTGACCTGAATTGCCTTCCAATGCATACACAATCATCTCTAGGATCATCTCTCTGCTGACAATCAGAAGCAGCTTGGTTTTGGCATCATATTTGTGGAACATGTTCTGTGCAAGGTCACATGTTAGGAGGATCAATACCACTTTGCAATGAGTGACACTGTCTTTAATTCTCTTCTAGAAGCCCTTTGAAACATCCCTGCCTGGGTTCTAGGACAGAATGTGACAGACCCCAAGTCCTTTCCTTTCCCTCTTGTACTCAATGACACTATGTTGCAGACTATGATTGGCAATATTCTTGTATGTCTTCAAGCTTCCGATTCTTGTTTGCGTGCCAATATATACCAAGGGAATGAAAGATTAAATGATCATTCATGGCGATGGACATCTTCTAGTACTATTGTATGCAGCTAATTATATAATTCTGCAACATACCTTGGCATCATTTTTTGTGTGTAAACCAATGGTGGACCATATGCAGCACCTAGTGTTTTGCACCTGTGGTATACCATCAAAAGCTGCAGTGTGCAGACAGAAACGACTGACCTATGTTGAAGCCCAAATCTGCTCATGCATTAGTCTGGATCAGGCATGCAGGCAATCTCCATGGTGGTTGCATACATCCTAATCAGTTGCATTGCATGCTATTGTGCCAACTGCATTAGTCAGGATGTGGCTAGCATCAGTGGGCAGAATCGTTGGCATGCACTGGATGCAAAGGGACAGGCCTGGTAGAGTCACCGGTGTGGACCAGATGGGTGCAAATCGGCCGCTCGTGCAGGAACAAGGCAGGGAGAATGGGTGTGCTCACTCTCGGTGCGTCCCATCCCAGGTGCTCAAGCTCTCCCACAAGCTGTCAGCTCGACTCGAAGTTGTCCAGTGTGTTCAGCATGTGCTATGTCGTCAACCGGGCCGGGTGCATTCACTCAAGTTGGGGGACAAGTGTGGGGAGTGGTTTGTGTGCAGTCACGTTCGGTTCAAGCCTACACATGAGCAATGTGGCTTCACACAAGGCATTCAAACCAACTCCGTGCATGGGAGCACAGTTGTTCATGTGTGATTTGAAATTGAGGTTGTTGAGTTCAGTTGAGGTCGAGGAACATGAAACATTGGGTGAGGCGATAGCTGACCAATCAGAACTCAGCCTGCAGCTCCACATGGCATTTGAGATGGCAAGAGTCGACAACATGGATACAGGAGCAGCGGGTGGGCACCTGGAGCTTGGACGCAGGCAGGCGATACAAGCGTGGAGTGACAAGATGAGGCCACTAAAGGAAAATTAACACAAGTAGAATCACGGTAAAATACAAGTCGGCAGTTACCACAGGTAAAAACACTCCTAGGTGGCAGGACACACAATACATGCTGGATAAGGACCTATGCCTGTACCCACATCAATTAGTGAGAAATAACCACAGGGATACCCACACTTATGTCATGCACTAATTGCAATCACTTGGGCAGATCAAAGGTCTCTTCCAAATGAGGACAGATATTGATGATCTGGTATAGTGGAACACACTTAAAGCCGGATTTAGGCATGACGGTCATAACACTTCAAGCACAGAGGAAAACTAATCCCCAGATAGAGTTAATTCTAGTATAAAATTTGAAGTTAAAAAGCAATTGATAAGGGGCAAGTCCAGAGTTTGGCTTGTGACAAATCTGATAAATGTTTTCCTTAATGCAGGACAATTTCTGACTTTTAATAAGGCTAACACTCAAAGTGAATATAAAGCAGGTTTGTCTTTGCTCAATCTGATTCTCCAGGATGAAAACATAGATCAATTTGACGGTAATAGTGTAACGATGGTTGGATTAAGGAATGTAGGTATATCAAATTACGGATCAAATCAAATGAGAACCACGGAATTTGGCACAACCTATCTTGTCCAATGCATTCTGTTTGAGAGCTACAGCATACCTTACAGCTGTGTCAGAGGAGTGTTTATTCAGATCTATTCTAGTTGCAATCGGACCTAGGGAAGACCACATGTGGACAATTCCCTGCCATTGCTCATACTCAATTCGAGCTAAAGTCCCTGTCAAAGTTGTCTGAGCATGCTCGTCTAATTCATGTGGAGTGTAAAGACAAACCAATGGCAGGTAGCTCTCCATTCCCGCTCATTTTGGCAGCTTTTTCAGCATTCTGATGTCAAGACACCTTGTTTTTGAAGGTACTTTCCTTCCATCCACAGGCTCGGAGAACAGCTTTGGCAGTGAGCTGATGGGATATATTTTCCTCATCCACAAACTTGTGGATAACATCCAGATGCGAGGGATCAAGATTGAATGTGTTCAGTAAATTAGCCATCACTCAATGATTTAGAACCATTTGGGATAGCATTACAGAGGATCCCAGACATTTGGCATTTAGGTACTGTAATGGCTGAATAGGAGGTGTCCATGTTGGGAGGAGGAGCAAGATAGCATCCTTGGTCTTGGACACTGAGCTGGAGCAGTCACATAATTGAGTTGGATAGGGAGAGTGGCGAGAAAAAGCCAGAGAAGTGGAACAGTCAACGCTAGAGTGTAAGCTAAAGTCTGAAGGATTGACCCATTCTCCGCTCTGAAGATCCTCTGAGGGCTTGACAGCACTGTCAGAGAGGTGAACCTCAGCCTGTTTATCAGACACAGCAGTGGAACCAGTATGGTTGTCCCAAACAAGTGTCGTGGCTGAGAAGTCAGAAAGGGATGAAGATTGGAGGGAGTTGTGAACATAGTTGATAGAGAAAGCCTTGGTCATATCATATGGCTGGTCCGTTGTATACCCTGATGAAAGGTCATCAACTAGAGTGTTGGACGTCTCAAATTGCTGATCCATGGCAAACATTGATGATTCGGTTTCAATGCTGGAAGTAGAGAAGGAGCGAAGGAGACCTAAGCTTCCAAAGGTTGGTATGGGCTCATAGAGCTTGATGGGGAGATCATTGCGGATGGTGAATATTAGGATGAAATTAGATTCAGGAGTGATATTTATTGGCCGGTAGTTCATAAAAAAAAAATCCTGTAACTAGGGAGTTAGAAAAGCAGAAATGATCTCCCCAGGCATGTATGCCTTTGAATACTGGGTAAAAAAATTTCAACAGCCAAATTAATCTAGGAGAGATTTCCAAGGAATTGATAGCCACTGCATGCAGCTCGATAGCCATCACCAGTAAAATCTGGGATCTGAGTGGTACTGATGTTCACAGATCCAGCTGCACTGAATGTACCATTGACCATCTGCGTGATCAATGGATTTTCAATTGGCAAGCCAAAATGGATGATGGTACACAGGCACTGAAGCAGTGATGCTATCCTCATGGATGAGGCTTCTTCATGTTTAATTTTTAGCAAGAAAAGGATAGGAAGCCAGGGGAAAAATTCAAATATGTCAGGTGCCTTGTTTGACAAGAATGATAATATCTGGGGACTGGAGTTCTATGCTGAGTTCCGGTGGATCAATCTGGGAACCAAAGAGGAGATCCTCAAACTTGGTAACTGGCCCAAAGCATCTTAAATGACAGAAATCAAGATAAAAAGCAATATGTACTGTCAATACTATCAACCGCTTGATCAGAATCTGCAGACATCTAGGTTTGGAGCAACCCTGTCTCCGGTCCGGCGAGCCGGACAATCTCAGAGAGAGGCTTGGTCCAAACTCCCGAAAACAAGGCATGTGTTCTGGGACGGATTGCTTCCCCATTTCTGGTCCAATTCCCTTGGTATAAACGGTTTTTTTGCTCATTCGATACTGCCCTATATGCCTAGCTATTCAGTTTCACAATAAGTGCCGGTGTTTCCCTTCTACATTCAAACTTTGAGCGACAACTTGCGAGATCAATTCCTCGCAAACCAAATACGTGTTTCTCGAAATCCTTGAGTTTTATGGGCTCGCTTGGACCGGAAGATTATTTCGAGAAGGTCTCCCAGCAAGAATTGAGTTGAGAACTTCTTCTATCGTCCAGAAAACGCGCTTCAAGTTTTGCGGCCGTATCGGGCAGTGTGACATGACGCGTCTAATTAGTGACCAAGCGTGACTTTTTGCGCCGAAAATCATCGTCTCTGAAGCACTTGTGCTTGCCCCGCTCTTCCACCCAAACTCCTCATCACTGCTGTTATTGCTTCCACTCTGGCTACTCTCCAGTATGACAACGACTACTGGCGGTCCATTTTCCCCGAGGATCAAATGAAGAGCCTCACGATCGAAGCAAAGCAACACCTTGTAGTATTCTCGCTGATGATTTTCCTGTCCATTACTACACGTCAGCTCCTGTACTGGCTATTTGCAACGGAAATTCCATGTGTTACCAAACACATTTCCCACTTCATGGGTTACTTTGGGACGGAAAACAGCCTTGAGACACAATTTGCGCCCGCAATGGTCTTTGCCTTGTGGCGCGATGGGAAGCGCCGGCCAAAAGCACAGAAATGCCTCAGAGAGATGGCGATTCCATATGCACATGAGCTGGCATTGCAAGACATTGACCAAGTCATTTCCAGTCCACTTCTACGCATTCGACACGTTGATGACAAATCACGCCAAATTTGGTCATTTTCCGTCCTGACCTAGCACATGCAGCTCGGCTCATATTAACCCAAGCTAAAGCCCTGGCGATATTAAAAACGTACTCGCTAGAATTCTGTCTCCTCAGAATTCTTTTATACCTAGTGGAAATGTCTCTACGCGTGCACTTATATCCCGATGCTTCGTGTGAAAGGCCCACATTGGCCACGGATTTGCGGCACTATTCAGAACCCAAACAGAAATCTGAGTAGAGCAAATTATTTTCGCACTTCCTATGTACAATCTATCTCGAAACTCCGAAGCGCTTGACGCGCTAACTGAGGCGAGAGGACGCGCAGAACACATTGCCCTTTTTCGCGATCTTGGCACAAGCCCCTTCTTAAATTCCCTGCGAAGCACGTGAATGTCATGTGAGCTGAGAAGGCGGCTTGATCCGAACCTAGCAGACATCATCCTCGATGAAGCATGATGTGTGGTGTCAAGAAGGATCAAATTTTGATGTGACATGTCACAGGGCACGGTTTGTTCACGACTTGAGGCATTCAAGATATAACCATGGAACCTGCTCTAGCACCACTGCTTGATACTGCATTACTGGATGCCTTTCGCTCTCACTATAATCATTTCCAAACTTCTGTCACTGCAATAATCCAAAATTGTACGGACACTGTTGTTGTTGCACGACTGGGGGATGACTTGGATGAATATATATGGCTGGTACAGGAGGTACATTTTTGCCTTGTCTCTTATGAAAAATATTCAAGTAAATCCAGAATTCAGGCATATTTGATGCAGCAGAGCTCACCACACTCCAGACAAGTCTTGTTACAATGCAGAATGACATCAGATTGGAATACAGGGATGCTATCAATGCCTCCCATAACGGTCAACCAATAGTAGTGCAGACTGTGGCAACAGATGGTGTTGGACAACCCCACATTCATATTGATCCAGATTTCCTTCGTTGGGCATACTCCCAGTGATCCACTGCTGGCATACAAATCCCTTTTCTAATGACATTGTCTCAGAGCCACCCTCTGTTGGCAACATCAATAAAATTGACCAAACACCAATGATGACCTCCTTGATCCTGATCTTCCTATCCCTCCTCATCTTCCATCTGAGGTTGAAAAACTGGTAGCTGTGAACCCACCCATTGTTTCTTACACTGGACCACTGTCAGCTCTATCTGATAATGATCTGGATAAGTTACTAGTTCAACTTCACTCTCATTTCCACCATGCTGGACTAAACATTTTGGATGGCATGTTGAGGGGTCTTGGCCATCATATTCCATGGGAACAGGTACGCGAATCCCTTCTTCACATTGACCCAGTGCAGAGGATATTTGAGTGCATTCGTATTCGGCGCTAGGTATACTCTGTCCCTGGTCCAAATTCCCTTTAGCATCATGATGGCCAACACGATATGAAGGCCCTGTCATATCTTTGTTGCAATTTTGACCAACCAATTTGAAAGGACTTATTCGATGGGGAATTGTGATCCATGGTTTTATTAATGGATATTCTCACCTTATTACTGGATTGCACACTAGTGACAATAATACTGCTGCCACAGTGCTGGATGTGTTCCTCATAGGTTGCAGGGAGTATGGTGTCCCTTCATGTGTTCGTGGTGATCATGGGACCAAGAATTTGTATGTTGCAGCATGGATGGAGACCCATCGTGGAATCTGACAGAGTGGTTATATCTGGGGGAGGTGAGCAAAGCTTGCGGTCTTTTTTTTTCAGGTCATAGCCTTGACACTTGATTACAGGAGTGTCCACAATGTCCGGATTGAACGCCTCTGGGTTGATGTTACTGCTCAGTTAAGAGCTATGTGGACAGAGTGCTTTACTATTCTTGAGCTTTGACATGGTCTGGACATCAACAATGTTGGCCACATTTGGCTCCTTCACTTTCTCTTTCTCTCAACAATCAATAGCCAACTGGTGTTCTTTGCCCAGAGTTGGAATCAGCATCGCATTCAGATCAGACATAGGCCCAATCACTCTCCTGCTGACATGTTTATGTTTGACGTACTGGTTCATGGTGTCCATGGCAATCAGCTCCCAGAGGAGGAGAATCTGGACGAGGAAGAGCTTGAAGTTTATGGTATCAATTGGGCAGGTCTTCAGGATGATACACTTCTTACATCACAGCACAAAACAACCCTACTGTCGAAGGTGCCTCATCATGGGTTGGAAGGGTTGGACCACCACTGTTCGATGATCTTAGCAGTGTTGTGGTTGAGCCTCCAGTAGGTGTATTAGGTGAGGGCAAGGATTTGGGTCTGTACAATTTGGTGGTCCACTTGCTTGGGAGCAGTGAAGACACTGACTGTGTTGCCCTATGGACATATGCCCTTGCTTATGTCCGTAATATTTACCCAGATATATTCTAAATTCATGATTCTTTGGTGCTCTATAGATACATCACTGGGATACTAAGGATTTGTCTTGCAATGATGCCAGTTGAACTTCATATCATGGTAAATGGTTGGATGAAGGTTGGTAGTAGGCTTGGGTGTTGGGTGATAATGGGTCTCAGGCTTGGGTGTTGGGTGATGGTGGGGCAGCCTTGGGTAATGGCCTTGGGTAATGGTTGGGTGTAGGGTTTAATGGGGACAGTCCATGGGTTGATGTGGGCTTTGGTGGGATCTTCTTGGGTCGTTTGGAATCCATTTTGGAATACCTTTGGCATAACCATTTTCAGTCAAATCACTGATATTATACACCTGGCATAGTAAAAGTGAGCCACACAAGAGCCAATCCTTGTAAGTAGTATATGAACAGTTCATTGTGCATGAACATGTCTTAGTTTATCAATGCAACGAGTACAACATGCAATCTAGTGGTTGATGTACAATGTGTATTATACATCAAAAGACCACCTGTTCCCAAATAACAGTGCACATGGGCTGTATATTATGCACATAGGATGTAAAATGTTGACTTGCCTTTGTACATATTTTTTGACAAAAACAGAATTTATATAAATCATTCCAAAAACACTCCAGATTTTTTCAAGACCTTTTGACTCTGTTAAGAGAGTATTTGAGAAAGGTATTGTTGAAAATAGGGGGAATTGTGAGTACATGAGAGAAGCTGCATGTATTCAAAGATGTAAATTGGTAAAAGAGCTGGAGGGTTTTTTGCACAACACAAAGCCTGCTACTACACTAGCACTACGTAGTACTGGGTTATTACATAGTGCTATGTAATATTCAACTACTACATAATGCCCTGTAGTATTTGACTACTACATAGTACTACAGTAGTACTACAGTAGCACTATGTAGTTTGTGGATTCCTACAGGCACTACAGGCACTACAGCAAAAATCAGGTTTTGCTGATGTACAAGCTATTTAAGTAACAACTACAGCATGTTGTTATATGCCGGGTTCAAGACTGATCCATTCTGAAATTTGCCTTCTGCAATGTGAAAGTTGTCATGCCTCTACAATTATTACAAACACTACCAGTAAAATCAGGGTTTGCTGATGTACACACCACATCTGATTTTCACCCAACGTCAAGTGTGCACTTTATCCTCCTTGTTACATCCCATGTGCCCCACAATGTTGCAGTTCCACTTCACACCACACAGCTTTGACTCCAAGTTGAACTGACTCTCTGCCTATAGGGTGTTTCATAATTAGATTTTTGACCCCAACTTCGACCCCAATTTCGACCCCAACTTGGGTCACAACTTGGTCACATTTTGCGACTGGGAAAGACGGGGATGGAGCAAATCGGCCAGTTCAAGTTGGGGCACCAAGTTGGGGTCAAAGTTGGATGTCAGATCGTGGTCCGGACCATGATCCGACATCCAACTTGGAGCCCCGATCTATTTCGTACCCCAACTTGACCTCAAGTTGGGGTCAAAGTTGGGGCACAAGTTGGGGCTCAGATTTTTAATTATGAAACAATGAAACACCCTTATGTATGCACTATTCTACTCTGCCTGATATCATAGACATCAATTCTCTCTATGTGGGTCTCTTTGGTACATCACCAAATCTGGAAAAAAGTTACGAGTGAATGTCTGCGCTCGTGACTAACACAATCTCCACAATCCCCACAATTATTGTGGACCGGATCGCAACCAAGCACATGTGGTGGTCACAGAACCGACAATGATGGTGAGTATCGCGAGTACCAGAAGTGCATGTCTGCCATTACGAGCGGTGGTCGGGAGGGTCGGGAGGTGGGGGAGGGTGGTAATCTAGGAAGAATTATTGTCTTAATTGTACTAGATAGGAGCAGACACATTTGATAGGAAACCGGTAATATTCATTGTAATACTACTTAAATTAAGCCCGAACCTCGCGTGCAGCCCGCGCAGCGTTCATGCGAGCCACAGAGGAAGTCGCCGGTGCACTACCGCCTTCGTAAAGAGACCACTGTGTGGCAGTCCCGAATACATAACTGAGTAGAAATGTGTCAGAGAAAAGGCATAGCGGCACGGTGATAACACTTACGAGTTCCACCAGTCCAAAAGTTGGGCTACCTCTAATTTGGCGATAGGTCCGGGGGCTGATTCGAAGTAGTCCACAATGTTGTCGTAGAATTGGACGTAGTCGAAGGCGCCGTCGTTCTCGTCTCAGTGGTGTGTGTCAGAAATGCTGACACGGTACTGCGGATCCATCAGATTATGGTACTCAAAACATTGGAAAAGCATACCTGGACAGCCGCATAAGCGATGGAACGGCCCGAGACACGGGTCATACCGATGAGGGCAGCCACGCTTCGCTTCGATTTGGATACGGTCTTCTTCTTCCCACGTTTGTTCTTCGGGGCGGCAGTGGCGGTTGACGGGTCAACGTTTTCACCATTGACCGTGTTGGTCGACATGCTCTTAGCGGAATGAGGTGATGTAAAGATGTACTTGTAAACCTGTTAAAGCATGATGAGTATTGTGTTAGTGCGACATCAATAGAACTCACCATTAGCAAGATTAAATTCTTGAATAACCCTTGCTCTGGATTGTTTGGGTCAAATTGCCTTTGAGGATAGAGGCCGATGAACCAGCTGTTATGCATGACTGGGAACTCCAGGTGGCCTTCTCGGATGTTCTCTCGAACCCTGCAAACAACTAGTTAGCGCTAGTCAAATATAATAGAAGTAACTTACTCCGGATCAGCCCAATTATCCTCAACCGGGCAGAGAAGACCGCCGGTGGTGTCGTGGTCAAGGCCGCGATTGTCGTGGGAGGCAGGATCCAGGACGGGGTCAATGTCCGGGAACACCCTGTGCAGCCAAGGCACGATGGCCTCCCGCAGGTTTTTCGTGTCATCGGAACGCGCGTTGCGAGCACCATTGCGCAGCTGCGAGGAAAATATGAGCAACGCAAAGTGGCAGGAGTAAGTCGTACCGCTGCTATGATCTGTGAAAGCTCTTCGTGGTTTGCGTCATTGAGGGCCTTGCGAAGCGGCGGGATATATCTCATAAGCTCCTTGTATCCGCGGTAAAGGTGGTCCTGCCTGGAATTTATTGTCAATTGGGGGCGCGCGATGAGAGAGTGAGCACCAACTCAGCTGTGGGCTCCTCTTCCTCGTCGTCGACATCTTCACTGCTGGCTCGCACCTCCTCCAAGTCCTGGCGCCGATCATTCTCCACGATAAGGCTGTCGATGGAATCAAACGCAGAGACCACCTTGTGGATGCAGCGGCCCAAGTTGATGTATGATTTCCTGGTAAAACGGTGTCATTTGCTGGCGACACGGGGGAGGAGGAAGACTGACATGGACGAGATGGGAGGTTTGCCACCTTCCGCCTTTTTTATCTGTGCTTCGAGCTCAGTAATACGGTGTTTGCATCGCTGTAGGATCGCGGCCGAGCTGTCGGAGTCGGTTGGGTCTTCAGAGTTGACACGGGGGCCAAAGGGGGCATGTTGGCAGGGGCTAAGGGGGGCATGTTGGGAGTTGCTAAAGATAATTGGGCAAGTGCCTTACAGTTATATCTGAGTGGCACCTGTAGGCACCTTGGAGCTCCAAATTGCGCACTTCACGACTCGGCGACACTGCACCGTGGACTAGAAACCGCCAAGGCACAGAGGCTCCACAACTTGACACTGACGGAATGTTACCCAGGGCAAAGGCAGGGCCGAAATAAACACATACCCAAGTATCACTCCGGGTCGCCCGCAGTACCATGCGCCCCGGGGCGGTTGCAAGGCATGATCATGGCATCTGGGGCTCAGCCGACACAGGTGTATGCGGGTTGGGCCCGACGCGGGCTCGCCTATCGAGTGCGGGTAAGCGCAAAGACCAACTTCATGGAGCAAAGTTGGTGGAGCCGTCAGGTACAGGGGCCACGTATGCTTGATGAATCCTTGGAATTTCAGCAAAGCCAATAAAGTGACGACTTGCATACGAGGGACAGAAATAGCATTCCAAAGGCATAGAGTTCCCTGACATTAGAATAGATTGGAATGCTGAGCGTGCAGGGTTCACCAATTCAAGGACTTGGCAAAGGTTTGGGTCCAATTAAAGTGGGAAGAGGATGTGATAAAGGTCAGATTGAGGTTCTACCAGAAATTGGAGGGAAATGTCGACCGCAATTCACATATGCACGAGCAGACGTGGGGGAAAGAATGAAGAGATTCATCAACATGTTTGGCCCAGTTATGACATTGGGCTTGAGAGCAAAGCTGTGCAAATAACACGTGACCTTTGCCGATCCCATACTTATGAGTACGCGATTCTAGAATCAGATGAACCGAGACTCCCTCCCAATGTTTTCTCGTCATGAGAGCACTCTACATTTTGTTGCTCTCTATCCTCTTCATGGTCCTATCTGCCAATGTTTGCTCTACTTGCTGCCCCCGAACTTTCGATATGTCGCTTGGCCTTTCCCGCCATTGCGGCTCATGTTCTGCATTTAAAGCTTCGAAGGCTGCATCGACAAATTGACGGCATGCTCGTGCTGAAAAAGCCCAGAGCACCCCAAAAGCTCGCCACCCTGCGGTGAATGTAATTCCTGGCGAATACGACAGTAGCCTAAATATGACTAACTCCTTCTGTCCAGGGCTCTTCGACCCCAAACCCTTCTCGCTTCAATGTTCCAATGGCAGACTATGAGCCACCATCGCCTCCTGCAGTGCGGTCTCCGTCCCCAGACATCCCTTCCTGCCCAGCTACTCCTCCCCCACCACAATTGACCAGTGCTGGTCGACTGCGAAGGAACTATCGTTTACCTGCTCGGTTTGAGGATGTACTACCGGATCCCCCTGCTCCATTGCCTCCTGCATCTGCACCCCCAGTCGCTGGCCCCCAGCAAGTCATACTACATGTTAGAGACACCATGTGCTCCGCTTGCAATCGATTTGGCCTCCTCCGTAAGTACGCATATCGTCCGTCTTATGACCCCGACTCTCTCGTTCAGCCAGAAGACCTGGTAAATGTTCCCACCCTCCCGAAACAGCTCCACCGACAAGCGAAACTCCTGCTGTGCCGCCGTCACCTCCCTGGCCGTTTCGTAATATGTCAATCTACCGACTCATGCATTGGCTCAATTCGGGGAGCAACTCGAAGTCGGAAGGAGAAGTTACTCGTCTCGTCAGTGAGGTTATAAATGCAGCTGATTTTCAAGCGAGCGATCTGGCCGGATTCAACGCCCATCGAGAAAATAAGGTTTTTGATGACTCGGAGAAGGCAGGGGTGGCAGAGGCACCGTGGTTGAAGGATGGATGGTTGGAAACTGCTGTCGACATCGATATCCCAACTGGGGTTAAGAATACGGTGCCAAAAACATTCAGCGTGCCCAGGCTTCACCATCGATCTATCGTCGAAGTCATCAAGGCAGCCTTTGCGGAGGCCAGCGCCCTCCAGTTCCATCTCATGCCTTTCAAGCGCTTCCGTACCACAGCCTCTGGAACGGAGGAGCGAGTATTTGATGAGGTCTACGCTTCAGATGTGTGGCTCGAAGCCCACAACACTCTCCAGAAGTCCCTGCGCAACCCAGACTGCAAGCTCGAGAGGGTTATCGCTGGCCTCATGTGGTGGTCCGACTCGACACATCTCGTGAACTTCGGCACGGCAAAGGTCTGGCCACTGTACCTCTACTTTGCCAATCTTTCAAAGTATATCCAAGCCCGCCCGAACTCAGGTGCATGCCATCAGGTGGTGTATTTCCCTTCTGTAAGTCCTCTTTGTTTGTTCTATGATTAATATCTAACTTAATATTACCTAAAGCTTCCCGACTCCATCAACGACTTCATCTCCACATTCGTCGTGGGAAAGAGTCATAAAGCAGCAATTCTTACACATTGCCAGCACGAGCTCATGCACCAGGTCTGGAGACTAATGCTCGATGATGAGTTTATCGATGCCTATCAGCATGGCATTGTAATCCATTGCATTGACGGTGTGTGGCGACGCGTGTATCCACGCATTTTCACGTACTCTGCTGATTACCCAGAAAAGTGAGTTTTCAGTTTCTCCACAGATCTGTCCAACCTCATGCTTTCAAAGGGTTCTTTTAGCTACTGTTCGGGACAAGGGATTTTGTCTGTGCCCTCGCTGCTTGACCCTCATGAAAGACTTCGACAAGATGGGTATGGTACAGGATTTTCGTGCCCGTATTAGTATCGCCTGAACCTATTTCTGGAATAAAGTCAAGGCGGCTCGCAACTTGATTTACAACTTTGGATTTGTTGTTGGTGGTGCGCGCGTGAACAGTTTATTGCAGGCCTTCTCGTTGGTCCCTACCATAGTATGTGATTTTATTTATTACAACATGCTAGACATATTTGGCATTTCAGAATGCTTTCGCCGACAAGCTCGGGCGTTTTGGGTTTGATTTCCACCCAATGCTCGTTGTTGATCATTTACACAAGTGGTCCCTGGGCATTTGGAAAGCCACCTTTGCCCACATTGTACGGGTCCTGTATGCGGCAGTCCCAAGTGGTGCAGCCGTGGCTGAGCTCAATGCACGGTATGTCCCCTTGATTTCTATCTCGCATTCTGTTGATCCCTATTTTCAAGATTCCGGCAGATCCCTAGCTTCGGTCGTGGAACGGTTCGACGTTTTTACACCAATGCGTCGGAAATGAAGAAGCTCGCCGGTCACAACTATGATAATCTGCTTGTGGTAAGGCCCGTTATTCTTCGCTTTCGTTCCTGTACTGAATGGCCACCACAGAACATTATTCCATGTATTGAGGGGCTCCTACCAGACCCGTTCAACTCGCGGCTTCTCACCACTCTGTTTCAACTTTCAGAGTGGAACGCCCTCGCAAAGATGTGTATGCACACTGAAACTTCCATCAGCTACTTCGAGAAGACCACCACCATCATCGGCCGTGAATTACGGTCATTCAGAGACACCACCCGAGCAGCATTTAAGACCGTTGAATTGCCGGGGGAAACTGCTGCCAGGGCTCGTCGTGGAGCTCGTAAGAAAGCTGCCGCAGACCCGTCTGCCCCGCCGCCGCCGCCCTCCACTGCCAAGGGGAAATTCCTTAATCTCCTCACGTACAAGTTTCACGCGTTGGGTGACTACGTGAAGACAATCTGTTTCTTTGGTACAGCTGATTCCTATTCCACCCAGATCGTACGCAGACCATTCTTCCTTCCATTCCACGTGAATGACAGTTTTATATTTTCAGGGAGTACTTGCGCACTGGTTCGTCAAGAGATTGTACGGTCGGACTAACAAAAACAACGCTACTAAGCAAATGACTAAGCTTGAGCGTCGCGACACCCGTATTCATAGAGCAAAGCAAGCAGCCGCGTCTCCTCGAAATTGCAACGGCTCCTCGACCTTCTCCGAAAACGATAGCTCATCGTACACCAGGCTCGATCTACATCATTACATGTCCAAGCTGCATAAAGACCCCATCCACCTGCTCAAATTCGTCCAAGTAAATCCCCACAACCCAGCCAAAAAAGTCTGTGAGCCGTAAACCCCAGATATTTACATGGATACTTATCATCTTCTGCAGGGTTTTATTCCTAAGCTCAAGGATCACCTGCTCTCTCGTCTCCTCAACCGCGACTTCGATGGCGATGAAGCTGAATACTCACCAGAGCAACGCAATACTGTACGGATCATCCAGCAAACAATGTTTCCCATCCAAACCCTGCGCATCAACTTCACTACCTATGACATGCGACGGGACCAGGACACCATAAATCCCCGAAACCATCCCAACGTCATGGTTCTTTCACCCATTCTGGTACGCACGTGTCTTAGGCATCTTCCACCTTGAAGTCATCCACACCGGCTCTGAATCACGCAATGGCTCTGCGCAACACATGGAATTCCTCTGGGTGCAATGGTTTGGTACGCAGCCCGGCTACAGGTCAGGTTTCAAAGCAGCACGACTGCCAAAGATCAGTTTTGTACCGGATACAGACGAGAACGCCTTTGGTTTTCTGGACCCATCGTTGGTACTGCTGGGATGTCACCTTGTCCCAGCCTTTGCAGCCGGCTGTAGTTCTGATCTTCTAACTCGTCACCCCAGTGAAGGCACGGCTGCGCGCTCCATGGAGGAGACGGATGACTGGGAAAATTATTATGTCATCATGTGAGGTTTACAATATTTTCTCGAGCTTCTTGCTGACGGTGTACATAGCTGGGTCGACAGGGACATGTTTATGAGGTATCTGGGTGGCGGCGTAGGGCATTTAATTCACCGTGGGCCAGGCTGGCAAGGTAACGATGATAAGGATACCAATGGCCTGCCCAACGAGGACATCGACTCGGACGACGACGATGAGTTTCCATCGGCCCTGGATGACCCTATGGATGGTGGGATTCTGATTCCCAACGCCGATGGCTCTGGGGTTGACAAGGAACCTGAAGACGACGATGGAAACGACTCGGATGCAGAAGAGTCTGGAGACGAGATGGAAGGCGATGAGGATGGCGGCCTCGATGCGGACGGTGACGACGAGGATGACGGCCTCGATGCGGATGGTGACGGTGACGAGGTAGTGGACGCCGTATATGATGAAGAGGATGATGAGGAGGACGACAATGACCTGTTCGACGACAAAGGGTTCCTAGATATTTAATTTACCCTTGTGGTACTTATGTCCATACTTATCTCGGAAACCATTACGAGCCCAAACAATAATTATATTCTAATACGATACAACACAACACTTGTACGTGCATCGTCTGCGAAGCGCAATACTTGTTTGAGGATCGTAGGTGCGTAAAATAATTATATTAAGATTGTAAGCGCTCGTGAGCGTGTCTGATCTGGGACAACTATTGCGCAAATATCGCGATCCTCACCTGGTCAAACCAGTTTTTTCCAGATTTGGTGATGTAGTCTCAGACTAAGTCAGTATTGCAAGCTATTTGGTGCACAAGCACCAACGGAGCAAGCATTGGGCTGTGTTTTCTCTAGTCATACTCACTGTCAATTTGATGTGCACAGTACACTACTTAACCCAGGACATCCTTGTCAGACCATGTATCAAGATTGCTTTTTTGAAAAGTTATGGGCAGGGTAAAAGTAATCTAATACACAATTTGAGCACTATGGAAGGTCTGTGCAAGCTCATGGAGTTTGGTAAGTAGCAGGCCTTGCTGCTTGTTGGCCTAACCACCTTGGCTCTATGTAAAAACAGAACCACCCAGGCAGCGAACCAGATTTGGCCCTGCCGCGCAGCGGGCCTATTAGTACATGGAAACCCTAAACATGGTTGACATGCCGGGGTTGTGCCGGGCCGTGCCTGTCACTGTGCTGTCACCGCTGGCCATTTTTGGATGGGACTTGGCCAGGGCTTGGCAGTGTTTGGGTCATCACTGCTGCAGTACTGTTGCCTCCATCTTCGACCATGCCCGCTGCAGTCCACACCCGCTCCCGCTCCCCGTCCGACCCCTTCGCCGACAAGCAGTCCCCGACACACCCCCGCTCCCCGCCGCCCCCGCCCCCAAAGAAGGCTCCCCGTCTCCCCCAGGCACGGACCAAGGACATTGTTGAGGAGGTCCGCGACACCGTCCAGGTCCGCGGCTCCCCTGCCCGCGTCTCCCGCAGCCAGACATCGTACGTCCACCCCTCCAGTCCCCTCCCGGCCCCTTACCCCGCACAGAAACCCCCCAAATCCCGCGTCTCGCAATGCTCCACAACTTGGGCCCCGATCTCTCTCCCAAGACTCGGTCCCCACCGAAAAAAAGTCAAAGTCCCGCAAGAAGAGCTCCCAGCACGCAGACGTGATCGATAGGCTCGATTTTACCGGCGTCGGGCCCAGTACGTCCATCAGCCACATCCCGCTCACATCTGATCATCATTGCCCTGCACAGTGTTCCACCACGACGGCCCGTTCGACGCATGCGCCCCCTCCCGCAACCGTCAGAAGAACAAGGCCCCCATGCTCGCATGGAGCCCCCATCCAGAAGACGCCCCCAAAGAATATAACGACAACCCATACCCGTCCCCTAATGCCTATTCCGCCTTCTCCCCCTCCGAGTACGAACCCCCCAAGAAAAAGGTCGACGCCATCGCAGAGGCTTGGGGCATGCACGAGCCAGAGCCGTATGAGGAGTTTTTCGCCGGCGGTGGCTCCAACGGCGTCACCCCCGCCAGCTCCATCTACAATGGCAAGGAGTCCTCCCGCAAGCCCGCAGACCCCACCCGACCCCGCCACCAGGCCCGCCGCTCCGTCCTCCCGCCCCCGATGCCCATCTTCGTTCCCGATGGCGTCACCGACGGCCCTGTCCTCCCCGACAGCCCCGGCTCCCCTGGCAGCTTCCCAAAGCGCAACAAGTCCATCATGCACCGCATCCGCAAGATGCGCGACGCACCCAACGTCCCCGTCAACGGCGACGACGCTGTGTCCGATTCCACCGCCAACGGCGACCGCCCCACCCACCGCTCCCAGAATTCGTTCCTCGGCCGCTTTGCCAACCCCAACAGCGCCGCGTCAACACCACCACCAACATCTCCCCCACCTCCGAAACCTCCGAGTCGTACGTCTTCATCGAGCCCAAGACCGCCGCGAAGGACCTGCCGCCGACCCCAGCAGCGCACCTGCGACCAGCCCCGGCGAGCATCCCCCGACGGGCTACTTTGACGACCCGGAGGCGACGCCCACCGGCGGCAGCGGCCTGGGCAGGAAGACGAGTCTGATGAAAAAGGTGGGGCGCGTCGTGCGGGGGACGAAGTGAACCTGTACTTGTGTATATATGCCATGCCTTTTTTCGTTCCCTTCTCATCCCCTTGGTTGTGCCTTCCACTCTGGGTGTAGACTACGCCTTACTTGTATATCCGTGGACCAGATTTCCCCCTCCCTTGAACTGATCGCCCTTGTATCTACCACCATTTGCCCATTTAGGATGGAAGAAACCTTTACTTTACATCAAAGTGTAGTTTAGTGAATACGTCTATCGTCTGACATGAATCCCTGCCGCCTGCAACGCGTCCTTGACATCTGCGATCTTGACCTCTTCGCGGTGAAATATGCCCGCAGCCAGCGCAGCCTCGACGCCCGTCTGCTCAAACACCTCGACAAAGTGCGCCGCCTCGCCCGCCCCGCTGCTCGCCACGACTGGGATCCGCACACTCCTCTTCACGAGCGCAATTAAATCCAGATCAAAGCCCAGCCCTGTACCGTCGCGGTCGATGCTGTTGAGCAGAATCTCGCCCGCGCCGAGCACGTCGACGCCCTGCGCGAGCTCCACGACTGACAGCGGCCGCGACTCGCGCCCGCCCGACACGGTACACTGATACCACCACGCCGTGCCGTCCGCACCCCGCACGACCTCGTCCTTGTGTGGCCCGTATAGTCGTGCTCGACGTACACACGGCGCGGGTCGACCGACACGACGACCGCCTGCCGCCCGTACGCAGCCGCGATCGTCTCGATTGCGCTCGTCCCGTCGCCGCGCATGCCGGCCGCGCGCAGGCGCTCGACGGCGTACACCGCCTCGGACCCGATGCTCACCTTGTCTGCACCCGCGCGAAAGTACGCAGACGCGACCTCGAGCGCGCTGCGCGGCGTGCCGTCCGGGTCCACCGTGTCCTTGATTCCGCCGCCAATCGTGAGCGGGACGAAGAGGCGCTCCGCCGCGGCGCGCACGACGGCGAGCATCGGCTGGTCCTGCAGTGGCGAGTGGCGGAAGGACGTGATGTTGAGCAGGCACAGCTCGTCTGCGCCCGCGGCGTAGTAGCGCACGGCGAGCGCGACGGGCTTGCCGAGGTTGCGCACCGCGCCGGCCGCCGCCGCTGCGACCGCGGAGGACGGTTCCTTTTCGCGGACATCGTACTGGTCCCCTTGGTCACAACGAGGTCGCCCGCGTCGTTGGCGCGCACGTCCATGCACGCAATGATACGCTTGGTGAGGCCGTGCTTGGGGTTGGGCGCGCGTACAACGCGGGGCGACGCGGGCTGGTGGGCAGCGGTGTCGAGGTTGCGCAGCCACTTGTCGAGGAGGGCCAGCCCGGCGTCGCCGGATTTTTCAGGGTGGAACTGAGTGCCAAAGACGTTGCCCTTGCGGACGGAGGAGACGAACATCTCCTGGCCATACTGGGTCATGGTGTGGGCCCACTGCGCGGCCTCGGGGTATTTACCGGGGTCGTACTTGGCGCAGTACGAGTGGACAAAGTAGTAAAACGCCGAGTCGCTTACGGCGTCTCCGGGAAGCGGGTCGAGGAGGACCGCTGAGTTCCATCCGATGTGGGGCACGGACTTGTCGTGGTCGGAAAAGCGCCCAATTGGACACGGTATTATGCCGAGCCCAGGGGAAGGAGACTCGTCGGAGGATTGGAAGAGGACTTGCATGCCGATGCATATGCCAAAGTAGGGTCTGCCGGAACGGATGTAGTCGCGGAGGGGCTCGATGAGGCGGCGACGGACGAGGTGCTGAATGGCGGACTCAAAGGCGCCGACGCCGGGGAAGACAAGGCTCTGGGGGGGCAATTGACATGGAAGGGGGTGAGGAGAGGGCGGAGACTGACGGATGCGTTGTCGAAGTCGGCGGGGCTGTCGATCCACCGGAACGCGTGGCCGAGCTGGGCGAGCGAGTTGGCGAGACTCATGACATTGCCTGCGCCATAGTCGAGGAGGTAGAGCATGGTATCGGGTAGACCAAGGGAAGACGCGTATTATTTTTCGCAATAATATGACTCAAACAAATAGTGGCGTTACCTCCTACCATGACCCCACTTCTCTGCTCCGTACCACCATGTCCACCCCGATCGCAATCCCCGCCGACCTGGAACGCCCCGTACACGTCGTCGCCGCCTCCGCGTCCCCCACCACCTCGTCTCTCCACGACCGATTCAACTCGCCCACTATGCCCGTCAAGGTTCTCCACCCCGTCGAAAACGTCGACCTCCGTCTCCTCCTCCTCGAAAACATCTCCCAGGATGCCGTAGCCGCATTCCGAGCACAAGGCTTCCATGTCGACCACCACACAAAGGCCATGTCCGAGGACGAGCTCCTCGCCACCCTCCCCGCATACCACGCCGTCGGCATTCGCAGCAAGACAAAGATCACTGCACGCGTCGTAAAGGCCGCCACCAAGGTTTGTGCCCCGTGCCAGACGCTGCCCGCCGCTCATGCGTGTCCAGCTTCTCGTCATCGGCTGCTTCTGCATCGGTACTAACCAGGTCGACCTCCCTGCCGCAGCCCTGGCTGGCATCCCAGTCTTCAACTCCCCCTTCTCCAACTCCCGCTCCGTCGCGGAGCTCGTCATGGGTGAGCTCGTCGCTCTCTCGCGCCAGCTCTTCGAGCGCGCGTACGAGCTGCGCCAGGGCGTCTGGAACAAGCAGTCCAGGGGTTGCTGGGAGCTGCGCGGCAAGACCCTCGGAATCGTGGGCTACGGCCACATTGGCTCCCAGCTCTCTGTCCTTGCCGAGGCCTTTGCCATCCGCGTCATCTTCTACGACGTGCTCAACATCATGGCCCTCGGCTCGGCCCGCCAAGTAGACTCCCTCGCTACCCTCCTTGCCGATGCCGACTTTGTCACTCTGCACGTCCCAGAGCTTCCGGAAACAATAAACATGATCTCGAAGCCCCAGCTCGCCCTGATGAAAAAGGGCGCGTACCTCATTAACAACTCCCGCGGCAAGGTCGTCGATATTCCCGCTCTGATCGACGCCCTGCAATCCAAGCACCTTGCGGGAGCAGCAATCGACGTCTTTCCCTCAGAGCCGGGCTCAAATGGCGCCCCCTTTGATGACCAGGTCAATGCGTGGGCGAGCACCCTTCGCGGTCTGCCCAACGTAATCCTCACCCCGCACATCGGTGGCTCCACGGAGGAAGCGCAGCGCTTAATCGGCGAAGAGGTAGCGCAAGCACTGACGCGCTATCTCGACTACGGCTCAACGCTCGGGGCCGTCAACTTCCCCGAAGTGGACCTGCGCGCCATAACCCAGGAGCAGGGCGACCACATCCGTGTGTGCCACGTCCACAAAAACCAGCCCGGTGTGCTCAAGCAGGTCAACGACGCCCTGTCCCCGTACAACGTCGAGAAGCAGTACTCGGACTCCAAGGGCGAGGTCGCCTACCTCATGGCAGACATTGCCGACGTCAACACGGAAGACATCGTGACGCTCAGGGAGCTTATCAGTGGCACGAGTGCCAACATCCTCACCCGTTTCTTGGCTTGATGCAGAATAGGGCGCAATAAAATACCGACGCACGGACGGTTACTATGCTGTGTACTTTGCTATCGATGCTCACTCAACTGGGCATCTGTTATTACCATTCAACTGGACTTTTTAACGTAGAAACAGCATGTGCACTTGTATATTATTACAGTGATCCGATTAGCAAGTCGATAGTGCACAAATCTAAAATGGAATCCACTAAGATTCTTCCTCTGGATCCCCAATACCGCTGTTGAGGATCGCAAAGGTGGTTTCCATCTCTGGAAGACACGGCGAGTCGTAAATCTTGCAAGTGCGAGTGTTGCCGCGCGATTTCTTCAGCTGCAGCCTAAGCGGAAACGTCAAGAGAGCCAACAAGCTTTGGGGGTGGATGGCGCATTACCGAGTAGTAGATGCGTGCGCCATGATGTTGCCCCCGATGGGCTTCTTCTCATTCCCATAGGCTCCGGGGGCGGCGTCGGGGGTAGACATCACTTGATTCGTTACAACGACAGCGATTCCGAACTGGAAGGGGCACAAGTACATGACAGCTGGGAGGACACGGTTACAGACACACCTCATCTGCTAGGCGCTGCAGGGTGTGCAAGAATTTACCGAGGTGGTTCTGGCGATTAGATAGTTCGCCTCGCCCACTGAAATCGGTCCTGTAGAGCGCTGTGCACGAGTCCACGATCAGGAGGCAGAATCTAGCGGTAGGCATGGTTAGACCCGCGCATATAGCCGCTCGGGAGGCTGCGCACCGGGACTCGGCCATCAGCGCGCTCGCGCTCGTCAGAAGCGTGTTCTGGTGGTCCGCGTTGTAAGCGCGGGCATACGCGACGTTGTCCAGCACCTCCTCGCCGTTCAGGCCGTAGCGTTCCGCGACGGCGAGCAGGCGCACGGGGCGGAACGTACCCTCCGTGTCGATGTAGAGGCACTTGCCCTCGCCGCCGCCCATGCTCAGCGGCAGCTGGCAGGTCACCGCGAGCGTGTGGCAGAGCTGCGACTTGCCCGTGCGGAACTCGCCGAACATCTCGGTGATCGCCCCCGTCTCGATGCCACCTGTAAGTCAGCGGAGTCAGTTGGTGCCACCGCGCGACGGCCGAAAGGGCACCTCCTAGCAAAGCATCCAGCTGCTTTGAGCCGGTCGTGATGTGCACAAGCTCGGACCTGCGGGCGTGGATTTCGGTCGCTGTCGAAAAGCCCATTGGCACGATCTTGGTCGCTGGCGGACGTCAGCACTGGAGGGAGAACAGGAAGAGGTGGTGCGGACCTTCTGCAATGATCTTGTCGGCCTTTTGCTCGGAGATGCCCTTGATCGCGATGAGGTGTTTCCGGGGCGTGTAGACGACGGACTCGACGGTGTTCAGGCCGGCGTCGATGAGCTTCTTGATGTCGTTGGCGCCGATGCCCGCCTCCTGGAGCTTGTCCACGAGCAGGGGGCCGGTGAACTGCTGGCCTTCGCCATCGTCTTGTGAGCTCTGTGATAGTTGAGACATGAGATGACTGTGCGTGTTCCGTGAGAAATAAACAACTGAAGCCAATCACGTGTGCGTGTTGCGACTCCTAAATCTAATGGCACTGACGTCCCTCCCTGGCGAATTGCTTGTCGAGATCTTCAAGATCGCCATCGCAGACGCCGGGGATCTTCCAGGGGAGCCTGTTGTCCTACTTTTGTGCTCGTATGCAGAACCGGTCGCCACCGTTTAAGCCCACCTTGATTTGCCTCTCATAGGGTTTCCCCATTTCTGAGGAATCTCATCATAAACTCGCCCATCCTCTGGGCCCACATTCGTCTCAGCTGTGCACGCGATATATCGACTGCCCCACTCTTCATTGCACGCTCGCAGACGTGTTTACTGGACGTCGCCGTATACCTTTATTCTGTCGATCTGCACCCTACTATGTTCACCTACGACCTCGAAGTCTTCCGCTGGCGCAAGCTAGTTGTCTCTTCATGGGGCTCTCCTGGTATCAATACATTTTTGCAGAACTTTGTGAGCGGCTCTGCGCCCGAGCTGCAGGATATTGAACTGCTGCCCGCCCGCCACGTGGACTGTGAGAGGGAGTCAGACCATGTACAGATCATGCGTGGGGCATCGGGTACCCTGCGCACGCTCAGATACTACGGCTGTGTCGGCTGCCTCCTACCTTTTCCACTTCTTACCAAGCTCAATATTTCTCGTCTGATTTGTTCGTATACGGGCAAAGAGAAAAGACCGCTTTTCGTCCAAAAGCGGTAAAGCAGCGGTAGTCTTGCGGCACACAATGCGAAATTTCGATATTATCCTGCACAGAAGCGGCTCAAATTGTCTGCCCTCCCCCTACAATACAGCCTTCATGAAAACGTCGTGGATGGACGGCCAGAAATGTCTCAGAATGCATTTTTCCCACTCTGAATATTTTCACAATTGTCCAAAAACATGCTGCAATATGATAAAATCAGCGGTACTTGAGGTAGATCAGCGCTACTACAGCGGGACTCGGGCGGTACTTCAGCGGCACTCAAGCGGCACTCAGCGGTACTGCGCCGTGACAGCCAGCGGTAGTTGGTCACGCTCAGCGGCAATAGCATAGCCACTGAGCGGTAATAACATAGCCACATCAGTAATCCCAAGGTACGTAGCCCTGGCTTAGCGCCAATCCCACCTTGGCTTAACGCGAATCCCACTTGGATTAGCAACATGAAAATTTATATCGACTAGTTTGAATATCTCTGGGCATTCCCTGGGCTAGTGCACCGCCCCAAAAAGAGCAAAGCATTGCAGAAGCATCCCTGTGAGTACGGTTGGCCCTTGGGTTGGCCCGGGGTGCAGTGTGATTTGAATTCGAATGAGGATAGCAAGAGGATAGCGGATAATTCTAATGGGAAACCCGGGTTTCTTAGAGAAACCCCCCCAAAAGTAAGGTGTTCTAATGAGAAGCCTGGGTTTCTCAGAGAAACCCTTCCATTAATATTGCCAGTGCTGTGTTGGACCAGCGACACTTGAAATATTTGATGCACTGACATCGATCACATGGTAAAGTCTGGAAGGGAAATAAGTTCAATTGCTGCTCGAAATATGTATAGCTAACAAAATCTGAGCTTACAGCGACATAGATTGACATAGAATTAGTGATAATCAAAGTTTAAAAGTCATCCCAGTGTAATAATAACTGAACATATGTCAATTTACTGTTTTCAACTCATATCAACTGCATCTCGGTCTGATTCCAAATGCAAAATACCCAATAAAGTATGAGAAAATACAAGTATGGCTTCCTAAGACTGCAATGGACAGTTGGAACGGTTGTGGCCTTCCTTTCGGCAGAGTGCACACTTGTATGTTCGACCTACCTGGGATTTTTTCGCAGGAGGGGCCTTGGTTCAGTGTTCTCCTCATTGGTTGCCCTAGCTGTTCTTGAAGTGGATTGGTTGCAGTTGCACCACCTTCTCAGTAACATCCCTCACGCGCATTTGTCAAGCGGGCAGTGCGAGGGTGCCATTTGTGTGATAGTGCCGGTGGATCATGGATCTATTCTCTATTGGCTTCTTCCACATCCTGCTCACTGGCTTGGTAAAGATGTTAGCTGTGGGTCATTTTCTCAAGAATCTTACTGAAGGTTGTTCAGGTATTGTACTAGATCATTAACCTGCTCTCTGGTCTGCACTGCTGCAAGCAGCAGCCAAATGGTGGCTTCGACATTGTGAAATACATCACAGGCAGGAAGGGTTTGTGTTGGAGGAGGTGGGGTGGTGGCATGTGCAGTATTGTCTATAGAGTTTGAGGCGAATACAGAATGAATGGTAGCAGTCTGGAATTTGAATGCTTGTGGAGCGAACTGGTGAGTTCGCGATACAGTAGGAACCATTGAAAAAAAAAACTGGATGCTCAGGGTAGATTTTTCTGTGCCACCATGCTAGCACAGCATTCGAGAAAGTTATTTGAAAATGAGGTTGTTCCCTAGCTGTGAATTAAGCCAACATCATAGCAAGTAAGCGAGAATATGATCCACCACTTAATGCAGTGCAAAATGCCCACAGCAGTGTTTCAGAGATGTAGCACAGAGGGGTTAGATCCAAGACCGTAGTGCGAGGACAAAACACAAAAATAGTGGGACAAGTATGTGAGGATGAGTCCATGGCACCAAGGTGAATTTTGTAGCCCCAAAGCACGAGCAAAAGTGGGTGAGAAGTGAACACCAATGTGAGCAAAGTCAGAGGAGGGTCAGCTATCCATCCTACTTACTGATCAGTCCCAGATCCAAATCCATCACGGCTGATATGATAATTTTAAAGTCTGCCTGGCTACCCCGCCGGTTGCCGACAGGGCTTTTCATTAGAGGTTTAGAACTTCCCAAAGATTTCTCAAATTGGTGGGGTTTCTCTGGAAAACCCGGGTTTCCCATTAGAATTATCCGAGGATAGCAAGGAAAATCAGCCTTACTTTTAAGTTAGAGAAGAAAAAAAAAGTGACCACAGTATAGATTCAAAGCCTGCAGTTGAATTTAAGGCAGTGGAGAGCAGGAGAGTCTGAGTAGTCTACGGTGGCCTGCGTCTGCGGTAGTGAGCGGTACTAAAAGCGGCAATCTGCGGCGGCTCGGCACCCAATCGGTACTTTATCCTAGCCCTTCGTATACGACGTTCCGGGACTTGATCCAAGGTTCATCTTTCCCATTACTCTACCACTACTTGGCGTCGAGATAACCATCCACAGGGTCACCGAATCTGACGACGCTCATAGTTGGCGAGCTGTTAGATCACGTCGTCGGCGAGGTTCCAACGTCGCCGACTCTCATCGAAGCCCTGTGTCTGCGCTCGCTCGCTGTGCGCTTCGGCAACGACTATATCCCCATAACCGATGTTCAAGTGAGTAAACATCTATAGCTGGCTTCGTCGGCTGACTTTCCAACCCAGCCCCCAATTTCCTTCCTGTCGATGCCCAACCTTGAGTATCTCGAAGTCTCCGGCTCGCGGGCTGACTATGGTGAATTTTCGGGGAAAGCGTTTCCTTCACTGCGCACCCTTTGTCTACGCGACATGCGTTTCCCGCCTGCTGTCGCCGCCGTCTACCGCTCGTTTTCCCTGATCACTCGCTTGGAGCTAATTGATATCTACGATGTGCCTAGTCTTACCGAAGACGCAGACAGTTCAGCGTCGTTCTCACAGTGGCCGGAGCTTCGGAGCATTGTTTTTTGGTTACCAAGCCACCGACCCTCTGGGAACTATTCTTGGCTTGCGAAGCTGATATCCTCCCGGCAACCTCTCACCATTGAGGTTCCAGAGGACGACAAGGACACCGTTCTCGCAATCGCTGCAGGTCATAATCTGCGGTTCTTGACCGATGAGCCTGCGAGCTTGATCACAGAGGACGACTTCGTAGATGATGAATCCAGCGATCCTGAGTCAGAGTATGATGACTTTTCTGGTTCAGAATTGAATCAATATTCAGACTTTTCTCATGAGTTGGATGGGGAGGACTATTTTGAGGATGAGGGTGGCAGCGTAGAAGACGGCGATGAATGGTATGATGAGGTGTGGTAATTTCTTGCGAGGAATGTACTTTCCCGTGACCATGTTTTATGATTTTAATGCTACAGAAGCCAGTGGTACATCTTTCTTGAGCGTCTGCTCAATCATATCCACCGCTTTGATATCCATCATCACCCTCTGCCATTGGAGAAGCTCATAGACTGTGAGCTGATCGAGGGTTGTGAGTTTAGTCAATGGGATATTTCGCATTGCTCTCTCCAACTCTACTGGCGGTGTGTCGCCAGTAACAAAGAGAGTACGCCGGAGACCCAAAGCATCAATCTTCTGTGATAGGTGCTTGGTCTTCCCATTCGGCCAGTCCATAGAGGTCATGACACCTAGCAGCCGTTCCTGGACCTTGAGACTCAGCGCGACGCGCATGCCCATCTGAATGACCTTGCGCGGAAGCTTGGTGCTGAAGTCTCGCGGCTTCGGACCAAACGCCACACCACCGCCGTGTTGAATAGGACTGCGCAGGTCTCCCGCTCGCGCATGACCAG
Organism: Mycena sp. CBHHK59/15; assembly: GCA_029204085.1. NCBI lineage: Eukaryota > Fungi > Basidiomycota > Agaricomycetes > Agaricales > Mycenaceae > Mycena > Mycena sp. CBHHK59/15. The sequence continues at coordinate 299,756 of JARGXW010000049.1, forward strand.
TTCCTTTCTGTTTGAAGGGCTTCCGGCCGGTACCGCTCCGCTCGCTGCGCGTCTTTGTGTTAGCGGAACCTTGGCGCAGCGAGTCGCGGTAGTGTGTTACGCAGAGATGCAGGACATCACGGCGGATGGGATGGTCGAAGACGGTCGGATCAAGGAGGACCACGTTGTCTTTGGCAGGCGGATCCCCCTTTTTGCATTTGAGGGGAGTTGTCAGAGTGAGGTAGATCGGGGAAGCGACGGGGGCGGCTGGAATGGAAAACGTTGAGCGACTTGTGATTGAGCAGCACGGCGGCGTACCCTTTACAGGCTCAGACGTGTCTGCAGGTGTTCGTTGGATCCTGGGGCTGGAGACGCGTGGTTTGGATGGGGAGGCGACAGGTCTACTGGCGGCCTAAAGCGAGGTGAGCGCTGGAAGACAAGAAGAGGGAGGACTGTACCGCACGCACTGCCTGGCGCAACATGAGGGCTGGTCAGGTGATCCGGGATTAGCCGTGGAACTAGGCAGTTGGTGATGAGTGGCTGTTGGTGCATATTGACATTCAATTCAGTCGCCGTCTTCAAGAACAAGTCAGTCTGCACTTTTATTTTCCAGCCGCTGTCTGACACAGCGTCCAGCCTCCCCTCAAAATGGCCTCAACAACAAAGGCCGTCCAGACATTCGGCAAAAAGAAGGTGCTGTTCTAGCTGTCTTTGCGCGCACCAACCCCCTCATCTTCTCCAGACCGCAACCGCCGTCGCACACGCCCGTGAGGGCCGTGGTCTCATCCGAGTCAATGGGTCACCCATAAATCTCGTTCAGCCCGAGATCCTCCGTCTCAAAGTCTACGAGCCCGTGCTGGTGGTTGGTGAAGACGAGTTTGCTGCCCTCGACATCCGTGTCCGGGTTAAGGGTGGAGGACACACGTCGCAGGTGTACGCCATCCGCCAGGCCATAGCTAAGGCTCTAGTCGCATACCACGCCAAATACATCGATGCCGCACACGCCATGAGCTTGAAGAAGACTCTGGTGGATTACGACCGAACCCTCTTAATCGCTGATCCTAGACGGATGGAGCCCAAGAAATTCGGTGGTGGAGGTGCCCGTGCTCGCAGGCAAAAGAGGTGTGTTTTGTGGTGCTGCCTTCCGGACTGCATCCTGAATTGCTTCCAGCTACCGTTAAGCGACGGTTATCTCTTTGTACTGGTGTTGTCGTCGTACTTAGGTCCTATGAAAATATGCAGTATGACCTGTCCCTAAACTTTGACGGCCAATCTCCAACTGTAGTCATCGCCTACCACTTAGAGTGGCCGCGAATTGGTTGAGCTGTGGTGTTGAGCACGTCACAGTGCACAGACGCGTTCACAACAGATTTATTAAAAGACTCTTTTATCGCAGACCAGAGACAAGCGAGGCTAAAGCGGAGCATTTAAATTATTTGGTCCAAATTCAGCAGTTGGTGCCAAACACAATTGTATCACTAGCACGCGCTTCTCTTGTCTTTGATTGCGGTGATGGATGCCACCGCAGATGCTCAGTCTCAGTTATTTATTGAGCATGGCACACCCATAAAGTTCTATGTAGATCCAGGCAGTGTCCTGGGTCGCCCCAAATTAATCCGAGTCCTCAAAGTCCGTTTCCTCATCTCACTGGTCGAAAACTCGTGCCCTCAGCATTTTTCTAGGGCGCTGGTGCGTATATCGCGTCCGATCCCAAGGTACGTGACTCTCTCCGTGCAAAAGAGGGTTCTTGAACCCACCCAAGGACGCCGACTTCCTCTTGGTGCAATCTGATTCCCCCACGGGTCGGCATTTTATCCGGGACTGGAGTGCTGAAAAGACAATACTCGAGGTATCGTCTCCCTTCAAACTCCCTGTCTGATCATTCACAGAGAGTGCAGGCTGTCTGGGTGTCCAAAACAATAACTGCCGGCAGACTCTTGAAAGAGCAGGTCAGGCCGACCAAACTTGCCAAGACACACTAATGAGTTGAATTGGGTTCATAGGACCAATGGGGCGGTTGTTTAACAGTCGACGATCCCAGCCGAAGGTCAGAGCTCGAAGATGACCTTGATCAAAAGTCAGTCCAATTCCAATTGACAAACAGTTTTGTACTGAGATTCAGAATGGCATTGGTCGACAGTCCTTTACCAACACCCTGCATCACTCCTGTGGAAACCACACCCAATACTTGGTCATCCGACTCCAGTGCTTATCCACCTCAAGATTTGCACCACTCTTCACAACAACCTCCTGGAATGAATGGGCATATGTATCCGAATAATTTCCCAAATCCGGCTACCATTCAGCAGCAACCACCTTCGCAACACCAAATGCAAACGCCTCAATTCTCCCAGCAACCAGGGATGCAGCAGCAGCAGCCTTTTTATCCCTTCGCTATGCAACCTCAGCAATTCCCTCCTGGGGTTGTCCCGGGCATGGTGGACCCCAATATTTATTCTATGGTGCTTATGGATGTCCTGAAGAACCGAGGTTTACTTCCTTGGACTGGCCCTTCCCAGCAAGCACTTGTACAGAATGGGATGCAACAAGGATTTTTTCTTCCTCAACTGAACCCCATGATGCAGAATGCTCAGACATATTCCCAGCCACCAGGGCTCATACCAGTCGCTCACGATCTATCGGCCTCGCCACCTCCCGGGTCCGATACACTTCTCCCATCTCTTCGTCGCAAATCTCCTCCGCTGTCATTGCGTTCCAAAGGAAAAGGAAAAGCTTCTTCTTACACGCATCGAGATTTTTCTGGCTCTCGCGACTCGGCAGGTTCTTCGAGGACGACTGCCAGCTCTTCAACGGCAGTGGAAGATATCTTCACTTCAAGTGATGGGGAACCTTTGACATTCTTTGTCCAAATCGAAGTACATAAGCGGACAGATCTCGTGAACCACATCAAGGTATGCCGACAGTCATTTTTCTCTTGCAATTCGCCGACAATATTACCAGAGACACGGTGGACAAATATCGACCCAAACGACGGCGGACTACGCCATCCTTTCATTTCGCTCCAAGCTTTTTGAAGGCCTTCTTGAAGCTATCATTAACGACAACGGGAAGGCGGTGAAACCCGCCTTTGTCCTCGACTCGGTTGAACAGGACATGCTATTGGATGCATCTGATTACCAATTTGAAATCCCTTCCAAGCTTTTGCAGAAAAGTAACAAGCCGTCGTCGAAAACGGATTCAGAAAAGAAGCAAGCGGCAAGTGCGCGAAAGGTCAAGGCGCGTCAGGCCCAAAAGACTAATGCCGTGAAGGAAGAGAGGCTTAACCCTGGCCTATCTCGTCCCCGTATTCCTTCGCCTACGCCGCCGCCAGAACATACCCGAGTACACCATGCAGGTGACAAATATAAATATTCCGAAGTTGAAACTGAATACGTTCTCCGTTACGCCACTGTCCTGTTCGAGAGGGATCATGAAACCTCGTTAACTTCTCTCTTTACCAAATTACACGCTAAGGTCGAATGACGTTCCTCTCTCCATGATCGCGCTAATCATCACTGTAGATGCCGCATCATTCCGTTGCCGCGTGGAATAACTATGTCTCGCGGAAGCTGCGAGACGAGGTGGAGAACATCAGGAAGAAAGCTGGTATCGCATATCGCAAGGAACAGAATGCCCTCCAGAACCAATCTCGACAGGTCATCGACGTCGACGAACCACCTCCGAAACGCGCCAGAGTGGAAGTCCCTGTCGAGCCCGACACAGCGGCGGTAGCGAAGGATCCCGAAGAGGAGGATCTGAACACCGTCGCACAGTTCTTCGCAAACGGCGGTGACACAGAACAGACCGATGGCGGAGACGAGGACCAGAGCGTCAAAGATGCACGGGTATGGGCTCGTCTTACCGATCAGGTGCATGCGTTCTTTCTTCTATTGCACTCTGGATTATGTGCTGACGTTACTGGATCGAACGCCAGGTGGCCTGCAAGACTGAATCATCTTGGGAGATCTTCTACAATAAGCATCACAAGAGAGTTATGGAACTATACGAGGTGCTTATTGGACCGCAGGACGAAAGTCCGCAATCAGAGCCAGAGTAGATGTGTAATAGGATGTATTCATGATTTTGAAGCCTCTACAATTGCGGTCGGTTTGAAGAAGCTCTTGGCCCCTGGTGGTTTCGATGACTCTTCGGCTTTGAGTCCACCGGTGTAGTCGTACATGCCCAACATCCCGCCCATGATGGCACAGGTACCCACTGCCATTGGCAAAGATCGTGCTATACGATGAATGAGAAAGACCACACTTTCCACCTCGGGATGGGGACGCACCCCGTAAACCAAGCAAGAAGCCAGCAGCGCATGCACCAGAAGCGCCGTTGAGCGGGTCGTCCGCCTGGCGTTGATTCGCGACCACTGACTCGGTCAGAGCGAATGTCGCGCCCACGGCAGCTTGGGGAACGTCAGGCCGCATTCGCTATGGAGAGATGGCGGAAACGCACTGAAGGCGCCAATCGGCGTGAGGAACCCGACGTTCCGACCGGCCAGGGCGTTTCGAAGCGCAGCCACGAACGCGCCAGCAAGGGCGGACTGGCCGCCGACCGTCAACGCATTCTGTATAGCGGGCTTGGGGTGATACGAAGGGCCGTCGGACATGACGGTTGTTTTTGGTCAATGAGCTGTTTGCATCAGGTTTGCATTCTTGTCTAGTACTACAGTGTCAACCTCAGTCTACTTACCCCGATTATCTGTGTCATACCCCTGCAGTTCAGCTCCTTGGCCCCGACATTCGCCGGATATTAGCTGCTCCTGCTTCGTGTATCTGAGCGACATCAACTTGCACCTCCAGCCATTTTGGACGCGACATTTTGGACGCGACTCTCCTTCTCCGAGATATGGCAGACGCGGACTACCCATTTGTCCCAATGAAACGAATGCGCCTGCCCGGTAGCTCCACCCCAAGTGACGGGGGCTCGATCTCTGTGTTTCCCTGGACACTTGACTCGGCGACTGAACTTTGGGACGGACGATGGCGCATGTCAGACCAATGGCGACCAATGCTGGCCAACTTTTACGACGCCTTTCTTGTGGCTCATGGTGCTCGGGCACATATCCTCCACACTGAACAGAAAATTGCGACGTGTATCTATTTGGATGACGCTGTGCGCTTACCTATATTTTCCTCCAACTTATTACCCAGTTTTGACTGTCGCCGAGGTTCCAGCCAATGAGGGTCAGAACACCGAGGGTCAGGACGCCCCTCGTGTTGCATGGGCTATGAGGTCTTCTCGCCCCTTCGAACCCTTGGCAATTCTAACCCACCGTCGGCGGGTTTTGGTCTTGGATGTGACCGAGAACAAGTTTGTGGGCTACCTTTGTGGCCACGGGGGTGTGAGTATGAAATAACCACAAGTTGAGGTTGTAATTAACCAAAGGAGACAGCCAATCACTTCCATTGCTGTCCATCCCACGTCCCCGAGCATCTTTGCGACTACCTCGCGTGATTTCACCACCAGAATATATAATCTGGATCTCGCACAACAAGAAAATGTAAAAAATCCCACCTGGTTGCCCTGGGTTGGCCCGTCTCAAGCCAGTGCAGCCCACGGAATGTATATGTCAGTTTCAGAACAGTCAGGTTTGGGCCGTTGCGTTCAGGTGTTGGTAGGCGGACGATCGGGAGGACACCATTGGGACGTACTGGGCGCCGTAAGTTAGAGCCTCCACTGTTTACGTTTTGACTCACATCCGTCAAATAGGCATTCCATCCCCGTTTACCGCTCATAGCCACCTGTGGGGTACCGTATTCTACTAGATTATCTGGCTCTCTCCTTCTCACGGTCACTTTGAAGATGGATAGGCATGTCAAAATATGGTGGATCAACTCTTCCGGTGATACTATGGCTCGGGAGGACAAGCCACTATTTAGTGCCATCCGCGGTTCACGAGTGTTGTCAATAGCTTGGTGAATTCGATTTACTGAAGATCTGCGGTGGATTAACGCGATCGTAGGCTTGCAGACGATGTTTTACTCACCCACACTGCATCTACTCGGTTGCGAGTCCACGGCGAAAGATCCTGCTACACGGAGCAAGGAACCCTAGACGTTTGGCAGTGGTTGGGTTTGAAGCGCTTCTTTCCTCACGACGACCCTGGTCCCATATTACGTGGCGGAGCATCAGTACGCCTGAACTCAACTTTAACTACACATCCGCCCTCACTCGGATTCTTTTGAACAGGACTACCAGGAAAGCATGTCTTGGATTTTGCTATCAAGCGAAGCGTTGAATCCTCCACAACCCGAAACACAGTTCACGGAACCACTGCTGGACATTTCTCAAACCCACATGCAGCGATCCCTCGATACACTGCTGAGCTATCCAGGATCAAAGGTCTTCACCCTTGTGCACGTCGCCAAATTAACACACCAGCTTCTGGCCCCATATACGAAAGGGAATGATTTGGTAGAGATGACGAAGAGGATACGTCTGGACTCATCTGAATCTGGATCTGCCTCTTCGTCTCGTCGTGCCGCTGGGGGAGCAAAGTCAACCTCTGTTTTTGAAAATATGTTTTGCCTGGACAGCGAAGAGGCGGTGGCAGCCTGTGCTCTCAATCCTCAGGGAGCAAGCACCATAATAGTCCTAGGGTCTGGTGGTACCGTATGGTCATTTAGGAAGAAGCAACCTGGGTCTTGAGCTTGTATTTTCCTCCTTTGTGATTCTCCCAATCCAAATGAATAATACGACACACAAATACTACGGTCTACGATAGTATTGGACCAGAACGTTGTCCGCGTGCGAAGCCAGCGTCCCTCAACATGTCAACACTTCATCACAACTCTCAGAAATCCTGATCCTAATCCAAGGGAGGTTACGCCGGGCAATTTACGCCAAGTAAGTAGACACCATTCTAAGAAAATTGGTCAGGGAGTGTGCCAACGGCACATACGAATACACTGACCAAGGAAGAGGCCTGATCACGCCATCAGGCGCGGTGGTGGCAGCCTCCGCAGGAATCAAGTTGACCGAGCGGGCAATAGGCCTGACTACACCGTCAGGTGCAGTCGAGGCCGTCTCCTCGGGGACGGTGTTGACAGCGCGGCCTGGGAGAGGCCTAATGATACCGTCCGGCGCAGTGGTGGCAGCCTCGGCAGGGATTAAGTTGACCGAGCGGGCGATAGCCTTGATCACACCGTCAGGCGCCGTCGAGGCAGTCTCCTCGGGGACGGTGTTGACGGCGCGGCCAGGGAGAGGCCTGATAACACCGTCAGGTGCAGTCGAGGCCGTCTCCTCGGGGACGGTGTTGACAGCGCGGCCTGGGAGAGGCCTGATGATACCGTCCGGCGCAGTGGTGGCAGCCTCGGCAGGGATTAAGTTGACCGAGCGGGCGATAGCCTTGATCACACCGTCAGGTGCAGTCGAGGCCGTCTCCTCGGGGACGGTGTTGACAGCGCGGCCTGGGAGAGGCCGAATGATACCGTCCGGCGCAGTGGTGGCAGCCTCGGCAGGGATTAAGTTGACCGAGCGGGCGATAGCCTTGATCACACCGTCAGGTGCAGTCGAGGCCGTCTCCTCGGGGACGGTGTTGACAGCGCGGCCTGGGAGAGGCCGAATGATACCGTCCGGCGCAGTGGTGGCAGCCTCGGCAGGGATTAAGTTGACCGAGCGGGCGATAGCCTTGATCACACCGTCAGGCGCTGTCGAGGCCGTCTCCTCGGGGACGGTGTTGACGGCGCGGCCAGGGAGAGGCCTGATAACACCGTCAGGTGCAGTCGAGGCCGTCTCCTCGGGGACGGTGTTGACAGCGCGGCCTGGGAGAGGCCTGATGATACCGTCCGGCGCAGTGGTGGCAGCCTCGGCAGGGATTAAGTTGACCGAGCGGGCGATAGCCTTGATCACACCGTCAGGCGCCGTCGAGGCAGTCTCCTCGGGGACGGTGTTAACAGCGCGGCCAGGCAGAGGCCTGATAACACCGTCAGGTGCAGTGGTAGCAGCCTCGGCAGGGATCAAGTTGACAGCCCTGACATACGCAGGGATGGTATCAAGCGGCTGAGCGCTGCGTTGTTCCTGGGCACGCTATTGTACGGTCAGGAGAAAGCAAGCGCGTATAGGGCAAACGACTTACGGACACACGAATCGGTGACGCCGCGACCTGACCTGCAAGGAGAACGGCCAGCGAGACAAGGATAGATAAACGAGAAAACATGGTGAATTGCGTAAAAGAGAGAATGTGTGTACTGGGACAAAGGGTGGACAAGAGAAAGAGTAGGAAGGGCGTCCTGCGGCCGGGAGGTTGGGAAGTGGAAAGGGAGATGAGAGACGGAGGTAAGGGGAGTCTGTAACTATTTGTACTGACCCGTCATCTTGGATTGATGGTCACCATCACCGCTCATCTTTCTCTCCCCGCCCGACTCAATGGACGACCGCTTTGCCAGGCTCAGGTCTGACCCTCGCTTTCGTCGCCCCCGCAAAGAAAAGTCGAAGGTCCTCGTCGACGACCGTTTCAAGGGCGTTTTTACCCCCCAAATCAAGAAAGGTCTTTTCGATCTATTTCCGTTTGGTCCCTTCTGAAACGCATCATGCATAGGTCGTGTCGACAAGTATGGCCGAGCCATCTCGGGAACTCATGAACACGAAAATTTACGCCGTTTCTATCGCCTTGAGAATGAGGATGACATTCCCGTACCGCCGCCTGACTATGCCCGTGGCCAAGCCCTCCTTGAGTCCTCCGACGAAGAGGACGAGGCGGAGAGTGATTCCTCCTCCGCGGGAAGCCATTCTGCACGCCCTATTAATCTTACTGACAAACCTGCTGGCACCGAGATCGACCTGGACGAGGACAACTTTGCAGACCTAGATGCCCAGGCTGCAGAGTATGCCAAATCACACCCAGACCAGCACCAGTCCGAAGGCTCCCAAACAAACCGTTTGGCCGTCATAAACCTCGACTGGGATCATGTTCGTGCCGCACATTTATACAAAATTTGTGCTTCCCTTGTATCACCAACGGCATCGTCTTTGGCTTCCTCTCCCACAAACACTAATCCGGAAAAGGCACCCAAAGGGACTCACAAAGGAGGCCCCACTCATGTCGTGCGCGGCAAGGTTTTGAGTGTTCGAATATATCCAAGTGAATTCGGGAAAGAACGCCTAGACCGGGAAGAAAAGGAGGGTCCACCACCGGAAATTTTCAAGAGGCAAACTGCTGACGAAGAGGAAGTGAATGAAAAGAACATTTACGAAGTTGGGGATGAAAGTGAGTACGATGAAGACGCCCTCAGGAAATATCAGTTGGAGAGGTTACGGTACGCGATTCGTCAGCGTAAACTGCTTGGAGTATTGAAGCGGCTCCAGGTATTATTACGCCATCATAACCTGTGATAGACTGGAAGCTGCTGTCCATATTTACTCGGAGCTTGAAGGAACGGAACTAGAGCGATCTGCAAATATCTTTGACCTCAGTTTTGTCCCCACTGAAATGACCTTCGACCAAGAATGCAGGTTGGTTCCATATCTCTGCTATATCATCGCGATCTTGAGCTTCCTTTTCAGAGACGAAGCTACCGAAGCCGCGAGGACAGGCCACAAAGGTGTCGACTTTGTCACAGATGCAAGTGTCTTGCATTCTTGAGTCATGTCTTTGCATAACATACGCATATAGGCTCTCCGTCATTCCAAGGTCAAGCTTACCTGGGACGAAGACGACCCGGAACGTAACCAGGTCACTCGGCGCACTCTTACTAAGAAGGAGATCGAAGAGGCGGACTTCAGAGCTTACCTGGCGTCCTCGTCGTCTGACAATGATTCCGACGACGAGGAAAATGTGAGCAAGAAATCTAAAGGCAAAGGCGCTTCTCGAGACAGACTTCGCTCCTTGTTGCTGTCGGGGGGAGGTGGCGAATTGCCGGAAGGCTGGGATCGAGGCGCAGATGACGAAGCTGGAGACATCGACCTGGAGATTACGTTCACCCCTGGGTTGACTGAAACCAAGGCCCCGGAGGACGAGACCACATTGGACAAGTACCAGCGAAAGATCAGGGAGAAGCGAAAGAAGAAGAAGACGGAGGTCAGACAGGTCGAAAACCGAGACGCAGATGAGTTCTTCGACGTTGGTGATGACGTTCTTGATCAACCCGCCGATAAATCGGCGACTGCTACTCGGAAGGCTGCCGATGTCAGCGTTGGACACCCGTCGCGGGCGATTTCTACGCCTGAGGAGTTGTCACTACTCATATCCTCCGATAAGCCTACCTCAGAGCCTCGGCATTTCGACATGAAAGCTATTCTCAAGGCTGAGAAACGTGCGAAATGGAAGGGAAAGAAGGGCAAAAAGCTGGCAGACGATGAGGCAAACGAGATGCAAGAAGATTTCACCATCAACGTCGATGATGCCCGATTCAAAGTGCTCCATGACGATCACGCATTTGCTATCGACCCCAGTAACCCACAGTAAGCTTTTTTTTTCTCAATGCGGTTCTATACGTACCTGACTGTCATTGTAGATTTAAGAAAACAAAAGGAATGAGCGCTCTCTTAGAAGAGCGATCCAAGCGCCAAAGACAAACACGAGAAGGTACCGATGGCGTTGCCAAATCCTCAGGAGACGATGGCAGAAGAACGTTACAAAATTTGGTGGAGAGCGTTAAAAGGAAGAGCGCTGCTGTAGACGCCACAAGTGGCAAACGTCGAAAGTTTTAGGGGTAGTGATGTCAAAGCGGATCATCGGAGTCCTTATTTGGTAATTCGTGGTCAGGTGCTTCGGCAAACAACAACGCGTCTCCACCTGCGCGGAATAAAGTAATACAGTGTGATACAGCAGAGAATGAAGCTTATATTCAAAATGGGACATTGCAATGGCAATTTCATAAATCAAGCATTCGAGGATTACGAGAATTTGGCATTTGAGAAATCCATTTCAGGATGCGCATCCTGGAATTTCTTGAGCGCCTAAACAAAGTCAGCTCAGGAAGGAAAGGATCGTAGAAAGACATCTCTACCTCTTGCTTCTTCATTTCATCCGATGTCGGTTTCCCCATTTGCTGTGGGTATCATCATTAGTTGTGGATGGACGTGGATGGGACTGACGGGATGCTTACTTTTTGTTGATTATCAAACTATATTCGTACAAAATTAGACATTATGCGATTAGGGAGAAGGGAAAACGAAAGCACCATCATTTTCTCGACCATTCCTCTGAAGATCGGTCAGAAAAATGATAGATTAAGCATACAGAGACCGACCTTGTTTCTCCATCAAGGTCACTGAGCTTGCTGTTCCCAGGCTCGATCTTCCTGGTGTCGATCTTAGGATGATGCGTAAGAACGTTCTCCCACCACTGTTGCTGGTTTATTTTCTCGAGATGAATAAGAACCGACTGGTTATCTTCTAACGAGAACGCGTCAATCGCTGTTCGGAAGAAGACCATTGGACTGACCGAGTGTCCAAGTACTATCCTCCACCTTGATCTCCTTACATAGCTCGCCGTCTAGAATTTTGTCTTGGCCTTTGAGCCCGAGACTCATCTTCTTTTTCTGAATAACAACGATAAGATCTTTTCCACGCGTCCCTTTGGGAACGGGAACAACGACATCGAGCTCTCCTAACTCCTGCGACCATGTGTAGGGCAGGGCTATATGGAATGAACACGAGATGCACAAAATAATGAACCGACCGTACCTGCCTGCTCAACCTGCTCTCTAGCCCTGTCCTGCTTATCCCTGACTTCACGCTTGTCGGGGGAAAGCGAGTCGTAGTCGTCGGTGGAAGCGGACATTGTCGATGGATCAGTGGTCACTGGCAGTGGTATTACTATTTCTGGGAGTCACGAGGGGACATATTTGCCAAACATGAGCAACATCACCAGGCTTTACTCTCTCCTGTGGTTCCGCGTCCTCACTCCCGCCGTTTGTACACGGCGATTCAGGTCAGAATCTAATGGCTAGTGCAGACGTCTGGAGTGACTTTGATGTCAGTGTCTTCCCTATCTTGCCACCGTCTGCGCGCTTACCGAGTCGCCAAAGACGATACGGCATAATATCAAGTACAACACAGTTGATAAACTGAAGCAAATCCTCTCGGGTCTCAACGAAGAGTGTGGAACTCATTTTGCGAAGACCGGCAAGAAGCAGGAAATTATAGATCGTATCGTTTGTATGCTAGATGGTTGGCGGACGACCAGCATGACCGAAAAGTGGATCAAAGCGAAGTCCGTGGTCAACCAAGTACGATACTCGGGAATGTGAGTCTCTTCGGAAGGGATAATGAAATGCGTTGTTCTGATTCTGCCACTTATAGCTATACTAACACCAATCCCCTACTCTTGTCCCCTCCGTGGTACCCCATAATCCGTCCTACTCCGCGACTACCCTCGGCAAAGCTCCCGTCTTCAGCTCCGGGGCAGCCAGTACTGGCTCCGTTGGTCGTTACGATCCTTATGCCCCTCCTCGCAAGCCTTCCGTTGCGGGGCCTAGCACCACGCCCAGTGCACGGGCAGGTAAGGCGGCTTTCGTGTATCTCGGATCTCATCTCAGGTTGAGCTTTGCTTAGGTGTGCGATTCAAAGAGTCGCCCTTCTTTCGGGTCCAACAATTGGTATCGCCTATCGTTGAGTGTCCAGGTCTGACGCCGAGTACTGCACATATATTGGGTTCTCTGATCAACTATTTCTCAGAGTCGTCGAGCGCGACCGATCGTCGTCAACAACTTCTCTCTTTCAATCTCACCAATGACCATATCACAAAGTTGAAATCTGACAGGTTAATCCCATCCATTTGCTAGCTCGTATCGATATTGACGCGTCATATCCAGCTCCAAATATCAACTCAGACTCTTCTGCACATCCTCCGTCTTCTACTCCCCTACCCTCAACTCTTTCCGGCCGAACTCCGGCCCTTGTCTGATTGAATTTCCTCCTACCTGTGAAGTTCGGGTAAATAACGTTCAACTTACGGCCAACCTCAAGGGACTCAAGAAGAAACCCGGAACCGCTCCGCCGCCTGATCTAGGGAAATACATGAGACTCTCTACGAGCCCAAACAAGGTCGAAATGATCTACGTGAACAGTCAACAACCAGTTCAACCGAAAGTGCGAACTAATCCGTGCCATGTGAAACCAAACTGACTGACGTATGGAACAGAAATTTTATCTGCTGGTACAGCTTGTTGAGACTGTCAGCGTGGACTCGTTAGTTCAGGAACTAAAGAAGACAGGGTACAAGAGCAGTTCTGATATTCGGCGAGAAAGTCAGTGCCGTAGTTTCATGACTCCCCAGTTTTGCTGAATCGTCTTTCGCCAGTGATATCGTCGATGACAGTTGACGAGGATATCGTAGCTGGGCCACAGAAGATGTCGTTGAAATGTCCTGTACGTATATGGATGTCCAATCTATCCCTCAGTGCCTGACTTTTTTTTGGCAGCTGAGTTTCATGCGTGTGAACACCCTTGTCGTTCTAGAAAATGCGCGCATTCACAATGTTTTGACGCGACCTCGTGGTTTTCTGTAATGGAGCAGACGACCACCTGGCTGTGCCCGTATGTGAAAGAACTTTGGACTGCAAAGATCTTATAATTGACGGGTGCGCACGCTCTTTCTCGTACATGAGATGACACTCTCATTCTTATTTCCAGTTACTTTGACGAGATCTTGAAACAAAGTCCAGAGAGCGTCGAGGATGTGATAGTGGAAGCTGATGGCCAGTGGCACACGTCGGATAATAAGTATGGCTCTGCGACATGGAAGGCGTCACATACGCCTGCTACCACTGCGAAGGCTACATCATCTCCCCGAAAGTCCATACCCGCCAAGAGCCCGTCTCATACTCCCTCCAAAGCCCTCAAGGGAGACCCGAATGGCAAACGTAGAGCCAGCAACGTCGAGATCCTGGTTTTGGATTCGGACGATGAAGACGAGGGGCGAGTTAAGCGTGAGCTTTCACCTTCGTTCGCCAGCTCGTCTTCGGCCAACCGATCGTTTGGGAGTATCCCAGGCGAGACTGTTGCACAGTCTCAGGGCGACGACGTCATTGACCTGACTCTGGATTCCGACGACGAGGAGCCTCCATCCCATCGCCCGGGTAAACGCAAGGCTGCGGAAGCGGGCATCCCTTCGTCCCCCACCCAGCCGATATGGAAGAAGGGTCGATTAGACGATCGGACTCTGCCCTTACCTGTGCTGCGAACACCATCATCGACGAGTGCGCCGAACGGAGCGGATTACGCGCGCCCTCAGGCTCCTGTCACGCTCACTGTTGCTCGGCCAACATTGCCTGTGCCCGCCTATTCTCCTGCTGGGTATATGGGACCTGTGTTGCCCCCCGTGTACAATAACTTCAACCGCGGGACGAGCACGAGCACCGTGCAGCTGCCTCCTCCTCCTACGTCTAATCCATATGCTGCTCGACGGTGGTAGCTAGTGAATGTCTGTAGTCACTGTAGTGTACCCAGTATTTTGTCTAACGTATGGCCCTGGCCGGAGTGGTGTCCTAATTCGGTCCTGATCCTTATGCCGACAGCCGGACCGGTGTGACGCCGGATCATTCCTATCTTTCCCGAGTGCCATAAGGACTTCTGATTTTTCGAGCTCCGACGTTCGTTTTCCTTCTCCAAAAAACCTCCACTCACTCCCCTCCAAAATGGCCGACGCTAAGAAGACCAAGTCCCCGAAGGACTTTGCCAGTCAGTGTCTCCTTCATGCCCTTATCGCACTCCATTGAACACCCTTGGTAGTCGACTTCATGATGGGCGGTGTCTCTGCCGTCAGTCGCCTGCCTTTTTCAGTTTTTTTTTCTCCATCTCAATCTTTTCTTCCAGGCTGTCGCAAAAACTAGTGCTGCTCCTATTGAGCGTATCAAGCTCCTGGTCCAGAATCAGGATGAAATGGTCTTTGTCGTCGCCAGTCACTCACCTTCCTCCCGTTGACACGTCATGTTTCTAGATCAAGCAGGGTCGTCTTGCCACCCCCTACAAGGGCATTGGGGATGCCTTCTCCCGCACATACAAGGACGAGGGTCTAGTTTCTTTGTGGAGAGGAAACACCGCCAACGTCATCCGGTACTTCCCTACCCAGGCCCTTAACTTCGCCTTCAGTAAGTCTTCGACATTTCTGCCCACGGTCTCTTTAACACATTCCGCAGAGGACTACTTCAAGTCCCTGTTCGGTTTCAAGAAGAACGAGGGCTACTGGAAGTGGTTCGCTGGCAATATCGCCTCTGGTGCCGGTGCCGGTGCCACGTCGCTACTCTTCGTCTACTCCTTAGATTTTGCCCGTACCCGTCTCGCTAACGATGCCAAGTCCTCCAAGAGTGGAGGAACACGTCAATTCAACGGTTTGGTTGATGTGTACAAAAAGACCCTCGCTTCCGATGGTATTGCTGGTCTCTACCGTGGATTCGTCCCGTCTGTTGTCGGAATCATCGTTTACCGTGGTCTCTACTTCGGTGGCTACGACTCACTCAGTACGTCAACGTTGTTCTTTCACCCTCAGGCACAGATCTTGACTCCTCTGCACAGAACCCGTTGTCCTCGTTGGTCCCCTCGAAGGTTCTTTCTTGGCCTCTTTCGCTCTTGGTTGGGGTGTCACGACTGGTGCCGGTCTCGCCTCATACCCTCTGGACACCATCCGGTACGGCCTCAGTTTTTTTGAACCAATTTCGTGGCTAACTATGTTTCAGTCGTCGCATGATGATGACTTCGGGTTCAGGAGTCAACTACAAGTCAATGTTCGATGCCGGTTCCCAGGTAAACATCAGAATTGTCTCTCCAATTTATGCGTTGTTGACTGTACATCTTGCAGATCGTTGCCAAGGAAGGCACGAAGTCCCTCTTCAAGGGTGCTGGTGCCAACATCCTCCGTGGTGTTGCCGGTGCTGGTGTTCTGTCTTTGTACGACAAGCTCCAGGAGGTATGTCACCCACCGTTCCCATGTAGTCCGACGACTGACATCTGTTCAAAAGTTAATGTTTGGCAAGGTGTACTCCGGTGGTAAGTGACTCGATACATTCATTCTTCCCCAATCCCTCATTTCCGCTGTATAGGATCTGGTTAATTAGCTCACGATTAATGGATGGCATTTGCGGCGGAGCTTTAGTTCTATGTTTCAAGTGCCTTTGGTTTGCTAGTACTAGACGATACATTTTTTTATTCTTTTGACCAGCGCTGGGCGATGACACGCCTAATACCCACGGGATCAGTACAATAATATCGTGTCGTAACTTTGAGGCAAATAGGTCGTGACATAAGTACGAAGTCAAGCTAGTCAAGTCTCGCCTTGATGCGATGCGGGCGCTATATTGTCCGTCTGTGGCCTCAGATCCGTCTTTTCTCTAGTTCTGTGGTTCTTCGACCATATCAGGAGCAATGTTTGCTTGCATGCACCGAAGCCCTTGCAGGTGGTGCCTCTCGCATAGGTGTATCTTTGCCAACCGGTTCCGGGAAGACGACTGTTTTCATTTCCCTACTGTCGCGTATTGCCCCGCCAGCATCAAAGCCTAGTGCTTCGAGATCTCTTATCGTCGTCAACAGCATTGAATTAGCCCGGCAGTCGGCTGAGCAAGTTGGTCGCCTTTTCCCCGACTGGACGGTGGAGATTGAGCAAGGTACCAAGCACAAGGCCTCAGGTTTGGCGGATGTGTCAGTCAATTCACTTGCATTGTCCCTCAGTCGGTATCTGAAATCCCCGCGTTTTCAAGCACTGTGGCTACCTATCAAACTCTGCGGCAAGCTGAACGCGTCAAGAAGTTTGACCCTCGCTGCTTGAAGGCGATCGTGATCGACGAAGCCCACCATGCGGCCGCCCCTCGTACGACCTTTCAATCTGCTGCTTATTCGAAGCCTTATTCCCTGAAGATATCGACGATTGTTGTCGAACTTCGATCCGGACATCAAAAACCCAGACGATGATTTTGAGCCCCTGTTATTGCCCATAAAATTCCGATCATTGGCTTTTCTGCAACCTTCAGTCGCCATGACGGACTGGCCCTTGGCTCGGTATTTGACCGCATTGTGTATCACAGAGACTTTCTTGAAATGATCAAAGAACAATGGTGAGCCAAGCTGTTGGTCAAGTTGAATTACCTACATATATGAAGTTAATACATCCAGGCTTTGTGACGTTCGGTTCACAACTGTGCACGCAAATATCAATCTGAAGGATGTAACCGTCAACTCTCGCACCGGTGATTTCAATCCTACTAGTCTCGCTCAAGTGATCAATACCGAGACTATCAACAACTTGGTCGTCAAGACATGGTTGGACAAAGCAGGTACCCCTCTACAGCGAGTTAACCTTTCATCTGTATTCACTGGCCTAGGGTCGACGCGCAAATCCACGTTAATATTTTGTGTCAACGTGAATCACGTTGAGGCCTTAACCCAGACCTTTCGCGGCTACGGGATCGATGCTCGATACGTTTTCTCCGGAACCCCGGTAGCAGAACGTCAAGCACTTATCGCCTCCTTCAAAGCTGGCCAATACCCCGTTTTGATCAACTGCGGTGATTTCCAACGTGCCGATGATTTCGTCAGCTGAACAAGATATAGCTATCTTGACGGAGGGTGCTGATATCCCGAATATCGATTGTGTTATCGTCGCTCGGCCAACGCGTTCTCGGAATGTCTTCGCACAAATGGCAAGTGGATGGCTCCCTTCCTTGAACCAACTGATTTTAATCTGAATTCCAGATTGGTCGTGGGATGAGACTTTCCCCCGGTACGGGTAAAACAGACTGCCGAATTATAGATTTTGTCGATAGCGCAAGTCGTGTTTCTGGCATTGTTTCCGTGCCAACGCTATTTGGATTAGATCCAAACGCAGTATCCATTGACGGTAAACCCTGTCCATATGCTTGCCTTGTGTTTTGTACTAGATATATTCACAGACGAGACGACTGAATCTCTCGAAAGACGCACCGCAGAATCAATCGTTCTCGATAGTACTGATGACATTCCAGAACCACGCTCTGTCACTTACAAAGACTATGACAATCCTTTCTCTCTTGTAAACCATGGGTCTGGAGCACCGCAGATCGCCAAATTCAGCAATTATGCTTGGGTTGGATGTGGAGAAGACGTTTTTGTCCTGGAATGTCTGGGAAAGGGCCATGTTCGTATAGAACCTATTGAAGGTGATCACGCTTGTATCGCGTCTACCTTTTCAGGACTCTGATCGCCCACAAATAGACGACGAGGGGAGGTATTTCCGGGCTTTCTACACGCCTGCAATCGACAAAGCTACGGCTGCAGCCCTTAAAATTGGGCCATATGCCCGTAGTCGCCATTTGCTAACGGCCCATGATCTGAGTGACGCCGTCCGGGGCTGTGACACATACGTCAAGGCCAAGGTAGTCTTTGGGCAAATGGCATTAGGGTGAGTGTTTGCTCCGAATGCTACCCATATAAGTTCTTATTTTCATCTAGCTTGTTGAGATCTGCGCGGTGGAGGATGGCACCTGCTTCAGAGCAACAGAAAAAATTCGTCGCAAAGCGCTGGGGTAAAAAAATGGAATCGGAGTCAGAAGCTGACAATCAGGCCAAGCGGATCGCAGCTCTGACGAAAGGGGACGCTGCAAATATCATCACACGCCTTAAGCATGGTGCGCAATCCCGATATGACAAAAAGATAAAGACTGCAATGAAGACAGCGAAGGAGTCCACGAAGGAAGTCCTTCGTCGCTCCAGAGAGGATGTGAGGGTTGGTCCGTTATCGAGCTGAGACTACTGTATTACCCACTACGCTAATGTATTTAATAACGGTGATACTGATGAACGACTTTGTAATGTTAAGGTTGCGGCTTCCTGGCAAGTTGAGATGAGACGATTCAAAGAGTTTGGATCGTTGAAGGGATGTGGCCTGGTTTGCAGGGTAGCCAAAAGAGCGCCAACAAAAGAGTCCCCCGCACCAGTTGAGTTGATAACTGATGATGTCGGGCGGGCCGGACAGTGCTGTAAAATTAGGATTTCTCTGCCCGAGTCGCCATGCGCAACAATATACCGGCGACCGGGGTTACTTCGCTCATGCAACCATCCAGACTTCAACGCATCCTCTCCAGAAAGTCGGATTACAACCAGGACACCTCTTTCTCCACATTTGATGAACATATGCCGGAAAAACGGGGTAAGACCCACTGCCATCTGTGCGATACCCTGGTCAACGAGAAATGAAAGGGTGTTCCTGTTTTTCGGGTCGTCGCCAGCCGGCATCTTCGAGAGTTGGGTCAGGTCCATCCGAAAGGCGGCCCCTAAGGATAAACTATCGACCGCAGACCACCAGGCCGGTGATGAAGTTAGCTCGAAGTCCGACCTGGCCGTCCGATGTATATGTTCCAGTTCCAGCAAATTTGGAGTAAAGAATTGGACGGGGGCGTTGGAAGTAGTTTGAATAGACCTTGCTATTGCAGGCAAGATTTTCTCCGATTTCGCAATGGAAGTGGGTTCGCTGTGATTGCAATTCAGTTCCACTCCGACCGAGTCCTTTTGCAACTTACAATAAAACTAGAGACACGAGATGAGCAAAGGGAAGCTTGATCTGTGGAAACCACGAACCTTGAATGTTGTGCTGGATACAATGAGCTACAGTCTCAACGATAGCGGTAGATGATAGGTTTCCATCAAGTGCAACAACTCTGGGACTGTGCTTCGCGATCTGGGAGATGATCAGGGTACCGTCAAAATTTCGGTAATGCTCATATCCGCGACCCCTCCGACAAGGTTGCCAGAACCATCCAAGAAGAGATTGCAGACCGCAGTTCGCTGGTCGCAGTCTATCAGGCCGTCGGTCCTCATCCCGATCGTCTTTGTTTCTTCATAGAGAAGGTGTCCCCATGTGTCTGTTCCTATCGGGGAAACCAGAAGAGCTGGTTCGCCCAGCCTGTGACACGCCTCTGCTATATTCCGCGCCACACCACCTAAGGTTAAGGACACGGTTCCAGGACTAGTCGAGTGCAACCCAACCGCATTACCCATATCTTCCGTCTGAGCAGATATATCGAGCGCTGAGCTCCCAACAACCAGTACCGCTGCCGGACGCAAGGTCTCTCTTTCTTCTGTTTTGGGTGCAACACCCGTGCCAGCATACGTCTTATCAGTCTGACCATTCGACTGGAATAAAATTCATATGTGTATTGTGCGCTAAATATCGTGGTCTCTTACAGATTCGTTCGCCAGCATCTGGTACTGGAGCGCTATCTGCCCACCTACAGGACAAGAGGGTAAGGGACCTGCCGAGCAAAAAGAGACACGATGACTGACCAATACTTGCAGTGTTCTTGAGCAAAGCAATATTCGACTCGAGAGAATTATTATTTGTCAACTCTCCTACTCGCGACAGCAGCCAAGGTGTCACTTCTTTACCGCGTTTACTCATGCCATTTTCCTCAGATTCGAGGACAGCTTTGTCGACTGCTTCCTGAATAACTTCACCGCGCTCAGCATACTCCTCCGGGATAGGCGCTGCAATCAATGCCCCGCTGGTCATTCCGAGCTGCCACTGACTGACTATGAGAAGTTTATGAGCGCTACGGTCGATGGCAGTTGCACGGCAACAAACATAGCATTCTTGCAGCCGTCACAGGATCACTGACATTCCAGGCAGTCTAAGACAGCAAATAAGTGGGTGTGAGCTGATAGGCGCATAGATGCGCACCTGAAACCCACTTCGGGGAGAGAAAAAGGCAGGGAAGTCCTTAGTTTTGCAATATGGTACGACTGGAATCCCCAATGTTTCCTGTCCATATCTTATTACACATGGAAGGGTGGATAGATAGAAGGCACTTGCAAGGTATTCGAGGGTTCTGTGAGAAGTAAGTTTGCAGTTCAAAGCCGGTCAGGAGGCGACACACCGTCCGATGTCCAAAATTGATTTGACGCCTGCCGAGACGAGACCCACAGGGCACCTCGTTAATTCATGGAGATCGGCTGAAACGTCCATCGCTGGCAAGGACAAGTCAGATAATTTGGGAGATAGAAGTTTGACTGAGATGGTCACAGTTTTCTCCCCCACGATGAACGCCTCCAAGGCTGCTGTACATTAGAGCGGTGGGATGGTTATGCGTCTATGCTCCTACCCGCCTGTTGCGAAAATCTACATGGGGGATTAGCGTGGGCGGACAACTGACCATAAATTGATGTTACTTTTATTCCAGCCAAAGCTGCGAAGATAAGGGTGGCGCTACAGGTTGTACCTGAAGGCCACAATGAATAATTAACGAGTAAGTTGTTTGAGTTATACGTGCCTCCATTTGCCTTCATGGCTATCGCTGGAGCAATGTCACGTCGCGAGATTTTTGCAGTGCCAGGATTGCCACGAACATCGGCCAGTTTTTCCAGATCCAGATCTCCTAGTCCTATTTTGACTCGGCCAGCGACGATGCCTATCGTCGCAGGTATGCAGCCCGTCGATCTCACAACACTTTCGAGGTCCCTCGTGAGTTGGAGGTTGATGGGAGGAGGAACCCCATGGGTAGTGAGGGCAGTCTCAAGAGCAACCACTGCTTTTCCGGTGCTTAGAGCGTCCTCGACCTGACATCCACGGATTCACCTTGACGAGCAAATATTAAATTTGGGGCGAGACGGACCTCGGGATGTACATCTATGGGAGCGCCTCTTTGCAAAGCGGTAGCCAGACGCGAGACCGACCGTGTAACAGGTATGCGATTGAGCGCGCGGGCTTTTACGGACCAGTTCAAGTTCATTGCAAGCACCTGTCGACCGGGCCGGTAGTCCGAATATGTCATCGTCCATTGCGGCCAAACTAGAAATCCCGGACGCAGTCTGTGCATTGTCGTTCTCCCTCGACGTCCAGAACATCATTGAATCGGTTGGAGACGACGGCTCAGGCGCAACTGCCGTATTCATTGGCACGACCCGAAACTCATTCAAAGGTGCACGATGCTCTATTACCAGGCTGAGGATTCAGATCGTCAAACCGCGCATAGGCAAAACCGTAACGCGCTTAGAATACCAAGGTTTAGTGAACCTTCGATCCAACGTCGTTGATAAGCATCTCACAATTCACTCCAGCATACTCTAAGCTAGCCATAAAGACCATGGCCAGTATAATACAGGATGTGCAAGCCTCGATTTACCACAGAGACTCGCCTACACCTCAATCCACAGTACGCTGTGCAGTGCACCATCGTCTTGGCGCCGTACCAGTCGGAGAGCCGTCCATAGTCATCGCAGTATCGGCTCCACATCGTAAAGAAGCGTTCGTCGCTTGCGAACGCATTCTGGAGGAAGTCAAGGCGAAGGTGCCTATATGGAAGAGGGAATATTATGAGAACGAGAGCGATGAATCAGCAGAATGGAAAGCTAACAACCAGTAGACTACGATGCTTCGATTGGCCCCGTGTAATTCGTGTGTTAATCCATTCGTTTTCCGACGTCGTCCCCTGAGCTGACCAATAATTCCACAGACCAAATGAGAAGGGTGAAGAATATCAACATCCACCTCGACCAGACTTGAGACGAGGGGTCTAGCACTGAGAACAATTGGTAACATGGAGACTGCCTCAGGGAGCAACAACTTACAAAGCAGATGTGAATACACAGTGACAAAAATCGACTGCCTATATGTGAGCAACAGCCGGGTAAGGGCTGAAGTCTGAAATGAGATAGTCAAGATCTGCCCTTGCCACCTCAGTGGCTGGAGTCTGCGTACTGGTCGATCCTCCCAGGTGTCATCAACACCATCGGTCAACTCCCAGCTGTCGGCGCCGATGGTCGGCAAGATGCGAGAAGCAAGTTGTAGGATTGTGAGACGATACAAAAGAGCGAAAAGCACTGGCTTCGGCAAAGTATGCCGAATGAAGTTCAACAACGCTTCAAAGTGAGGCAATATGTTGGGTAGAAGTGGCGCACTGACCATACGCAACATTAGCAGGAAAGCCTCACGAAGTGATGGTGAACTTACTAAGATGATGCTGAGTCGAACACCGAATTTTTGTCAGATCCCAAGCCACACAACCACACATTGTAGGCAATGAAAAGGGCAAGTCCAGATGACTCCACAACATTGGTTCTAGAAAGGTCAGCAACCTTGCTGCGAGATCAAAATCGTCCATACCTGCGTAACACAAATCCGATGCATGAAAGGAAGAAGAAAGTGCAGAGCGCCACCCCCAGAAGGGTAGACGCCAGTGGGGATGACGCCGCAGCAGGATAAGAAGCGACGATCCACCAGGCTGAGGAGACGTAGGTCACGGCGGTCCCAATCAGCAGCCCCAGCTGGTAAGCTTCACCCGACTCAGCCACGAGCTCTCTTCCAATTTGTCCCACTCGTTGGACAACGAGCAAACTCGACACCCCTTCCAATAAGATGAAAAGCGGGCCCGAAAATGCTAGCATTTTCCCCCATGCATCCGCGGCAGTAATCAACCAAGGATTAACAGGGGACGAGAATACGTTGAAGCAAACTAAAAGCAGGAACGAGTGCACAGGCACTGGTACCAAGGGTTAATGTAAGTGTCAAAATTGCGCAATTCAGCCCACCTTGGAGAAAAGACAAAGCTTTCGATCCTGGCCAAAGTAGGATACAGGTGCCTTCGTCGCCGGTGAGAACTAAGATAATAATAAAGGCAAGGGGTTACCATGGATGAGGGAGTGGATTGAAAGCAATAGGGAGAGTAGCAGAAAGGCTCTCTTCGATAGAGTCGCCAGAGTAAGTGGCAAAAATATGAGAATTTGAAGTGCCGTCGAGAGCCTGGCAAAATGCGATGAAACGTAGAGCAGGAAGGTCATTTTCGCTTGAACGCCGGGGGAGAATAGCGGGGCAAGTCGGGGTGTTCCAGCGAACGTCTGACTTGGTGTCAACGATCGACGTTCAACTTCAACGTTCAACTGAGGCGCAGTGGCGGTGCGCGTGTGACACAATCCGTGACTTGTGACGCAACGTGTTACTAATTGACAAATAGGACTATCTGCAAAAGAACAGTTTCTATGGTACAATCTGTTGGTCGTGCAATTTATCACTCTCCAATATTCACTAGACTAGAGAGTGCTTTGCGGGGGTTCAAGAAACCTTTCTCTTGAGCAAATTCCGTGCCCCGCACAGTTCCAGGGGCGGAGTACTTATCCCGGATGGGAATCATGAGCAAATTCATTTTGGGCGAAATAACCTAGTAGACGAAAGAAAGAATGAGAGACGTTGTTGCCTTCAAGGAAACACACGAACGACCAAGGTATTAGTCTTGATTTCCATCCAGTCGGCTCTCTCGAAAGTGAGAGGCTCGCTGGCAATCATTATTATGTTTTCGCGCTTGTCTGCCTTGGACATCTTGTAGTGTCCGCCCTCGGCGTCCTCACTGAATGTCGTGCCGGAAGAGAACCACTGGGCAAGTTAGATAACATCGCGAATCATAAAAATATCACATTGATGTAACGCACGAGTGAAGCCGCTTCATCCTTATCTGAGGAAATATAACGCGTCGCTATGACTGCCTCGCCATCCGTTACGCAGAAATTCATAAGACTGGGCTGAAGATATGTTTAAAAAACCATTGACAGTATTGAGAGAAGAATTGAGATACCTCCGTTACACCAGCAGCTTCAGCGAAAGAGTTCAAGGAGGATATCGTGTCAAGCATGGCTCGACGCAGAATCTCGGGGGTAAATGTCCGGGCATCTGGATCGGGAAGCTAGAAGCTGTTGAGCAGGAGAAAAAGGCAACTGCAAAAGCAAACCTTCGATAGAAAGAGCGCAAATGCCCATTCTGAGTCTTGAAGAAGCACATGTCAGACGGAGCGGCAACTGTGGAATTCATATCACCTGTATTCCCTTGGACAACATGGAACGCGACGTCCGTCAAATCATTTTGTAGGCGTCTTTTTATAAGGTGCCATTGAGCAATTCCACCGTTATGCATGAACTGCGAGGCTCGTTATAGGGGCCAATAAAAGGGAGGTCCGTACCATTAGCTTTCCGTGCACAAAAGGATGGCAGTTGTCCAGACTCAGGGAGCCAGCGGTGGTCGCCCGTACATGACCACTGAACCGGTTAGAAACTCCTGGATTGAGACGACAATGGCGACTAACAATACCAAGGGAGATTTGATCTTCTCTGCCAGGCGAGTGAGGTTGATATTATTCCACGCCTTTAAAGAAAGTAATCAAGCAGTGAAAGTCAAGGTGAAAGAGCGTGCACGGACAGGAGTCACACTTGTGAAAATGCACGGCTGACTGCCTAATTCCTCGTCGTAGACTGAATCGTACCAGCCTATAAAGCTCGTTCGAGAGATTTACCAATGGAATTGCAGACATTGGCACACCAACACCGAAACCGTCCCCATTCATAGGTCTTCGACGGTCAAGGCGCAGCCGAGAGTCGAATGCTACATACACGAAGGATGTAAGGCCAAGTAGTCAATCATCTGAGATACAGGCAAGCTATACAATATGCACTTACCTTGATTTATGATGCTATGACATGGTCTGGTAAGAAGGTGAGAAAGTTGGACCGGAGAAGTTCCTTCGCATTTGAGCTCCAGTTAGCGACCACATGGCGTTGTGCATCAATCATCTCTTCTATAGCTACCTTTGTAAATGACGAAACGGCACATCGAGGACAAGATACAAGTTCAGGTGCAGGCTCAAGGAATGTTCATATATGTACTCGCTCGGCGGTGAGTCAACATAGCCATCAAGCTGTAATGACGTAAAATCACGCAACAAGAGCACCTTTTCTATACGTCTGTTTACAGCTGGCTACAAGTCCATCCAAATTACACAGGACCCGTTTGTCTTCTTTCACATAAATTCTTTGGGACGTGTTGCGGGATTGCCCCCCGTCTCGTCGTACACTAGTCCTGCAACACGGAACGCAAGCTCTGAGGACAACATTAGTTTCGTATTTCATCAAGCAAAAGCCAGCGCACCGTCAGCTTGCGTTTTGATACTTGCTTCGGCATATACGCGAACAACGTCTTCGGTTCCACTTGGCCTCACGAAAGACCGGCCACCCTCATAGCGTCGGACGAGTTCGTTTATCTTCTGCTGGAGTCCGACAGGGCTGACCAGTTGTCGTTCAGCATCTTCAGTGCGAAAGATATTTCTGTCCGCTACGACGACTTTCACGAGCCTGTTGGGGAGGTCGACATACAATGAATCCCATTCGATACCGCTGTACGACTTGTGTGCAAGAACAACTTCAACGAGAAGCATGTCAGACAACGCGTCGCCGACCGTCTGGTTGATTAACTGATTGAGATTCCGTAAATGATCTAGGGCTGTTGCCTGAGCGGGGGTGGTGGGTTGATACGTGTCGAGTTGATCTTGAGTGGGTTGCGAGAATAAAACAGTACCGTGCCCATTTGCTTCGAAATAAACACCAATGTTGTAATTTTCCGCCGCGTGATGGAGATGCTTTACACCGGTCGAGACACATTTGACCGGCAGGCGCTGCGAGGAAGATGAAAAAATCTGGAGAATCTCGAGTGGAGGTGAGATAATTACCTCACTTAGATATTTTGTCGAAGCACCATTAGCATACGCCGTTTGAACGACACCAACTTTGATCTGATTATCCAGCCCTGCCATCTTTACGAGCTCAATGACGAAAGCCGCAACAAGGGCTGCGATTTTATCACCATCGAGCATGTGGAACTGACTGCGCTCGTCCAGATAGAAATACATCAACCGGTCTGCATCGCCATCCAGAGAGCATCCTCGTTGACCTGGTTGTAGGCGATTCGCGAGGGATGGAGGCAATTTCTGAGTGGTCTTGACATAATCTGCTCCGCAGCCATTATTCAAAGCCACGGGCGTTGTTATGGACACATTTTCCAAAACTAACGGCAGAGTGCCTCCGAGGTATGCAGCTAGCCTAGCGGCAATGGGTGCACCGACCCCATTTGCACAGTCTATCATCAAGGCTGGCGGGGTTGCGCGTGTTGACTAGAAGAGATATTGAGCATAGGTTGAGCACAACCCACGGAAAAAGACAGACAACAAGTTTCTTATATGCTTCGCTGAGCTTGAGGAAATAACCTTCTTCAGAATCATCGCCGTAGCTTTCTTTCGTCCCTTTTGTGTTGATAGCGCGAACGAGGTAATGTAGTATTGGAGTGGTCGTGACACCGGCGTTTCGTCCTTCGGCTCCGATTGCTTTGAGACCATCTTCAAGTGAAGAGACAAGCGATCCGCCGGACGGACGGGTGTCTCGGGCGTAGACCACTCTGGCGGGTTTGGACAAATCGATCTTGAGGGCCTGAACAAACTTCTCTAGTTCACGTATAAAGTCCTGGGTAGTTGACGCGTTGGACAGCGATGTAGCATGGGTCTCCCAAGACGTGTCGAGCATCTCGCCGCGTGGATCTACCAATTTCACGCCATTGTCCTGGTGGATACTCTTAGAATATATTCTGCGTTCAAGAACAGGGAATGGCACCTGTTCAGGATTGTGCGAGGCAGTTACCATCACACCAATAGTTTTTCCATCTAGTTTCTTGCTTCTCAGACCTGCGAGGACGCCCACTCTGAATAAAACTGAGTCGAGAACGCTTGCCCTATGCACGAGGATCAATATAGCTGTGTTCAATGATCGTGCAAGGCTTACAGCGTGCGAAATCCAGCCGTGCCATACTGAAAGTGTATTTCAGCAGGTTTGGGATGCAGCTCCGAGAGCGTTTGAATAGATTCTACAGGGAGAGCCATGAGTGGGGAAACACTGCCTGTAACTTAAATGTGACGTAGAGCGGGTCCCACGTGACCTATCAGCATCGATATCAACAACCACGTCTATGTCTAACAAATCTCCAGCTCAAGCCCTCCTGGACAAGGCCGACAAGAAGGCCTCTTCATCATCTGGCTGGTTCTCATCTGCCTCTTCCAAATACGAGGAAGCTGGCGATCTCTACCAGCAAGCTGCCAATTCTTTTAAAATCGAAAAGGCATTCAAAGAGGCTGGTGATGCATTCGCAAGAGAGGCTGAGTGCCGCGAGAACTGCAAAGAACAGAATGAGGCTGCGAATGCGTGGTGGAACGCAGCCAAGGCATACAAGAGAGGCTTTCCTGATCGTGAGTTCCCCAATCTACTTGCCGCTACAACCGATCTCAATTTTTCGAAGTGGCTATCCAAGCCTTGACACAGACCATCGTGCATCTGACGCAAGCTGGTCGTTTCCGGCAAGCTGCAGATCGAGAGAAGGAGATCGGCCAAATATACCTCCAGGAATCCAACGACCTTCGCAAAGCTTGCGAAAGCTACGAGAGAGCTGGAGATTGGTACGCACAGGAAGACGCAACTGCGTAATTTTCCCGTTGCTCCATTCCTCCCAGTATAGTGATATCTTTGCATCTGCAGAACCGCCAATGCATGTTACAAGGATGCTGCAGATCTCCATGCCGACCTTGAAGAATATCCACAGGCAATCTCCCGCTACGAACAAGTCGCCAATCATTCCCTTTCGTCGGCTTTGACAAAGTACAGCGTTAAAGAGTACTGGCTTAGATCTGGCTTGTGCTCTCTGGCTATGAAGAATGTGTGTGCCATATGTTCAATGTTTTTCATGATATTCAGTAATAAACCAGGACACTGTCTCGGCCAAACGAAATTTGGCCAAGTACTCTAACCAGGACACGTCTTTTGGAAGCACAAGGGAGGCCAAATTCATACAGGCCTTGATCCAAGCCGTCGAGGCTGGCGACCAGGAGGCATTCACAGGGGCCGTGGTGGAATTCGACCAAGTGACGAAATTAGACAACTGGAAGACAGGCATGCTGCTCAAGATCAAACGAGCGTTACAGGACACAGAAGTCGACGTTGGCATCATGTAAAGTGGGTTTCGAGCCTTGTACACTTCTTACAGGACTACGTATTCTAATTATTATTAAACTTGCTCATCGTGCTGCGGAGTCTGGTTGTCCGAGTGGCGTTCCTGAGTGCAGTGTAATACTACGGTGTATTAGTAAGGCTCAGAACATCCATGAAAACAAGAAGTCACGGGGTATCGTCCCGATTGGGAATCTCACGTGCCAAGTCCCCTAAACGGAGCGTTAGCAGCCCCGAGCTGTGTACCTGTCTGGAGGAGCGGGTCGAGTGCCAGCGAGACCCCGCGACGAAGGCACAGGTACTAAAGCTGGTGGTCGGCAACCCTGCCGGAAATCAGTGATCACAAAACCGGTATTGCCGGATTAGGAATATTCCCCCCTATTTCTCTACTCTTTGCTCAGAACATTCTTCCATCGGCCTATAAGACCTTGAGTTGACCTCAAAATGCCATTTGTATGTATTAAACCTCGTTTGGGCCCCAATTTTAGGGGTAGAAGTCTCCCAATCAGGGATTCAGTGGCCTTACCTTGAATCACTCCTCCTAAAATCCCGACCCTCAACGGGGATTTCTGGGTCCAAAGGTGCAGCAAGGTACATACTGTAATTGATTTAGAACAAATTCATTGTTGCCGATTTTCGATATCTTCCCAGTGGACATAGATATAGAGGGATTTATAATTGCAATTGACTGTTTTAGGTACATCCGGACAGTAAATGGAAAATCTGCTACAATGATTTTCACTAGTTATCTCGTGCCACTATTTCACCCCCACACAAACTTCTTGCAAAAGTTGCTGTAGGAAGTAGAAAACCGTCCTACCACTCGATGGGCATCTGTCGGAGTTTGAAATTTGCAGTGCATTGCCGACCACCAACATTGTTCTGAGCCTTACAACATAAGTCTAGTCGATGGCATTATTGGAACTCGCGCTCTTGCGCGTTCTACACTCGTTTCATTTTCTAATAGCCCTAATTTCTGCGTTGTGGGACCAATTTCACCCGACGCCTCCATTGCCGCTTCGAGTAACACGTAGACGGACACCCCACCATCTTGCACTCCTTCTTGTGCCAGATTCCATTCATGATTCCACGATCACACAGCAATGTTTGCTAGAGACTGTCAACCGCACTGTGGGCTGGTGTCGTGCTATTGGTATCGAAAAGTTGACTGTGTACGACACTGAAGGTGCATAACGCGTCGTGTTCTCTCAGTCCTCGCTAATTACAACTAGGTGTGCTTGTCGACTGCGCTCATCAAATTTCACAACGCGCATCTGTATTTTGCGAGCCTGATGGCTATGAATCTGCTGGGTCCGACATGGAATATCCTCTAACTCCACCGTCCTCCGACTACTCTGATTCACGGCCGCGTTCACCTGAAGATGGCTTTCAAAAGAATAACTCGCTCGTCACGGTCTGTCTACCTGAAATTCGAAAGAAGACGAGTAATCGAAGCTTCAAACGGCGACAGCAAGCCCGTGAGCTCCATCTACCATTTTTTATCCACAGCTGCTGCTAATCTCGTGCAGGAGAAAAAACAAAAGTATACGAGAGACCTCTGACGCTGCACATTGCATCTCGCCACTCTTCCAAGCCTTCCATTGCTGCAGTTGCTTCGTCGTTGGCCCGTCGACGAGCCGAATCACCTGACAGCAAAAACTCCCAGCTCAATCTTTCTGTTGAGATGCTTAATTCCATTTTAGAAGGCTAGTCAAAACCCGAAGTGGTGGCCGATCATGCTAATACACTGCCCAACACAGGCCCACAATCACTTTCTGCTCCAGATTTTCTGATCCTGCATCATCTTCATCGGTCGAATTACACTACCGTCCCTTTAGAGCTATACGGCTTCCCCCCTTGGCAAATCAGGCTTACTGAAATACAGTGAGCATGCTCATTCATGTCAAACATATTCCCTAATCAATAGCGACAGCCACATTCACAAAAGGCGACTGCCAATCTTAGACTGGTTGCGCGTTAGAGGTAAAACCCCGCTAAATATACCTCAATTGATAGAGGAGATAGATTTACGAGCGGCACTGGACGAGTTTGCTGGGGCGGAGATGCGATTTGGGAAATGATACATGTTCCAGCTGGAACGTGATCAAGCTGCACCGAGAACGGACGATTAGCATAATTATGAGTAGAATCGAGATGTATGTCATATTTTAAGAACACGACAATAATAGCAAGCTGTGCGCGCGGGTATGTATATAGCTCACTTGTAGGCCAGGCACCAGTGACTGCAGTCTTCTACTCAGCTGCACGTTACGGGATTGGCGATGGATGCTTGAGTAATGATGATGACAATTGATTGATGGCATCAATCCATCATATTTCCGCACTCTTCGAACCGTGTAGCACGGTTATTAACGGTGGAGGATGGGCCATCTCTAAATTGACATCATCATTACTCAAGCATACCTCAATACTGCTAAGAATCGCCAACCCCGTGACGTAGGAGCTGCAGCGACTGTCACTTCAGGCTACTTCAAGTTGACCAAATATCCTCATGACTGATCCCTTAAATCTCGTTGAGCCCGAGCCGCTGAACGGAGGGCAAAATAACACTCGGATGGGCATAACCAGGTTCAAGAAAAGAATCATCGTTTGCTGTGATGGGTATGTCTCTTCCCGTTCTATACATACCTACTCGAGATTAAACGACCCATTAACTAACCCCACAAGGACATGGCAAGATGGTAAGTAAGCTCAATCTGCCGTTCACCACTACCGACCCTGCATACCAGGTATCTCCACTGAGAACAGACGAAGTTATACAAACATCCTTGTAAGTCAGTAGTATAAAGGTCAGCCAACGATACAAATGTCCAACTATAGCGCATTGCAAGAACGATCAACCACGAAGATGCCCGCTTCCACCTACCTATTCCGCAAATTGTCTCCAATACTTGGGTCTACTTCACTAGGCTGAGCTCTGACAAGCCTAACATATAGGTGTTTTACCAATCCGGCATAGGCTCAGAAAAGAACTTTTATTCGGAGTACATCGAGGGTACGTGGTGCTGTGTCGAAGCGTGCAAGAAACGAGATTGATTTCCATCATGGTCCGATAGGCACTACTGGATCAACGTTGGGTATCATCCTTTCCTGACTGGGAGTAGCGCGTATCTCATCAACTCTTGAAGGCGATAAAGTTGAGGAGGCGTATGCATTTATTGCTCAGTGAGTCAAGTTGCTCTAGTTTAGAAATCATCTCATCCTTCGCAGCAATTATTTTCCCGGAGATGAGGTGTGATCTTGCCAATATTCTCTTCTCTTCTATCATAGTAGCGACTATCCCTAGATCTTTCTCTTTGGTTTCTCGCGAGGGTCTTATTGTGCAAGGATGGTAGCCATGTTCATCGTGCGGGCCTTTTTTCTACGTTCCTCAGATCTTTTAGTTCAAATGTGACAAGGGTAAAATCGGTGTGCTAGACCGCGCTGACATGGATCATTTTGCGGGCATCTTCTTGCGCTACCAGAAACTGGGCAAAAGCAAGGATGAAGAAGGTGTGTAAATGACAGCTATACCTGAACATCTCGACAATTAGTTTTATAGAGATTCGGCGTCTTAACGAGCAACTCGCTCCGTGGACTCATCACGACTCTCCAGGGAAAAGGCGCGCAGATTCGGATAATGACACTTTTTCTGTCAAGTCAGTGTTATATGACGCGTTTTCCCTTCGTTTTCGTTGGAAAGTAATAAACCGTAGATTCGTCGGAGTTTTCGAGACTGTCGGCAGTCTGGGCTTGCCAGAGGAGCTCACCCATCATTCACCGCAAGTCAGGGATATTTTCGGCTTTAATGATACAGTCCTAGGGTTCGGACTCTTCGCGGATACGATCGATACGTATTGACGTGCAACTGATCAGAGAGCACATCGAATATGCCTACCAAGCTCTCGCTCTCGATGAGCCTAGGGCTGACTTTGTAAGTGTGACGATTAGTCTCATTGACACAATTCTAACACGGGCAAGAACTGTTGCAAATTTGAACAAAGTGCAGGCGGACGCCGAAAAAAGCAGATCTTGAAGTATTGCAGTTTCTCTCTCAAGTTTAGTAGGTCTAACTCTTAGTGAAAAAGGCAGTGCTGGTTCACCGGTTCGTGTGGCTTGTAATTCTTCCCCTTGAATTGCTGACAAGCTCCCTAGGATGCCATGCTGACATAGGCAAGTCCAAATAGTTAGGTCTTTCGGTCGTGTTTTTTACCTTGTCCCCAAACACAGGAGGCGGGTACAAGGACGGCTCACTTTCGTACCTGACTCTGTATGTCTACTCTCTCTTTCCTGACACTCCTTCTCATGTCCGATTGCAGTTTCTGGATGGCTGTGCGCTGTTATCTTCGATCGCCACAGTTTTCTTACATCTGGTCTCTCAGGCGAATGTGGAAGACCACCTCTCTTTGGATTACACCTACTTGGGCTCCATCCCTCGACCGTCTGGTCCGTGGGGAACCCAACCTCCACACAAGTGTGTACAGACTCTCAAGCTCATGGTACTGTACTGATGGACAGCCTGTAGCCCAGCTACTGGCATTTTTTCACTCGCGCATCAAATTCAACGGACTCTACCCACTGCAACTGATGACGTGACACACGAAACGATCCATGAGTCCGTTCTCCGCCAGCCCTCGCTTCAAGCATCCTTGGGTATCGATCTTGCCGACCACCCCCAACTCGTCGCCCCTCTTACGCCCCTCGAAGAGGCCCTTCGTCATCATTGGCCCTTCTTGATTCCTGCGAACCCTGAGTCGGATTCGCCGTTATCGAAAGCAATGCATCAGGTCACAGAAAAGGACACTGGATTGAAAACAGAAGCAGGGAAGCATGTGCAGGAGAAAAATTGGCTCGGGAGATTTGCACGCGAGATCAAGTCAGCAATGAGAGACGTTTAGTAATTACATTGTGCATTATTTCATGATCATGCCATGATCGTGCCGCTTTCTATATGCTTGTAAATTATGCTATAATCATCGGAGATCAGGCGATCCCACCCCCTCAGAGAACTGCGGACCTCCTCCTTTTCGCGCTTCTCCACCAGCTGCGAACTAGATACGAATACGAGAGAAGTATCAAGATCGCCAGTGCGAGCACGACACCAAAGACATCCTGGGGTTCTCTGATGTTAGTCCTGGCTGCAATACTCCGGATAGAGTAGACGCACGAATCGGTCTCCATCAAAATCGTTGCGCGGAAGGTTAACGTTAATGGAACATACACCTTATCGGCCTTGAGATGGAGTCTCTCTCTGACCTTAGCGAACGACATACCTATTAGGGTCTGGATGCACAAAACAGCGATACTGACAGAAGAGAGAAATATGACCGCCTTGTCGGACCCAGATCTTGTTGTCGCAACCATGGTGCGGATATGGGATATATATATAGGATGAGACTGGCTGAGCATCCGTTCGTAATGTCCAAGAGCAGTTTCGAGTGTCATGATATGATCTAAAATTATTACATACTAGGATCCGAGAAGAGCAACGGAAATGTACCTTGCACGTCTCCCAAGTATATCGCAACTTCTGCACCGTCTGCGATTAGTCGCTTTCGCAGCTGCGTCACGACTTCGCTCTTTGAAGCAAGTAGACGAGATAACGAGGCGACAAGTCGTCGTGCTCTGGCCATACGATACAATGTTGCAGCCGTTGTCGGTTTGGGTTTCAGTGCCGAAGTCGACTTCCAGCGGTTCTGCATAGACCGCTTCCATTTTGCGATAGACGGGAGAGGCCAGAGAACGGGAAAACGTGTCCGGGTGGAATCGAGAGAAGCTACATTCTTCTCATTGAGTTGCCATACGCGAGACCTGGGCTTCTCAATGATAGAATTTGTTTTTTCAATGTCTCGAAGTTCAGACCCGCTTCCATCCGGATTGGACGCAGGATGGGCGGACTCGGAGTCGTGTGTAGTACTGACCCCCGAGTAGACAATGGCTTCTATGGCCATCACCTCCCTCTCGAGACCGCGCAGAAAGGGAAAGAACGAATCGACAATGGAGTCCAGCATCCCATGAGCAATCCAGTCTAAAATTGAATATGTTCAACGACAAACGTAACTGCAACGGCTCATTGACTTGCCTGAGGACATGTTGACTACCTTCTCGAGCGAGATGATTCGATTTCTGACTCGATCAGTATGATCTGGACGACAGTGAGCAAGACACCTGAACAGGGTTAAAACTTACCTGATATGTCTGTGAAATGGAAGCAACATATCCCTTCGTTGAAAACGACAAGGTAAACGTTGGCCTCACCCACCAAACCTTCGTCGGGTTCATCGCGAATCTGGTCCCAGACTTTCTCGCGGCTATCCCATCGTTCTATGGCTCGGAAAGCGATGAAGTAGTATCCCAGTTTGGGAAAGCGCTCAAGCTTCTCACGAGGATCCTTCATCAGGATATCTTCTAGAGTCAATGGATGGAGATGAAGGAGCTTTCAAAGGTAAGTACGTAAATAGACTTTTAATCGGGCAATAAAGTACCTTTCCAATCGCACGCATATCGTCCCATGTGGGAGAGGATACATCCAAGAACCAAGCCTTGGGCATGGAGATCGGCCGATCTTTGGTAGGTGGAGCCTGACCTTCCGGCGTCTCCTTGTGTTTCCCCTTGTTCTGGCTCGCGGCGAGATCCGTAAAGGATGCAGCTCGACTTGGAGCTTTGACTACATCCGGTAGCATGAAATGAAGATGTCTGGGTTTGGCCGCATCCCCGTCATAGGGCTGGGGTTTCGGGGAACGCTCTCTTTCCTGCTGACGCTTAGCCTTGGTCGATTTTTTCAGAGCTGTGTCCAAATGCCCGAGAATCGAGGGTAATGACGGGGTCTGGGTGATGCGTTCTGCATTGGACGAAGTCAGGGATGGGGGTAGATACAGTGAAAACTGTCGCGGAATCTGTCTGGCCTCTTCACGCGCTTGCATTCGACTGATGCGGGCTGAGAAGTCATGCGCAGATTTACTACGGCGATTTGACCGGCCAGCCGCAGAAGAGTCGGAGTCGGAGGAGCTGGACGAAGAGCTGGAAGACGCATTTCCTGCCCATCGACTGATCGCAAGCTCCACTACAGCAGCGATAGCGCCAAGTCGTCCGACGAAATACGAACCCGCCGAGGACGAGTGTGAGACGCTGGATTTGCGGCTTGGGGTGGGAGAGTGCGGCAGCGCTGAGGGCTCCCCTGGCCCTCTGAAGATAGAGTCCGGTTCATCCCAAGGGGAGGAATGGATAACCTGAGGCGCCGTAGAAGGGTCGAACATTGGCCACGATGGCTCACGCTGGTTGCGCCTACATGAAGTACAAGTCTGTAAACAGTAATACTCGCAAACACTACACCCGCTGTCTTTTCTCTGGCCTTCCGCCCTCGTCTTGCACCGACGTACGCTTTAGGTCGCTGCCCTTGGCAAACGGCCTTGATTTCTTCTCCTTCTGCCCGAGTTTCTTTTGTTTTTTCTCGATAGCCTTTTTGACAGCCCGCTTCCCACCTTCTGCGGCGAGTGCGTCATATCTCGCTCGTACCAGGAGCTCCTTCTTCTCCGCTGTGAATGTATTACAGTCAATGGGTTTCACATGCAGTATGAGGATAGACACACCTTCTTTCATCCACCACCCTCCTTTGCCCTGCTTCCGCTTTGCTCTCTCCTCTTCCGTAATTTTTGTCAGAGTTTCCTGTTCTACCTTTGCTCTGCGGTCCCTATTCACCAGGCTTTCGGCTCTCTTGACGGCCATCTCGAGCCGACTAACTTCGGCTTCTCGGTCGGCTCGTAGGTCTCGGGGAGACGAAGCCAAACGTTTTCGCGACAATTTTAAGTTGTCGCGCAAAGTACGCAGTTCGTCTTTATGCGCATCTGCAAGAAAGCCGTACTGCTCTTGGAATTTTTGTGGCAAGAATTCGCCTGCCAAGGGCAAAAACCTCGGATCTCGTGGTTGCTTATGCCGGAGTTCAGCATATGGCACAGATGGAAAAGGACTGGACCTACAACTGTTTTCACTTCTACCACTGTCCTTCTTCGAGTGACAGGCCTTTTAGAAGTGACCTCAACGGGACTATACAACAAGATTAGAATCTTTCAGAGGTCGAGTTAAAGGCACTAACGCATGCTTGTGCGCCCGCTTAGCAATGTCGCGCCGGGGTTCTATACTCCATTCCGGCTTTTGTTTTTCCTTCTCCTTCCCCTTGGCTGTGATTTCTAGCGGTGCATCGGAGCCGCATTCACTTGAATTGTCGTCGTCCTCTGATTCACTGGCATTCGCTTGTGTGAGTGCACGCTGTGCGCGTAGCAACGCTCCAAGCGGTAGGTTGGATAAGTCTAAAAGGTGGTCAACGAACGCTACCGCCTGTGAATAGAGAGACCTGCCATGTTCAAGAGATTTCTGGTTAAAAAATGAATCCAAATTTAAGACCGTGTGCAGATCTATGCTCACCAGTTGTGAAGGCCCGGCCCCTTTGGATTGCTCGGAGGCATCCTCATCATTGTAAGAGTCGATGTCCAGCTCATCCTCGTCCACCCATTGAGTGATCCTGGGAGCATCAACATCATCATCGTCATTATCCTCAGGGTCAGATTTTTCGGCGTCGCTTGTGTCTGATTCATTGCTTGACTGGTCTTCGTTCTGTACCTCGTCGTTGTCGCTTTCAGATTGGTCGGATTCCAGTGATATTGGCTTGGTCTGTGAAGGTACGCGCATCACTGGGGCTGCCGCACTTTGACGCGGTGCACTTCTGGAGAATGGTCTCGGTCGTCGAGGCATCAAGATACGACTTTTGAGTGGACGTCGAGATAACTTGGGTTTCGGCTTTTGCCGTGCTAGTGATCGCGGCAAATATGATATTCTATAATAGACTTTTTCTATTTACTCGCGGCACTCGACTCGTCTCTTGGTAGTACAACTGTCCGTGTCCATGAACTGTTCTGCTCCAAAAGAACATAACGTCCACTATCCAGCCGAATATCAAGAGAGACTCCGTTCGACGGCGTACCGGGTCCCCAAAAAGGTGTCAGGCCCAACCACGCTCCAAGCTTCGCAAAAAATTGTCGGTGACGTTTTCCTCGGTGATAGGGGTCTTGCAGGAGTCCTGGAACAACAACTAAGAAGCGAGTGGAAAGTGCAGGACAAATATAATCACCCTCCCAGCGATACGCAGGTCGTGGTCGTATCGACGAAGCGTCGTGATCTGTCCCAACGCCTGTGCCTAACGTTGACGTTTGAGCCTGTGCTTCTACGTCTACGTCCTCCATTTCCAACTCCGAAGTATGATCCCCGATGTGGAACATTATTGCCTGTTCCATGTCAGAAGGGTGAAACCTGAAAGGGCACCAATGACTCACCCGACTAGATCCATGGAACACAGTTTCGTTCAGGCGCAAATACAATTTGTTTAGAAAGCCAGAGTGGAAGAACTGTTGCTTAGAGAAGAGTCCGCGCTGAGCGAGGAAAGCTTCTAGTGCCGCACGGGGCAGAGGTCTATAAGCTATAGAGGTCGGATAATGAGGATCAAAATCAAAGGCATGGAGCGAGAGGCCGGAGATCGTGTCATGATTGCGTCTCCAGAGGTCGTCCTGCGCAGCGAACCATTAGTTCTGGCGAATCTGAGGACTACCATATTTACCCAGAACAGATACCACCATGCTGTGGTCGATGTGGACGAGACGGCCTCCAATCGTTCGTATGCAGTTTGGAAGACAGCTTCATTACCGACCATTAACTGCCTGACCCTCAGATCTCGTTCGAACTGGATCGAGCTCTCGACAAGCCTTGACGGCTCCCGAGGACGGTCGTAGACATGAGATAGGAATCGGTGAGTCAAAACGTGGGATTTCCATCGGCATTCCTTTCGATGATGACGACGATAACTAAAGAGTGTCTGTTCAATATACTCCAGTCTCCGTGGAATGAGGTCCTGATTTATAGCGATAAAACGGGCTAGGTCGGGTGTCAGGTCGAAATCGTCGTTGAGTCCTATGATATCCCGATCAACTTTGACATCCTTTGCATAGTTGAGCTCGATATCAAAGCCGCTTCCCAGTTGCAAACCATCCCAGTTCAAGTGGCCACGGTGCTTGATGCGGAAGACGCATGAGTGGTAATGAACCGAGCTCTGTGCCTTGTAGCGTCTAGCGCAGCACCACATTGAGTGTGATCCGATTGGCTACGCGTGACTGTCAGAATTGGAGGTACGAACAAATCAGTGACTGACGATAATATGTTGGTAAGGCCAGACAACGATCTGACCCTCGAGTGCTCTGAGGGACATGCGAATCTCGCGCTTCCGCTGGATCTCTTGTGATGAATTCTGTCCTATGTATGCCTCCATTTCCGCCACGTCCTGAAGAACGGCCAATGGTCCATCGTCATAACGGATGACCTGGTGTCAATGAGCCACGATGCATGCAGTAAGACACAAACAAACCAGTGTGGGAGGGAAGGGAATCCACCAGGCACTTCCGAAAGCGCTAGTTACTCCATCGGGTTGGCTCGGACTCCTCCAATAACAATCTGGTCCAACAAAGTGCCGTTGAATCTCGCCTTCGAGATATTTGAACCATTCGTAATCGGGTCCAGATACCAAGGCGACGGCCTTACTGTAACTCAAAGATCCAATCTCCCGAAGGATCTGCGAACGGCTCAGAGGAAATTCCAAGAACAATATGTTGGGCTTACTTTAATATTTTCGATGTGCCGTTCCGCGGGACTTCCAGAAAATCCCAAAAGGTATGGAGGATATTCTGAATCTCGTGCTTGCGCGAATGTCATAGGTTGTTTATCAGGAATTCGACATTCTGGGCTTGTCAAAAATAAAGTAGTGATTGCTTCTTGCCAAATACGTCGCCTGGTGTGCAGGGATGTAGGTGATGTGTCCAACCTAGACCCAATCCAGTCAGATTATATCCACAACGCATGTGGAAAATCAAGAACCGAGGAGAAAAAATGTCAATGCCTGTGGTTTATTTTAGCAGGTATACTGCAGCAGTAAAGCTCAACCCAACTGAAGTCAATACGCCGAGTGAGCCCTATTGTGACATGAGTTAGCAATGGCGCCACAATCGAATTGCTAACACACGTTTAACAGCATGTTGCATTACAGTGAGATTTATTATCGTAAAATCTGAAGGACTCGTTAGTTCCGGATCGCAGAATGATGTTTTACGATTACAAAAACTGAAGCCATAAGTTATGATATAGATACTGAAATCCCATCAGTCCAACATTATAGCAATCTAGTGGACGACTGACATATAGAGCACGTATGTATCTAGGATCGTCTTCCCGGGTATATCCAAAGCCACCGCCAAAGCTAGGGCGGCCGTCGTGACGTAGTTTAGCCTCGAAATCCATTCGCTCGCGTTATTAGTGGGATCCAAGAAGGGCCCGAGCACACATTGGGCGATGAAAAACCCCAAAGTTAGAAGGAGAAGAAAGACTTGTCGAGCTATAGGTACGGCTGTCCGAGAAAGTGACCGAAAAAAACAATTGTCCGAATCGATGACTGCCACGACGAGGAGAGCACTGAGTTTGGCGAAGAGATAGATTGACTCGTATGTTCCCCAACCGCGCCGAAATCCTGAGCGATGAGAGTTGGAGCAGCGGAGATACAATAATAAAAACCACAAACCGGAATATAGAAATGCAAATGGGTTACTATCTCGAGAGAGCAGTCGGTGGTATTCACTGTCCATTTCCTGACTATTCCGAGGGCGGCCAAGCTCAGAATACCGATCCACATCCGGTACGGACTGCGTGATGATGCGGCGCAAGGCGATGGGGAACCAGACAGTTAACTATTTATTGTTGCAAGTCAGGAGATAACACGTATACTCGATGTTTAAACTCACAGATATGATCACAAGAATAGAGAGTATAACGAGGGCCGGAGCGTAGTTGATCTCGTTTCGCTTCATCGTAGTGGTCCAACAGAAATCTAATGGATCTCTGTATTCACTCGATGGCCCAAGGGGAGCGACTACAGGGGGGAAGGTGGTCGCGTTCGTATAGGGGTTGGATACGGCCCAGAGATCCGAAGACCACACAAGAACATGAACAGCCATGGTGCTCAACGGAAGGTATATGACGGTGAGGAGGAACGTGATGGCTACAAGGCCAGACCGGCTCCGTGGGGAATCCACCTGCTGAAGGCCCTCGACGATCTGGTACCGGTCATAATTGCAGGCCGCGCGGCGGAACATATACAGCAACGCTACAGCAAGCGACATGAACAGGACCAGAAATAGCAGTGACTGATTCAGGCTAGATACGAAGTTGAGAGCCAGGATATTAGGTCTGTGCGGGAGTGTGAATGGTGGCCAAGAAACAACAGAGGAAGACAAACATTGTCCCCAGAAATAAATTTCGCCACTTGTCGGTCAAATCACTGCCGACGGGAACTGAAGTAGAATTGGTAGAGTAGAGAGTGGGAGGAAAGCTGCGTTACCTATCGTACTCAAGATGAGGGCGAATACCTGGATAGTATTGCTGAGGCCCTGCAGGCTGTAAAATGTGGCGACTGCGCTGGATCCCTGTTTCTATGGGTTAACGAACTGGCATGGTTACAACGGCGAGTTGACGTACGGTCGTGCCAATAATAAGACTGACGGCCGAGCCCAAGAGAGTACTGCGATTTTTCCACCAGGGAACAGGCTTGAAGTTATGTTCAAGGTCTTCAATCGTGCTACCCAACTTTGCTAACCGATCCATGGGAGGGAACATGGCAACTTCACCGCTTTTGGCCTGGGTGAAAGGAGGGGGAGAAACAGTGGACAGGTACTCGTCGAGCTTTGGAAGAGACAGCGGGGGAGCATTCCGAGCAAACACTAAAGTAGCAGCAATAGGGGTGTGTTCTTGAGCATTGCGGCGGGCTAGGGTGGGAGGCGAGGAGGAGGGGCTCTCTGGCGAAGGAAGGTTCTTGAGAAGGGACTCTTCGTCCGAGTCGAAGCCAGAATGTCGTGAAATGCCGTCAATTTGCGTTGTGGTGGTCGTGAGTTCGGACGATGGAGCACTGGCAGGGGGAGGACGATTGGTGATGAAACGGGCAGGGGTGCGAGGGGGAAGGGACGAGTCGGTGGAAGACGCGGCCTCCAAGCGATTGACGAGGGTGCGGACGCTCATGGCATCGGCCGAGCTGAGCAGCTGCGCCAGGCTAAAGCGATTTATCGCACGTGATCTGCTGTAGCCTTGGTCCTTCCACACACACTAGCCTGGTCCACTCTCGAAGGTCATTTGAAGGCGACAGATTCTGCACTAGACGAAACAAAAAAAAACCCGTTGCCTCGGGGAAGAGAACATGGCATCCTCTAAGGGCTACGAGTCGTTTTTGCTCCAGAACGTGTCGGCCATGTCCACACTCGAATCGTCCCTCAGGTCTCTCACCTGGTTCCTCCCAGGCCGGTTCAAGGATGCGGAACTGGCCTCGGAAGCGCGTCAGTTCTTGCCGATCACGCATCCCAGCTCCTCCTTACCCTTCATTTAGTCGCGGCGTCCCTCAATCTGGTCAGCATGTACCACGACACCCTCCTTGCCAAGGTCGTTCAAAATGACCCAAAATACCGGCCGCTCATTCCTTCCTCGTTGCATACTCGTTTTACAAGAGCTTGGTCGGACAAGAATAATCGCTATAAATGGGCAGCGCGAGCACTTGAGTTAATCAGATTTACCGAGCTTGTACTGGAAATGGGGCTGCGACGCAAGGTTTCTCCCCGCACCAGATGGAGAAGTGTTGTCCTTCTCGAGATCATCAAGTGCGCCATCTTGTTATTTCTTAGTATTAGTTAGAACGCTAATTTCTCTCGCCACAAAAGAGCTATCCTTCGCATTATTCTTGTGCGTATCACGAGACGGCCCTTGCTTTCCCCACCCATTCCCGAACGGGACTTCGATCCCACCACCTTGCCCAAGTCTTCCGACGTGTCACCTTCCACACCTGTCCCGTCTTCTGTGTCCTCGTCTCCTCCAGCGACCCCTTCTCACCTTCAAAACAACCGTGTACCTCTTCCACCACACCCATTGCTCACGTCACCTCCTCACGACCCAACTGATACGTCCGCGGAGGACTATCTTCTTCCAAAGGCCCTAACGCCCTCCTCCGTAAAACCATCACATTCCCTGCTCAAGACTTTGTCTTCTCATCGAGACTGGCTCGCAGAGCTACTGTATATCTTCCGGCCTCTTGTTTACGGCAAGCCGGCTCACTACTCCATTGACATGTGATTTATGTGTTTCCCCAGTTTCTTTGCTAGTGTCGGATAATCGAAGCTCCAACCGACCATTGGTTGCTGCTTTGCTAATGGAGCTCATCTCCCGGAATTTGCGCCGATCACCTCCACCATCTGCATCTCTTGAACGGTCCGAATATGCTCGCAGAGATCGAGACATGGTTTGGTATCTTTTGCGCGGTTCTATTTGGGAATCATATACCCGGTAAGTGGATTGTCTCTTTGGTCAGAACTGCCCACTGAAGCATGACGCCTCATTAGACCGAAGCTGGAGTCGTTTGCTAATATGACGGCGCAGAGACCTATCCTAGGCTTGTTCGGTGCATTGGTCAAAGACTGGGTGCCTTTGATCGACGAGTATTATTATTGTCAGTCATATCTATCATATTCCAGTCATTCACTAATCGACTTTTCTGCAGACACTGCACCTTGAGTGTTATAATTGATCATCGTTCCATTTGTTCCGTTTGTAGCGCTTTCGGGTATCCCAAGTGTATACTAATGCTATGAATTTTGTGATCGATGACATGTGATCGACCCTTCCTTTGAACCCGCTCTTCATGTCGAACCCAGTTCATCTCCCAGAAATACGCCGCATTGTAACATCCCACGATGATAAGGGATTTGGTACTATCCAGCATGAATCTGCGTTGGATTTTCAAGTACGGATCGCAAGCCTCTGACCACATTTATACCTGATGTCATAAAGGATATACCGGGCATGCAAGGCGCAAAGGCTGCAGCGGTCTGGGTCACGTCCGACGGCCTACCAACGAAT
Source organism: Mycena sp. CBHHK59/15 (assembly GCA_029204085.1). Classification (NCBI taxonomy): domain Eukaryota; kingdom Fungi; phylum Basidiomycota; class Agaricomycetes; order Agaricales; family Mycenaceae; genus Mycena; species Mycena sp. CBHHK59/15. Next base: position 343,430 of record JARGXW010000049.1, read on the forward strand.
GACAACAACAAGAGGTCATTTCTACTGTCGTGCCGTCCTATTTGTCCTGACGGCGAAATAAAGCGAGGACGGAGCCAACAGAGTGGTCAACGGCATTGTGCAGCCTAACGGAACGAACCTCCGGTGTACGGACCTTGCACCTGGTGCAGAGACATCCATGGTAACGCATTATTGAACAGAAACTGCGGTTTCTGATCAAAAACAAAGCATCGTACAATTTCTTTGGATCACAATATACTGTGTAGGTAAATCCCACATATTCGAATTAGGATGCCCTAATGTATGTTTGATACAGTACAAGGAGAACTTATCTTAATTATGGACGACGGCTCGGAGACGCACCTAAAGAATCCGGGCGATACAGTTATTCAGAAGGGGACTATGCACGCATGGAGGAACCCCTCCACGGAATGGGCACGATGGATGACCGTGGTAATCGCAGCGGAGCCTGTTCTTGTCAGGGGACAGGTCCTTGAAGCTGAAACCAGGTCGTAATTTATTTAAGTGCACACAACAATAACCAGTCTGTCCGGATCCTGTTACTGAAGATTGACAAATAGCCCACCGTCGACAAGCAGAGAAGCGCCAGTGACATATTTCGCCAGGTCACTAGCCATGAACACCACAGGCCCCGCAATATCAGAGGGCACTATGCGATTATCAGCCAGGTCAGTGGAACTTTTATGTTAACACTCGTACCTCCAAGGCGGCCCAATGCCGTTCTCTTTTCCATGTTTTCGCGCTTTGTAACATCCGACAAGTCCTCTTTGTTTATGTCCGTTGCAATAGTACCTGGTAGTATCGCATTCGCGCGGATATTGTGTTTTCCGAGGGCCACAGCACAACTCTGCATCAGGGACAGGATTCCTGCTTTGGTCGGGGTATAATGGCTTGCAAAATTTGAGTTGTTATTTGGCAAAAAGCACGCAGGTGCCATACCATTGCATTTCTCCTCCGACAAGAGCTGAAATGGAGGATATTCCAACGATGGAGCCCCCTTGTGGCGTCTGGATTTTCATCTGATTTGCTACTGCTGCAAGCCGGCTTACTATTGGTTCAGATGAGCAGAATATGAGAGAAACCTTGTACAACGAAGAACGATCCATCGAGATTCACTTGACGCGTCCGTTCCCATGTTGCGTGGGGCATGGTCAAGAATTCGGCGAAAGGACATATCCCCGCGTTGGAGACGAGAACGTCAATCCGCCCGAAGGCCTCTACTCCGATCTTGACGATCTGAAAAATGCTGTTCAAGAAATTGCGGACTAATGCCGGGCGCTGCATACCTTTGCGGAGGTTGCAGGGTCGGCGATGTCGCCAGCTACCACAACCACCTTGGGATGTTGGATGTACGACGATGAGTTCTCGATCTCGTCCTTCAACGAGTTGATTTCCTTCTCGGTTTCCGCGTCCCCGAAGTAATGTAGCACCAAGCCGCATGCTCCATGGGTTGCGAATTCGAGCGCACTTGGATAGACAGAGTAAGGATCGGGGCGACGAAAAAACACCGCACTCACCAGCCACGGCCGATTCCCCTGGATGCACCGGTGATACAGACGATCTTGTTGGATACAAGAGCCATCGGTAGAGTGGGTCAGGACTGAGCGGGATTCCGGACCGGATTCCGGGCCACCCGCGCACCCATGACTGGTGAAATGATGGTGAGGAGGTCAAGCTTTCAAGAGTCAGGGAGACATTAAGAGACGCGTCTTATGCACTGCTTTGTCAGGTAATAGTGTGGTGGGTTCTTTCTCCTGACCGTGGCGTTGTTTGTGTCGTGTTTGTTGGTAATTGGCTGCATCCTTTCATCCACACATCTTGAGTATCAACATCGACCATGGAAGCCGACAAGTCGCCAAACCACAAGTCGTATGTGCTCCCCCCCGTTCCCGTGGCATCTACTGACCTGCGAAAGGTCCCGCAACCACTCCACTGACACCCTTCGTACTCGCAGATCGCAGAGATCGCCCTCGAGAGAGCGAGAAAGACGGGACCGCCGTCGCGACGACGAAAAAAGACGGCGCAGTCGCAGCCGTGATAGAGGCAGCGACAGGACGCACCGCGACCGTGACGCAGACAGGTCTCGCGACAGGCACAGAGACCGAGACAGGCGTAGGGACCGCGATCCCCATCGTGGAGACAGACCGCGAGATGGCGGAGAGAGGCACCGCGACCGTGACCGAGAGCGCGACCGCGACAGTGACCGCCGTAGGAAGCGAGGCGATGAAATCGATGAGCCTGTAGACGGACGGGATTCCAAGAGAAAGAGATCGGGTGACCTGGACGACCCGCCGCCTCCCCCGGGCGCCTTGCCACCGCTGTCGAGGGATAGTCCCCGCAGCAGAATTTCGGACCACAGAGATCGTTCACCCAGCTTTCGGAATGGTAGACGAGATGGCCGTCGTCGTATGAGCAGCCCACCTCCTCCTATCAAGTGTGTCTTCTTTTTCTCCTGTGGCTTCGTTCTCATCTGTCACTTCCAGACGGCCGTCGCCAACTTACGAGCCACCTCCGGAGGATTACAACCCTGATGAACCTAAGGAAGACGACTCTGAAGCTCGATCCGTATTTGTGTCCCAGCTTGCTGCTCGTCTCACCGCTCGCGATCTAGGATACTTCTTCGAAGAAAAACTTGGCGAGGGAACAGTCATGGATTCCAGAATCGTGACCGACCGCATGTCGCGTCGGTCAAAGGGGTAAACGGAGTCTGACCGTGTGTGTTTATCCGAATGCTGAACCTTTTTTCATCAGCATTGCTTACGTTGAATTTCGCTCTGTCGATTTGGTTGAAAAGGCTATTGATCTGACAGGGACCAACGTAATGGGTCGTCCCATTCACATCCAACTGACGGAGTCTGAAAGAAACAAACTGCACCCCGGTGACGGGTATGACGGCCACATCATTGCTTTCTTCTCACACTAATAGATTTCTGTAGAAATCTCAATCTTCCTCCCGGTGTCAGCGCCCCCCACGGCGCCATGCAGTGCGTACCTGTCCATTTCTCCAGCTCGCACTCGGCCTTCATTATTTCCCAGACTCTACGTTGGCTCCCTACACTTTAATCTCACCGAATCCGACATCAAGCAGGTCTTTGAACCCTTTGGTGACCTAGAATTCGTTGATCTTCACAAGGACCCGATGACTGGACGGAGCAAAGGCTACGCTTTTGTTCAGTACAAACGGGCAGAAGACGCAAAGATGGCGCTAGAGCAAATGGAAGGTTTTGAGCTTGCAGGGCGTACCGTACGTTCATGCATCGTTCCATCTTTATATATCTCATTTAGATTCGGGTTCTTAGCTTCGTGTGAATACTGTTCACGAAAAGGGGACCGTCAGGTATACTCAAGCTGACACCCTTGATGAAGCTGGCGGTAATTTTACCCTCCCTTGTTTGAAATCTGAACTTACACCTTCCAAAGGCGGTAACTTGAATGCGGCATCTCGGCAAGCGCTAATGCAGAAACTTGCTAGAATCGAGCCAGCTCACTCGCAGCCGGAACCAGTGTAAGCCCTTCACGATTGCTCCTTGCCAAAAACCAATCAATTGTGCAGGAACCGCCCCAACATTCAATCCATGCAGTCTCGCTCTGTTCTTTTGAAAAATATGTTCAATCCTGAGGAGTACGTTGATTTCTTCCAATGCGTACCCAACTAATTGTGACGGACACAGAGAAACGGAGCGTGATTGGGACAAAGACCTTGCTGACGACGTCAAAGGTGAATGCGAGGAAAAATACGGCAAAGTCGATGCTATCAAAGTCGAGAAAGAAACTCAGGTATGCCATCGTGAGCCAGTGACTCGTAACTTGGTTAATGGCGACACTTGCAGGGCGAAATCTATGTCAAATTTGATTCAATCGAATCCGCCAAGAAAGCGATCCAAGGTCTGAACGCTCGCTGGTTTGGCGGAAATCAAGTATCTGCGGCCTTTATTTCAGACGCCATCATGCAGGCTCACCAATAGCCGATGCGGACTGCGGCGGCGTCTTTCTTTTATTGTTTGACAAGCAGACACCCCAAACTGGTTTCATTACTCTTTTCTTCTTGATGTTCTGGTATCTAAAAGGCATTGTGATGTGCAGGTCTTGCCTGTCCATGGTTCAGAATTGGCAGACGTGTAGGCGGGTTTTATTCTTGACCAAATAACCATTTTCTGCGTTAGATTCTTACAACGAATAACATGCCGTATCAAAATTTCCTTTAATGAGATATAAAACAGCAACCCTTGCTTCGACTACAGGTAGCATTCCGGGCCCTTTTTCCTGTGGTGGGATGCTAATCGGAGGACAATAGTTGGACCACATATTTTTATTTCATTTCCAGTTACCAACCTAGGTGATGGATTGGTAACTAACATTTGAACCAGTTCGTCTGTAAGTATGGTCTGTAATCAGTGTCTCATCATACATAAGAAGGGTCGTAGTAGTGTCTCTGCATCTGCATCTTCCCCTCTGTTAGTACAGTATTTTCCAAATGGAACTCAATACATATAACGGAAGGCCGGCGAGGCCGGACCTTCTGTAAGGATGGACGTATCAACGTCCGCCGCTGTTATGTTAACACCTTGAACACGGTTGCGTTTGGCGTTTTCGAGACGCATCCAGATTCCTGTGCCGGCAACGAGTACGAGACAAAGACCCCCAAATGAAGCTGTCAACATAGGTCAGTTACATCACGTGTTCAGCAATTTTCCCAACCTGATGTCGCCAACGCTGATGGAGGTGAGTTAGAAATTTGAGGTTTAAGAAAACGTATTCAGATGAAAAAAGGGCACCTGGGATGTACTTTGGCTCGTCTTGTGCGCGGAAAACATTCGTACTGATCAGGCCTAACGAGATGCTTGTTTCGACAACTATGAACCGTGACCAGTCAACGCAGCTTACCGGCACTGTTGGCAAATGCGACTAGAAATAAATACGCTTCAGGAGTGAAAATGAATGATGCAGGAGTGAAATTACCCATGACGGCGGCGACGACAGCACGACGACTTTCTTGATTCGTGTTGTTACTGGGGAAATGATCAGATCGTTGCGTTGCAAGATACTTTGGGTGGTTTACCTGTACCATGTCGCGACTTGGGAATGAAGATCCAGGTCATTGTCCAGAACCCAATTCACAATCTCGGCCCATACCTAGGACAGAAGGAGCGAATGCCTGTCGCAACTTCAGCTTGAGTTCATTCGAAGAAATTCAAGAGAAGCCCACCCCCATCGTCAACAAGAAACACGCAAAATATGCTACATGGAGATGTGCCAACACGTCAATCGAACCGAGGATTATGAAGCCAACAAGCGTTGTGGCTAGCGGGATACATCTATGTGCTCGAAATTGAGACTCTGGATACCCACATTTTTGAGTCAACTAACATGTCTGTTCAAATGTGTTAGCGATCCACGCTCTTTACAAGGCATCGGCGATACTCACGGATCGATCTTTCTCGGAAGTAGTCGGAGGAGAATGTCAACAAAAGTAGGGCGACCTATATAATGCAGGTTGGTAGGCAGTTGGTTGAGATGATACTTCACACACGGTACCCGCGATGTTAGGAGCGACTGTGTAGAGGTTGGTTTTGACAGTGCTATAGTCGAAGCCAGCGATAATCTATGCAATTCCTTCGCTTAGACCTGTCAAGAATCACACAGCTTCGACTCTGACCTGCGGAAGAAAGTTGTTGACAGAAGCTAATGGGACACCTGAATTCTTGGGATTGATAAAATCTCATTAAACGATGGAACCACGGAACGAACCGAGAGAAATACCTTGATAGTTCCGTAAGCCAGTATAACAGATTCTACAAATTATATGACGTACTGATGAGGATCCAAATCCAGTAAAGGATGCTCTCAAATGGACGGAAAGCATCTTGTACATCCACAGGCTCATCGATCACAACGGAAGAGTCCGCAAGGATGCGGGTCCGAGCTATTGCTTTTTGACGGGGGGTCAGAAACGACCAAGTAGCAGGGGTGCGAGGTAGCCAGAACCAGGCGAAGATAGCAAAGAAAATGGTCCCGCCGCCTTCGATCCAGAAGAGAAACTGCAAAAAAAAAATCAGGACAGCGAAGATTGGAATGACCACAACGAACCTGCCAGTTGTGATACTTGGAGTGATGGATGTGGAATACACCTGTACATTGTCATTGGCATCTGACATGTTTCGGCAAGAAGCACTCACCATATGCTATCAATCCGGAGAATGCACCAGCGATTGACGCAGCAGCGTAGAACAGACCTACGCGCGACGCCAACTCGTTTCTCTTGTAAAACGTGGAGAGGTAGTAAACCTGTGCGGTGATGAGAACCTAAAAGAGCTTGATCTCCGAAGGTCTTACAACAGCTGGCAACATGGGGCTTTCAAAAATTCCGAGAAAGAAGCGTATGGCGAAGATCTCTACGTGGTTCATTAGCAACTAGGTTAGTTGACGGACAAACAGTACGCACGCGAGAAGTTCTTGGCCACCGAAGCTAGAAGGGCCCTGGTAAAATGTTAATGAGAGCTTTACAGACAATGCATTGACATACATAGAACCCTGATACAAAATAAGTAAAGACGCGGTGAACAAGATTCCACAGACTCACAAATCCAACCATCATGACTGGGAGAACTCGAGCGGCAGAGAACCGCTTGACGAAGAGACTGAGCGGGGTGCCAAATCTGAAGCAAAGTTATATCTTGCCGAGGAAAGAATGCATGGGCCGTACAAACAGAACGGCACCTGACATAAGAATTAGCGCATTGGCTTTGTAACGGACGGGTACTACGGACATAAAAGACCATGACGAGGATATAATATTGATTTCCAACGAGATGTATATCCTGAGTTGCCTTGATTGTAGACCAGAATGACGAGAGATAGTTTCCGTCCTACCTTATCCCACCCAGCCGTTTTCGCGTTTCCAACATTTCCTGTGGGACATCCATTAGTTCGGACACGTAATTACGCGTGTCAGCGCATGATACCTTTGTCCAAAGCGTTGCACAGATACCTACACAAACTTGTTTGAGCAGGACAAGAAAGCGGGCAAGAAACGGGGTTTACCTATAAGACAAGAAACCATTCAATCACCGGAACGTTCGGACGGGGTGCATGACATACATGAAGGCCAGCGGTGGCAGGATTAAAAAGTCGAATTTGCGGAGAAGTTCAAGTTCCTCGTCCCGAGTGAAGTCGACCTTGCCCGAGTCCAACTCTGGAGTCGAAGTCTTGCGTTCCAGGCGATTGTCCAGAGACTTTGAATCAGAGTCCATGGCAGCGAGAGGCAGAAGATGGTTGGATCCTCAGCTGGTGCGTGTTATCAGCCCGCTAAGCGAGATTCCGAATCTATCGCATCAACGGCACACGGTCCGCGATGACGCACATCTGATCGCGATAACCACCGGACCGGGTCTGTCCGACTGTGATCCACGTTCATTCATCCACAGCCATGTCTGTCGAAAAAATCAACTCTACTGAAATCTCTACCTTTTCACACATACTTCACATGCAACGAAAGTTCCGGGCTTGATCTTCCTCAGCGGCCAGACTCCCACTGACAAGACCGGAAAGGTGGTGGAGGGCGGTATTAAAGAGCACACCGTCCGTGAATTTTCCTTTTAATCGCCTGCCATCTGACGTGCCTTCGACAGGCGCAGTGCATCGCCAACCTTGGCAACGTTTTGACGGCCGCAGGTTCATCCTGGGACAAAGTTGTCAAGGTAAATTTACATCGTAGTCGCATCGCATCGCGATCTCACCAGGAGAGGCTAGGTCAACGTTTATCTGAAAGATATGGATAACTTTGGTGCAATGAATGAAGTCCGTCCATTGTCTCTTGGTCTCCGCCAAAATCAACTGACACTCTGCGCTCCAAGGTGTACGAGAAGGTGCCTACATTGTACACCACAAGCCATGTAAACTGATCTTGTAACACCCAGCTTCTGCCAAACCCGAAGCCTGCGAGGACGTGCATACAGGCAGCAAAGCTGCCCAATGATGTGGATGTTGAGATCGAGGCCATCGCCGCTACTTAGGTTGGGCACATATGCCGAAAATAAATAAATGTACAATGTGCCAGTGCTTTTTCGACCGAGTGGCCAGCTCGTGAGCTCGATAAGTGAAGCTATTAGTGAAGTGTGGTGGTGGTCTGAAACATGGAGCCTGTTTTGGCAAAGCTGTAATTACCTAATTAGGGCGTGTTGCAGGCTGATTGTCCGAGTCCGGTCTGCGGCCCATCCCGTCCAGTGTCCACAGCATGCCCGACTACGAGGCAGAAGCTACCGAGCTTTTAGAGACTTATGGTGAGCTATCCCTGTATTCGTGGCGCGAGCTAATTCCCCCGTAGACTTCCTCATGAAGTACATCATCATTGGTACGAACTGTCACCGACTTGCACAATGAACCATGTTTCCATTCAGCATCCTCCAACAGGCGAGGCTGGGTCGGGAAAGTCCTGTCTGCTCCACCATTTCACCCACAACTCTTGTCCGTGTATCTCAGGCGTATATCCTGCTGTAGTTAACGTCAAATCTAGTCAAAGACCACTCACAACACACGATTGGGGTCGAGTTCTCCAGCCGGACGGTTAAGCTGGGCGAAAAGCGAATAAAGCTTCAGGTGAATAGCTCTTTCGGTGCCCGGGATACCCTCTCATGCTGGTTAGCTCTGGGATACCGCTGGCCAGGAGCGTTTTAGGTGCTCCGGCATTGTTCCGCTCGCACTCTGGTGTTAAATCCTTTACAGATCTGTCACGCGGAGTTATTATCGTGGAGCGGCGGGTGTAGTACTCGTATACGATATCACCAAGTATGTTGCGCTGCGTTCTATATATATCTTTCAACTGACATCGCCACATAGTCGGGATTCTTTCACGAATCTTTCCCGGTGGCTCGCTGATGCAAGGGCTCTAGCGAGCCCACACTTGGTAGCCGTTCTGGTCGGAAATAAGTCGGATCGAGACGATGAGCGGGAAGTGGAGTGGGCCGAAGCCAGCCGATGGGCCGCGGAGAATGGTGTGTTTTACGCCCTCTATTTTGCTCACAATAAACCTCCGCCATAGATGTGCATTTTCTGGAAGCATCCTCTCTGACGGGCGATAATGTTGAAGCACCATTCTTGCTGGCTGCCCGCTCCATCCTGCTTTCAATCGAATCTGGGATCCTTGATCCAGAGAAGGCTGGCAGCGGCGTCAGCTACGGTGACAGAGCTCTTCGGAGGGTGAACAGCTCCAGCCGACTAAGCTTTGGCAGCTTAAGTGGCCGGCCCAGGAAGGGAACAGTCAAGCTGAAGGTGAAAGGCTGGATACCCGGAACCAGTAAATGCTGCTAGCAGGTTGAATGTAGTGTGACCGCTCTGTTCTTCATGCTTGTGTGAGTGCACTTTGCCTATTTCTCCCCCGTACTGCGCTTATCCCCAGCAGCATTTTCTAATGCTCCCACAATGCATACCCATATATCTTTTATACCTTGTGCGTTGCTCGCACTCCACCGTGCGCGTGTGTCGAATCTCACGCTCGGGTACTACCAGTATACGCTCCCTTGCTTCATCGCCTTGCATAATTACGGATAATTTGTACCAACCTATGGATTGCGTATTCTACATGTTCTCGACCAACATTTATCGCCGTTTTGACGGCCCCACCAGGTAGTTCTTCATAATTTTCGGATCTCAGTTCCTCGTTTTGGGGTTAACACTTTTGATCATCGGGACACGGTCACGTTGCTTCCGATTTGTCCCCGATAACGCTTCGCAGGCCAGCAGGTTAAGGCGGATTCGGCTTTCCCTCGTTCTACGGTAGCCGCGGGACGACGGCCCCCATCAACTGACCAAGGAATCCTTTCCGATTCGTCCAGAAGGCATTATCGAGTCTTCGTTCACATGTAGGATTCCTATATCGGTGGGAGCCTTGCAGAGTGGCACATCCACATCGCTGGATCCTCCTTCTTAACTCTCAGATGGAGTCTCCGATGGCCCTCCCCGCTCGACTATAACGGCAGTGTATCCTTAGGTGAGTTCCAGTGGTCCTGGCCACAGCCAGCCCTTCACGTTATGCGGTTTTATGTCGGCGACTGACCTCATATTTCTCCGTGGTCAACGGTTACTTCTAGATTCGAGCATCCCTTCCATTATCTCTTTGACCTCTGTCAGAGACATTCGTTTTGTGTTCGCAGCATTGTACTAATGAAATACATTGTCCTCCAGGCATCCTCCAATTCTTCTGTACCTCCTGCCGTATCTGCCAAGATTTCTGTAAGATTGTCGATAATTGGCACTGCACACTGCTGATCCATTATTCTGTACCAGTCTTCAGCCTCGGGTGCTTCCATTTCACTGGCTACAACGTCGCAGGCCTCGGTATCTTCGGTACCATCTATGCCACTCTCGGTGTCGTCACCACCAATCAAAACTGCTTCACACATAAAGACAGCGCCCGATAGTGCCCCTACTGCATCTCAGCCTATAAAGGTGCCGACGAGTGTTATCCCACATATTTCTCAGTCAACCGAGGACACTCTTTCGATGCCTACGTGCGTACTCCTCCCCGTTCATTTTGCACACCCTTCTCATTTTATGATAAATTACAAGTGTGTCATCCCATTCCACTGAAAACGCCGCTGTCACCTCCGGAGCTTCGGCTGCTGGATCCAGCTCCAGCGTGGGAAGAGCCTTGACGACTCGATCTAGCACCCAAGGAAAAACCAGTGGAGCGTCGACTGCGAAAGGAAGTACTGCCAACTCAGGTGGGACTAAAAGCGCGGCCACACCTCCTGCTAGCCTGTCTGGCCATGACACGTCTACGAGCGGTGCCGTAAATAGTCCAAAAACATCCTTTACAGGTACAACTACCAGTACGATCACGGATGCCCCGGAATCCACGCTCTCGAAACCCAGTTTTATCCCCACGGTGATTAATGGGAAGACATCGTTTTCTGCCCCGCCTCTGGTGACGGTGCTTTCGACGTCCAGGGAGTCGAATGGCTCGTTCGTCACATTCACCCACGTTGTCGCCAACCCAACGGGTTTCGACCAGGCCGTCAGTGGCGGCTCCTCGTGAGTTCAAGTTCAGACAACCCACCTTTTTCAGCTTCCTCACCGTCCCTCCTAGATTTCTCCAAAGTGAAGGAGCCGTTGCTGGAGTGTTCGTCGTTATAGGAGCAATTTTCACTTGTATTGTCGCGTTCGGGGTATTCTATCTATGTCGCCGACGTCGACGCGCAAGGGAGCGCCATCGGAGGTGGCCCGTCAGCGTCAACCGACCGCGTCCGATGGCAGAGGAACCACAAGATCCATTCGATGACCCTCAAGTGGCTTCCAGCCCCCCGATCCGCGTAGTCCCCAAGTATGGCCATGATTCACAACCTCAGACACCGCTGCACGAGAAGTCTACCGAAGGTCTAGGTCTTTATCAGGACACGCCGACTCGTCACTTCGACAATAAAGTGGATAGGCAGCGGCCGTACAGTAGAATGGAGAGCGAGGAGAATCATGAGATGGGCGAGATCGGACTCGTGATATCTGCGAACCAGTCCAAGCCCTCGTTGGCGCAGTCAAGCCCGTCCATTTATCCGCCATCTTTACCGCCGGTCAACGACGACCCCCCTTTCATAGAAGAGGAAGTTCGGCAGCAACCCCAGAGGTACAGCGATTCTTCAGTGGCCCCGCCACGGCCGCGTCGTTCGCATCTGAGGGACGCAGTGTCCAAGCCGCAGCTCATCACCCCTCCTTCCTCGGTTTCATCACATAGGTCTGTCTCTGATTATGCGAGCCCTTGGGCTTTGAACCCTATGGACGACGGAGAAGCACCTCAGCCTCAGTACGGTCACCGACAGCTTCACGACATTATTGGAAGAAAAACTCTGTTGGATGTATGTGTGTCTTGATAGCGCTATGTTGCCGACACCTGACACTTGAGTTTAGATTCAGCATCAACACCAGGATGATGCTGGCATGAGAATGGCGAGGCTGAAGTGATAAAGACCTAAACTGGGCTGCTTACGAGCTCTGCTTACAGAGGTCTGTGATTTTGACTTTGCCACCGTGACGATGTACAGGACGTCCCTCCACCTGCCGGCTTTATTAATTTGTCTCTGCTCTCCCAGGACAACACCATGTCTACTGCATCCCGGGTCCCGCCTCAGGCCTGCCGTCAGCGTTGCTCTCAGCAGTGTTGGTACCGAACCTGCTCTTACGCCATTGCGTCCTCTGTTCTGCCATCTCACAGTGAATTTGAAGGCTATGGACATATGTAGACATTGAACTCGAAGTATGTCTCTCTCTCTCTGGCTTTTCCCCTCCCCCGTCTGCCCGCAAACACCCTCCACCCTAGCCCGTGCCCGTGCAATTCAACGGCGTTGTCCAACCCAACATCGTGTCTCACAGGCCCCCGTGAGTTGGCCTCGTGCCGCGCAGCCCGCATACGCGCTGCCGTCGTCCTGCGAGTCAGCACACCGTGCGCTTCGATTTTGCGTCCCGCTGGATTGGACATGGTTTCGTGGACTAGTGATTCGGTTCTTCGCGTTCAAAGTTGCTTTCCCATGTTGTAGCAGGCTACACCAGTCGCGGCGTGTGTCCATCGCTCGGCCCGCGCCCTTCACTTTCGTCACACGTACTTAGCACGCTGTGTCATTGCGTGCGGACGGCGCGTGCTCGTCCGTGCAGTAGCGCTATAGAACGGTCGACTGCGGACGCCCTGGTTCCAGCGCGTTCTGGGGTGCAGCACCCCGTTGAGGACTCGAGGTGCAGAACGAGTCACTTGCTGTGGATGGGGGCCCACGTCGCCACCACACGACCCTGCGTGGCTCGTCCGGCTTGCGGCATGCTGCATTCGCGTCATCGATGCAGCGACGCGGTCCCCAATACCATGAGTTGGACTCAGCGCGAGCCCAAGTTCCATGGACCGGCTTGCTTTTCAACCCGGGCTGCGCAGGAAGTCCGTTCGATAGAGGCTTTGTCGTCCATGTGCATATCAAAATTTGAAGTTTGAGGACAAGGAGTTGGGCAAAAATTGAACACAAGTGCCAAGGATCTTGAAGGAAGGGCTCAAAGTGAGTGTGCTCGTCAACTACACTGAGCTCTCTTCTGAACTTCTGAACGATCTATGTAGGTTCCAACAAATCCGCTGCGTTATGGATGATTCTTGGACAAGTCTATTTAAGAACCCCCCTTGAGCAACAACCGGGTTGCTACTATATGACAGCCCTAACTAACTTTTCCTATTCAGCACTCAGCAACAGTCAGCCAGCGCCGCCGCGCGCAACTGGGAGTAGTTTACCGTCAAGATTACTGATCGCGGCCGCACACTGTCTGAATCAAGACCGCAGCGTCTGAACGGAATCTAGACGGCGTCAAAGTCCGGCCGCCTCGCCGCCCCCGCCCAACTGCACAGGAACGCGGGCGTCTCGCCGTCTCTGATCGAGACCGCGACCACGCACTAATTGAGAGGGCGAGGTCCTGGCACGCCAGCCCGTACTCCGACGTGCGCCCGGATGCGACAAGGAGTCGCGATGGTATGGCAGCCTTGCATCCAACTTGCCATGGCGCCGAAATTTGGGATGGAGACCTTGACGGCGACTTCTGAGTTGCGGCACAACCTCAGGCAGCTGCGCGCTCAACCATGCGTACGCGCTTCTGCTCACCTGCGATTGTGCCGATAGCAGGACAGCGAAACACCTGCGAGGAGCCCAACACAGACCAACGAGCTGCTTTAATTTCCAAGGTTGCCAAATAGAAAATACTATATGGCAACCCAGTTGCTTTCACCAAGGGGCACCATTGAAGATAGCCAATCGAAAGAATAATGCACGTTTTTTTGTACCCTAGTCTTAGTAAACATGCTGGAGAGTATATAGAGATCTCGGAAAACACCCAAGAAATGATGGGGAATTGTATGTTTGTCCAAGCAGTGGGGTGATAGCCTGAGTATTCTACAACAGAGTCAACAACATGTCTCTGTAAGCGTCCATATTGACTGCTGGGATGATGAAATTTGCAACGCCTTGGGCCCATTGAGGACGTCCATGGGGAAAAACTAGTGTCATAGGTATCGAAAGAAATGGTGATGGGCTATTGGCAACGAGAGTGGATGTCGACATGATAAACGGCAGCTGAGTGGTCACATCTCTTGTCCATAACTCAATGACAAATCGTTTGGTCGCGACATATATTTTGACAACAATGACGAGCTGCACATACTTGATTTATGGTGATCAGTCACACAGTAATACAAAAGCCAGTGAAGACAACTGGTTACTCACAGTACAATCATTGAGCCACCCCTTCGCTTTTTCCCTGACATGGACGTAGCTTTCCGATAAACCGCACTCGATGATGATGCTGGGAAGTTGTCCAGGGTTATTTTCAGATGGGGCGATTGACGAATCGCTTTCTTTTGAACCGTGAGGGAATTTATAGGCTGTGATAAGTGAGCTGAGTGGAGAGAGGTTGTGGCACAGTCAGTTCTCTTACTTGTGCTTCCAAATGTCAGCAACCCGCCAAATGGGGTCCCAGATTGGACGTCAACCTCAGACGTAATCCATCGGCACAGTGTGCTATGAGCAAGCTCATGCGCACGTAGGGGCATACACTGTACAATAAGGAAACCATTGACATAACTGCAGCTGATGATATTTTTATTATATTGGTGTTTTGATATAATATGGGGTACAGTACCGAAATTGCCGCCGATGCGGCAAGGCATCCAGTTGTTCATATGCACTGTTGAAAGAATTGAGAGATGTTGGGAGCATTAGGCTCGAAGGAAGCTTGATTTCCTTAAGAGACGTGATAGTTGCCCATCTATGGTAAGATATTAGACATGACCATGGGGCGAACATGGACTGACTGTTCGATAAAGGACTTGACCTCGGTGACTAGAGCGTCGGAGGGGATGAGTGTGGTGCTTGGAAGCATTGTTGGTTAACAGGAGGCAAGAGAGCGCTTGAGAACCTACTTCAAAGTTCAAATTTGAAACAACCCCTGGCCTCCCCCACAATGACACACACGTGACATTTTCCATCACGTGCCCGAGCGACGCGTCGTCAACAGCTTGAAAGAGCGCGTTTAACACTAGTTTCACCGCATTATTTGCTGGGAGGAACAATGTTCCCCACAGACCCCCCTCTTTTCACCTGACAGCACGTCCTAATTAAATTATTAAGGGTTTTAATTCATTTTTAAGCTTAATTTCTGTTGTAAATTAAATCTGGCGCGGGGGAGACCCCCGCGGACCCCCCTGAACGCTCGCCACTGGGCCCACTGCGTGGTGCATCCGCTCGCCGCGGGGGCCCACTGTGTGGAGCTTTAAAAATATTTTTTCACATATATTCCTAATTTCAAAGCTTTTTCCGAGATTTTCGAGACTAGCCAGCGCGGGGGAGACCCCCGCGGCGAGGGTCCGTCCACTCGCCGTGGAGGCCCACTGCGTGGGGCTTGAAAAAAAATAAAAAGGACGCAAAATAAAAGTGTTCTGACGTGGGCTTGAACCCAGAGCACGTAAGCAGCGGCTTACGCAAGCACAGCAATACAAGGACATGACCACTACAACATACCGGAGACAGCAAGGATGTTTGTTAGCGCTGTGTTGGAAACTAAATAGCAGTTATTAACTTTTGCTAGAAACTCCAGAGCCCGAGGTCCATAGCTGGCACATGTTATTAGCAGCTATATAGCACTGATGCTATTATCGGCTATTTACTGCTATAAATTGATAAATAGTATGTTATATATGCTAAGAATGCTAAAAATCAGTCATCCATGTCCCATTCCTTGTTTTCAGCCTCCGCCGCTGTCACCTGAGAAGGCTCCGCAACCACGGGCGTATCTTCATCCTTCTTCCCGGGTGAGATGAGTTCTGCGAGAGCCTGAAATTTAGAGATCGCGGCGAAAATTTGATTTTCCCACGTGCATGATCTCAAGTCTGATCCGAGCCAATTCTTGCTTATTTCAGGTCGTAACTATTGTATATCGTTCAGACAGTCTCTGAGACGTCTCTAGCAGTCCTTTTATAATTTATAGCAATAAATAGCAGGCCTTCCTGGAGGCCTCCAGCTAGAAATGTTATTAACATGTTATTAGCATGCTATTTATTGCTATGTTATTAACATGTGAGTTTCCAGCACAGCGCTAATGTTTGTAATAGGTGTAGAGCCGCCAGGGACCCACACGTGACACGATAAGATTAGATATGCCTTTGAAGGAAATGTCATTGTGGGGGAGGCGTGTGCCAGCTACAATCAGTGGCTGCGCACGGCAGTTGGACTTGATGAGACATCGGTAGCGGAAGCGTAATATCGGACACGGAGGGAGCTACGAGTATGGTGGCGGCCATCACTTCATGTCAACCCGCAATTTTGACTGGATTCTTCCAATCTCTTGGATTTGGCAGGAACCTGGGGGTGTTTTAGTGATAAAATTTTCAGATTGGAAAAATTGGGGTTAACCCAAGCTTAGGGTTAAAAGCGCGAAATCTCGGTCTGAAATTTGAAAAATTTTGGTTGCGGAATAAGCTGATTGGGAGTCCATTTGTGCCTTGTATGTGATATTACACAGTAAAACTGCTCACAATATCCTTTTCTGTGGGTTTGAATATATTTTGGAGGATGGGCACAACCACCGGATGTCCCGGGCCGCTCGGACCGAGCCGAAAAGCGCGAAATCTCCTGAAGAAAAAACATAATTGTGATTTTTGGACTTTTGAACCAGTAGATCTCTTCTTTATCCTTCTAGGGTGGCTTCTATAATATCTACTTGACCCTACCAAGATCTATGGCCACTACACCACCAAACTGACGGAGTGTTGTATAGAGATTAGAGCGGATATCATGGAATGAGAAAGGCCCCGGGAAGCTCCACCAAAGCCTTGTCCGGGCAAAACCCAAGATTTTGGCCTCAAAAACCCCACGTTTTGGGGAGTTTTGGACCTCAAAAACCCCAAGTCGGACAAGGGTGATCACGTGGGTCACGCGTCGCCTGTGTGACTCACCCAGAAATGTCACAAAATAATGTCTGTCAATCAAAACCTGGCCACTCTGGGCCCGGAATTTGGGAAGAATTCTTGGGAAAATTCCCTCAAAAACCCCAACTCTGGACAAGGCTTGGCCATTTTTGGCCTCAAAAACCCCCAACTTCGGACAAGGAAATCACCATTTTTCAGCCTCAAAAACCCCAAAATCCGGACAAGGCTTTGGTGGAGCTTCCTGGGGCCTAATGAGAATCAGCCGATATCAATCAAACATCTGACGATATTGCCACGACACCCAATTCCCGAATTGTTGGGGCGTATTTTGAGACACTATTGCAGAGAGATCAGCGCTCGACCTTTGCCCAAGAAGCCTGGATGTCTCGGGAGGATATATGTCTCAGAGCACGCCATAAGATAGCTTCAGTCTTGTGGCAACATGTATGTAGCCTTTATACAAGAGCTTTCCGGCAGGCTAAGGATATCTTGGGGTGCCTCCCCGAGCACTGTATAGCTACTGAATATTGATTTTAATCTGGATTAATTGAGCTGCCATTGAGCTTGTGAAGAGATAGTATTGGCAAGTATATCTAAATACAGGGGGCTAATAAATGGCTCCTTGCCGCGCTGCAGGCACGGCAAATGAGGAACACTATCCAAGTGTGGATCGGAGCGCCGCTCGCGTGGTGCCAGATTTGTAGATGGGAGATGACACGGCGAGAATGTGCCAATTGCAAGGGGTGATGCGTTGTATGCGTACATGTTACATGGGCGAGGAGCTGTATACAAAGCCTGTCAGTATTGGACAAAAGAGTGATGACCAACGACGTACCGTGTAGTGTCCACATCCACCGCAAACTAACCAATGAGGGGACGAAGGCGTTGATGCGAAGACTGCACGGGTAGGTAGGTCAGACAATGTTACCATGGCTTGTCAAGTTCTTACTTACTAGACGGGCAAGATGAGACCAGGCACGACACGGGGTGGATGATGAGGGGTAGATGATGACAATCCTGTAAATTGATTAATACGACCGACCGCATTGTGAGTGCAATATGCTCACCGAAGGCGCGTACATGCCTTTCTCCCGCCTGTAAAACAAGTCCCTCAGCATCATGGACAAAATCACGGCGAGGAGAAGCTTACCTATAAGTAGCACAAGGGTCAAAGGAGGTCTGTTCGAGCGGGGTCAGCGTCTGTCTGGAAAACACGGGAAATACTGGAAACTCACAGAGTGACATGAACCTGCCGCAGGAAAATGGTGCCAGCAGTGCGGGTGAAACTGGGACTGAGCATCAGACTTTTGGATGTGGAAAAGCAGAGGAGCTCACTGTAAAGTCCCGGCATTTCCATGTCGACATCACTGTGGTCGTGGAACAGCGAGGTGGGGTTGCTGAGCGACATTCGGGAGCCTGCAAAACTGCGGGAAACGTTGAGGAGCATGGCGTGGGGTGATGAGAAGGAGGATGTACTTCCACCTCCAGCGCACAGCAGCGCACGGCTCCAGGAGTCCCGCGAATGGTGGTGCACCCTTTCAGGCACAGAGCAAACCTTTTGGCCTCTGCGGCAATTGTGAGAAGAGTCTGCGCAACAGAGACGAAGGGCGAACACACCAGTGGGAGCCTGCTGCTGCCCGGAACACTCTTGCAATGCTCATGGAGGGGAAATGAAGTCAATGGTTTGTTGTCACGGCTTGAACACCATATCACCTTTCCCTGGATCTGGCTGAGCCAGAATCACTCCCGGTTCTCCAGTTGGAGACGGGTGGGAGAGGGCATGGGCAAAACCGTTGAGAGTGAAGAGGAAGAAAGGTTGGTTGATTGTGATTTGTTTGGTCGCCGTGCACAGACCACATCAAAAGCCGCAAACCGCATTAATTTAAGTGTATGGCAAGGCTTACTCCGCCGTGATATTCACTTTCTGGATAAATAAATATGAAGGAACACTTTGACACCCTATTTTCCCGCTAATTTGGGGAACCACCCCTCGGACTTTGTGGGCACAATGAGCTGGGCACAAATTATATTTAAATTTGGATTTTCTACAAAACAAATGCTATAGGAAACGAGCCGCTCGACCCAGGGGTCTAATACGCTGATACACGCTTGTAAGGGACTATAAGAAGGAAGGGGCGACATGGGTATACATCATAATTTCAATATGAATGTTCTTTAAGCAACGGCGACGGAAGAATTGACCTGGACGAGCCAGGCGTCGAGGGCTTGCAAGGTGGTGACTGGAAGGGTAGCGTCCGGCTGCCCATACAGCGCTATGTCCTTGTTGTAGGTGATTTCTGCAGCACTAAAAGACGATCAATGGCAAGAAGGCGGCCAGAATAATTTAATGCGTACATCTGCTCTGTTCCAGGTGTCGTGCAAGCCTTGCGGCACATGGCTAGCGTGGCGTCAACCTCTGCCCAGAACTTGTCATCGTTCTTTCCAGAGCCTACAAAGGCATGAGCAACAGCGCGCTACAGAAGAAATACATGAGTATATTGCTGGACCTGGGTAATTGAACTTGACTTGCAATGACAGCAATGCGCTGGTAAAGGATTGCTGTCACCTTCGCCGGCGTGTTGGCGATGCAGGCCCGCGTCAATGTGGCAATGTCACGGCTGGGTCTGTTCTCCTTGTCAGACGCCGACGGGTCAGGAAGAGTCATGAAAACCTTTGACATTGTTAGATAAAGGTCGTCAAGGCAAGATAGGACTTTGACGCACAGCAGCCTTAACCAGGCAGCGCCGGTCGGTTAGTCCTTTGTTAATGACAGCCGTAGCGACAGCAACACGTCCAGTTTCGCAGGCAGGAGGGAGGTCAGCAACATTGAGCTTCCGCAGGACCGCCTGATCCATATTCATCATTGTAAGCAAAGAGGCAAAGGTTTGACGAGACTTACCATAACATTTGCTGCAATTGGTGTCCCATCCCCGGTGTCGCAATACTTGTAGGCTGAGGG
This sequence comes from Mycena sp. CBHHK59/15, assembly GCA_029204085.1. NCBI lineage: Eukaryota > Fungi > Basidiomycota > Agaricomycetes > Agaricales > Mycenaceae > Mycena > Mycena sp. CBHHK59/15. The sequence goes on from JARGXW010000049.1 coordinate 363,319, forward strand.
AGACACGACCGCTAGGTGTGAGTAGTCTTGCAAAGTTTTCTAGGCAGCAGTTCAGTGAAATGAGTGACACGGCACGTGCGAAAAGAAAAACCTTCAGGGTCTCAGGAACCTTGTACTTCGCGTTGCTGTCAGTGATGATGCTGGTGAGCTTGTCGCGGCAGCTGAGAGTCGCGACGTAGTTCCGGAATGAGTGGTTCACGGCGTTGGACGACTAATTCACACGTCAGATGCGTCGATTGGACATAAGAGGGGCCTATTTACCTGCAAAAAGGCCTCAGCGTCGACCTCGGACTCGGCTGACAGATTCTTGGCGCGCTTGTATGCACGGGCATCCTCGAGGGTGAACGGGTTGGCTGGTTGAAGAGTAGGGTTGGGAGGGAACTCGTCCTCACGTTCCATGCTCGCACACGACCGATGTGTACCCTGCTGCGCCAGCTCTTCTTCTGTGATGGGGGGTGGAATCAGCTCGCCGCGACGGTGCTGCTCTGCGGCAATAGCAGCCTGCAGGCGTTTGAAGGTTGCAGCATAAGCTGCGTCATCACTGGACATTTTGAAGACGCGAGGTGGTGGTTTGTGAAAGAGAGTGGTTTGCAAGTCCGCTGATCGGTATGCACCTTTTAAAGGTCCAGAATGTGACCGATCGCGATTTGTTGGCTGGACCAAAAAAATCTGTGACCGATCACGACTGCTCCATAACAACTGGTCAATAAAATGGGGGGAAAGCGGGGTGCAAAAGCGCAGGATCTCAGCACTGGTGAGCTTACTCACCTCAGCCAAGTTTGCTGTGGACCGACAGATTGCAACAGAATGCCTGCAGGACACAGACACAGGACAGGTCTCCTGCTCCGTTTGTCATCATGGGCACACCTGGATTGCACAAGGCTCGTGGAAGAAGCACCTTGATTCCGAAGGTCATCGAGTAGCGACAAAGAGAGTGTTGGATGCCGCCACTGCAGAGGCTCAAGTCAATCTGCAATATGGCGAGCTTTATAACATGTTGCCCGCGTCGTTGCAGCCCAGCAGCTCGATTCCAACTGCTCTGCGACCTCAATTCCGGCCTGTTCTCGATGAGGACTCGAACAACATCCCTTTTGGCAATTTCCACGACACCATCATGCAAGAATCTGAGGCCTTCTTTCAGCACCGGCACGAGGAGTCGATCGTGGATTACAGCGAAATACTTTCCCGAGAGATTGAGCTCTTGCGTCTGAGGCATTTGGACGATGAATTCGAAGGTGCAGACGACCAGACTGTGCCACAATTTCTTCAAGAACTGAGGGACAACAGTGAGGAAGACTGACACGAGTGTGTCACGAAATGCTAATGTCGCCCAGATATTTTCCCGGAGCCAGAGGAAGACGCGGTATTGGACGTGTTTTCTGGTGTCCCAACGAGCCATGATTATGCACCTTACAGTAACAAGACGGTAGGAACCTCACCTTCGCGTGGACCGGCAGCTTAAGTCTTTATTTGCAGGAATGCTATTTGGACATGTTGGACAACCTTCCACGGTTGCGGCTGTCCTCGAGTCAGCTGCGGATGATTCTGTGGATAATGAAGGAGTGTGGAGCGAAGGATGTTCCCTCCTTCAATGGGTTCCACTCGATGCAGGCGCACATTCGAAAGATGACTGGTGTGAGAAGCAAAGCCCACAAGTCTGATTTAGGAAATCTATTTTACGTGAACGATCTCCGTGATCTCATCGCAAAGGCTTGTTCTCTATTACACTCACGCGATGCAGAACCAACTGACACGTAATTGACCCCCCAGGACTTCGCAAATCCTGAGGTTGCACCACACATTCAGAAATATCCGGAAGATGGTGCGGGAGGTCCTATTTCCGAAATCTGGCAGGTCAAAGAGGGACGCTGGCATGACACTCCCATTGACATGCTGCTGCCTTTAATCTTAGTCGACAGCAAACGGTACTATGTCCATGAAGTAGCCGAACTGGCCGATGGACGTTGGGTCATCCCCACGCTGTGGATCAAGTTCTGTGGCACGATGCATGCTGACTGTCATTTGGTCGGCCGTGACGTGAGTTGTGCTCTCTATTGGCCCAGGTTGAAATTGAATCTGTGTAGTGTGATCAAGGGCTGATTACTTCTATCGAGGGCAAAACTTTCAGGGTCTTGCTAGACAAATTCAAGCAGAATCAGGAGCAACTCCTACTGAGATTGGGTCATCACATAATATTCCCTGGTGCGTCCAGTCGTAATTCACTTGGCCCATCTTTTGACGCTCGATAGATGTATTCCGTGAATATGCTGTGAATATCCCCAATAGATTTCACCAGATTGATAACGGCGACGACTTATTCACTGTTTGGACACCGGTCTGGGCCGACAACGTCTCTGGTGAACACAGCAAGCAGTATCAGAAGCACATGAACGTGTACTCGGCCAACGCGAATCTCCCGGGTCAACTATTTCAGCAGGAATACAATGTTCGCTTTGTATCAACTTCCCCTCATGCCGGCGCATTGGAGCAACTAAAAGTTGTTGTCAATCAAGTAAAGTGAATATACATTGCTCGCAATTTTGGCTTCAAACTAACTTTAGATGTCAGAGCTATGCACAAAGAGCCAGTGTGCACATACAACGCAGATACGGGGAGGCCCTGTAGTTTTAGATTGGGTGTACCCGATGGGCCGGCAGACAACCTGCAACAAGCTGAAGAAGCATCGCACATGGGTCATCAAGCGAATTATTTTTGTCGTTGCTGTAAGGTTGGCGGAACACATGAGGAAAGGGAATGCCCCGATGGGTATCATGCATTTTATGAGGTGGGTCGTTTCGTAACACAGTCAGTTACCGCACTAACATTTTTAATAGACTGGAAAACCACGGAATGTGGAAGAAATCAGGGAGTGTGTGCTTAGACAGCTTCAGCTGGCTACGTACGGTATCGCTGCCCCGGTGGAAGCCCTGCAAACAGCGACCGGTACTAAAGACAAGATTGCGCAGCATTGGATTGACATCTTGATTCCGAAGGCGTGAAAAATGCGTGCAGCCTCGCCCGGCCGTGACCCGGACCTGATCTCGAACGAATTGATGGTCTGGTTAAGTACCCAAACCGACCAGCCTTACAACCCACTCTTAGATCTACCCTGTAGGCAATTTTCTTTTAGTAAACCCCTCGAGAGCTAACAGTCAATCTACCTGTAGTCTTCGATCCTTCCCAAGACACATTGGTCGAGATTTTACACACCATCCTGCTTGGAGACGCGAAATACACGTGGTACGACCTCCATCACAACTGGACACCAGTCCAGCAGGACATTTTCACCATTCGGCTTCAAAGTACTAATCTTGATGGCCTGCGTGTCCCCCCGGTCCGCGCTGCGTACATGATGTAGTATCGCAATGGGCTTATTGGGAAGCACTTCAAAACTCTGATGCAGACAACAATTTTCCACATCCATGACATCGTTACTCCGAATCAATTCACCCTGGTGCGCGCTCTCGGCGAGTTGGGACCCATCCTCTGGACAGCAGTCATTGATGACATGGAGGAGTACCTGGTAAGTGCATCCTAGATGTGTAAGCCATTTCCCCTGAACGCCAGGGCTCTCTAGGCGGATCTCCAAATTTTAATTGACAATTTGCTCGATGCATTCGCAAACATAGATCCCAGCAAGATTTTGATCAAGCTCAAGCTTCATGTCCTCCTACACATTGTCCAGGACATCCGACGCTGCGGTCCCAGTGTCCGCTTCTCCACCGAGATCTTTGAATGCTTCAACGCCATCTTTCGCCTCTGCTTGGTGCTCAGCAATCACCAAGCTCCTAGCCGCGACATTGCCTTCAAATTTGCCGACCTCGACCGTGTTAAACATATCCTCAGTGGTGGCTTCTGGCTTCAAGATGGTGTCTGGGTGCGTGCTGGCAAAGATGTCAACCGCATCTTGTGCAACACACCAATAATCCAGCGGCATCTTGGCTGGGCCCCTCCACCCACTTACATCCCGGGGCTTGTTCAGCCTGTCGCGCAGAAGAAGCAGAATAACCTACCTGCGCTCTCACGGGCCGAGACGTTGCTCGAAGGTGCCGCGAACCCTTTCTCAATTGCGATAGACCCTACGACTTTGTGGACACCTGCATTGAACGTAGTGTTGCCGCGACTCGAAAAGTCGAGTCACGACTTGACAAGTCGACTTAAAATGGTGTTCGACTCGACTCGGCTCGACTTGGCGGAGTTGAGTCACTCAAAGTCGACCCAAGTCGACTCGAGTCGGTGAAGTCAGCACATTTTTGAGACATTCTCAGATTAATAGAAAGAAAATGAGGTGCTATTCATATTGTGTGTAACTATATAGTGGCAGTGGCATATTTCATTGATGTAGCTACAACTCCACCAACTACATGCTCATCTCGTCTTCCGGCATGCGACCTGGCACAAAATCTGCTGTTTCAAACGCTTCAGTGAGTACCTGCATCGCCTCCTGATGGTCTGGCTCATCCACGGAGGCTAGGTGGCGTAGCCAGTCCTCGTCGTCGTCTTCAATCGGAGCCGACTGCCAATCTGCCATGAAGTTCAGCCGCGACTTCTTGTAATTAAACTTTAGCATCTGGAGGGCTTCCATGAGGTAGGGACTCGTCCAATTTCGTCGCTTCGTGTCCCTTTCCGCTGACGACGAAAATACCCGCTCAGATGGCACTGATGTCGCCTGGATCGGGGCGTAATCGACGAACATGCGATATATTGTTGGCCAAGTTGTGATTCCATGATTCTGCCCATGAGTAATCCATTTGATTCAGGCGCTCAAAAGATGGTTTGAATTCAATCTCACCGTCCAATAACCAATCATGTCGGTTGTTTGAGGTGAGGGGATTGGACTCTGAATATAGCTGGTCATCTCGTCCTCCACCCCCCATACCTCCCGTGACGATGAGGCTGTTGGGGCGGAAAAGTCTAGCGCTTGCTGAACATTACGGTACTTGCTGGCTGCGTGTAGAAGCATTGTAGAGACAGCGGGAGTGCGTGTTCGGGAGGATGGCCGAGAACCTGGCCTACTTCCGCCAGCACTGCGGGTGAGACTGCTGGAACGAGAGACAGGGTTCTGAATATCCTGCTGATCACGATACAACTGGAGCTTCTCTTTTGTGTCAACAGGGAGAACAACATATCATGAAGACCGTACCTTGGCTATTATAACTTTCCTCGCACGTCTCTGATCCTCGTAGGACCAGTTTTTGCGGATCCATTCAAACCGAATTGAAGGATTGATGACTTTCAACACATCAGCATATGCCCGGAAGCAGGATTTGGTATGGATGGACGTACACATGGAAATGATGTACGCATCCGTGTCTCCGAACTTATTGTAGTACTTCTCTGCAACATTCAGTCCAGGTTGAATTATTCGTGCAATACTCTCATCCTCCAAGATGGGGTCATCCAACATCGCCTGCCAGGAGGACATGAAGAGCTCAAAGGCTGGGATAGTGCCTGCAAGGATAGGTGTGTTCTCTGAGGACATGATTGTTTGGACTGTGTATGGTTGCTGGAGATGAAGGAGCTCGTGAATGAGTCAGAGAATAAATCACTGTTGATGCTTACCTGCAATATCAACTCGAGAATCTCCAGGTTGTTCCAGTCCTGGGACTGCAGAGGATGGCGAAAAGTTTGGGTGTCCTCATTCAACAAGAAGAATTTGTTGACTGGCTACATTAAAGAGGTTTATCAGGCTTGTCTTGCTTTGTTGGAACGACTGACCCCTTGGCAAATATCGAAGCCGTCGCAGCATATAGAAGACCGAGTCCCACCGGGTCTTAACGTCCAGGAGAACAGTCACTTCAGAGAGAGTTACATAAACCTTGTCAGGACCTTCAGTACCAACACGGAGTTGTGACCACCACCGCTTCTCATTTCCCTCTTGAATGAGTTGCTGCAGGTAATCGCGACGCTGGCCTGACTTCCGAATGAAAGCGACCGACTTCCGGGCCCGATGAACTGGGCCGGCCTTGCGGCGTGCTCGAACTGCTTGTCTGGGATTATTGTCATCTGACTCTGTTTCGGTATCAGTGTCAGAATACACAACACGACTGTCCTCCTTCTCCATGGCCTTGATGACTGCCTGAGAACAGAGATTGATGATATGCGCGAAACAGCGGATATAGTTTTCCTTTGGGTCAAAATCGAGAATGCCCTCGCCGGCGAGGAGGAGAGACAAATGCTGCATGAATGTGGCATTGTTGGACACATTATCCATTGTGAAATAGCCAATCTCGATGCCAGTCAATGAGATGACAGTGCAAAAGAAAATCAATACGCTCACTTTTTCGACTATTCCGGCGTTGCCACAGATATCAAACACAATGCGAGCAAGTCTCTCACCACTGTGAGAGCCGCGAATCCTGCGAAATGCGAGGAGGGCCTGTCGCAGTAGGACCCGGTCCTGTTCCCCCTTTCGCCCCAGCCAATGAATCGTAATAGCAAGGAATGGCTTCAGTCCCTTGCTACTCCAGATGTCGAGAGTAAATGAGATTTTTCCAAGCGAGTCCTACGGTATCTCAGAATAATGAAGACTGAAGTAGAACAAAATAAACACACCTTCAGTTCAAGCTTGAGCTTTTCGTAATATTTGAGCCATGCATCCAGAATAAGATTCCGAAGCTTTGTTCGGTGGGGGATGTCTTCGTCTTGCAACGATTCACGTAATAGTAAGAGCAAATCCCTAAACTTGCGGTTTTCAATCAAGTTAATAGACTAAGGACAGGTTAACTAACAATGTTCGCGTAGGTGAAAATTGACGACTTACGAGATCGTTAGACACAATCACACTCACGAGATGTTCTTCAAATGCTGGAATCGTAAATATGGTGCGGTTCAAGGCCTTTCCACGCTGCTCTTGTCGCTGTTTGAGCAGTGCATCCGGCAGCTTATTTGTCAAGTTGTTTTTGGTGATGTACTCCAAATATTGAGAATAGTGTGCCTTGCCGAGGTGGTGTCGGCGGTGGTAAGGCTGCTCCTGGACGAATAAACTTGCCTGAAATCAGTTAGCGGATGCACACGTTGTGATATGGACTGCGGTTCTACTAGATGCAGGGTAGTATTTGCAAGTAGAGTAGTGTTCGTCCTCTAGAGGGAATAAAGTTTACAGCTTTCAGTTGGGACGGAAGTCTTCGGTTTTTGTGTTTGATAAAATTCCCTGTGTGGTTTTAAAGTTTAGTTGGTTAGTGTAATAGTTATGATCTGGGCGATGGGGGATCGGATTCTCCAATAATATTTGTTTCGCACTACTGGTACACGGCGGAATCGTCTCCACTCGCGTAGGAAGCACTAGGTCGCCCTTTTTCTAGACCTGTATCCTTCACCGGATATGTTGATACAAATCTGGGGCCTTCTTGGAGGATAGACGGTGAATTCCGTTCTACAGGCAGAGCTGTTAAAAAGCTTCCGTCGCGATGCAGGTTCGCTTCGTAAGCCTCCAAGGATATGTAGTTTCTAAGGGTTTCTTTAAATCGAATGGACACTGTCCGCTTTTGAAAGCAAACGGAAAAATGATGTCCACAGGTCTCCGATCGCGCTCCACGGTACCGCGAATGATTTAAACGTAGAAGGCGGATGCTTCAACAGACTATGTGAAGGATGTGGATGGCTCCTCGGAGAATCTGCACACTCCGAAATGCTATATTGTTGGCAGGGTTCGAAGCGGAGAATGGATCGGGGTAATTGATTTGTTTTTCGCGCAGTTGTTCGGGGTCAGATCGGATCTGTACCAAGAACTGGCGCCGTACCGGGGCTCTTTTGGAGCTTCACGGTATAAATCTGTTTAGTGGACAGTGCCTCTCAGGACCTGGAGAGGACTGATGAGTTTTTTGTGAAGGGCCTAAAGGACGACGCTTCCGGGGATTTATTCTTGTTCAGAATGGAGGATGAGTAAAGAAGAGAGCCCCTGGTGACCAGTGAACTCTTTAGATTGGCAGGTATCCTACTTTTCCGCTCTAGTCTAGGACCGTAGCAGAGAGCAGGGGAGTTCGGAGATGATTTCTCCAGATACAGTGAGTGGTATTTATACTGTTTCTAAAGTCCATGTGATTTTCCCTTATTCCGATGACTCCATTCATTCTTTCCGACGATCGGGAACAGGCCCCCCTCTTCTCGCTCTCCCTCCCAGATGTCAGAAACGTTTCGTGGTGTGTTTCTTGTAGGTGGAGTGATTCTGGAGTCGGCGGACGATGTGAACTGGGTCGAAAGTGATCGCAGAGTGTGGCGGAATGATCCTGACGCCGGCGGACGGTGTAATTGCTCATCGGACACGGTCATAGTCAGACTCTGGGGCCGGCGGACAATGCCAACTAGGTTGTAGACGATCGCAGAGTGTGGCGGAATGATCCTGGAGCCAGCGGACGGTGTAATTGCTCATCGGACACGGTCGTAGTCAGACTCTGGGGCCGGCGGACGTTGCAAACTAGGTTGTAGACGATCGCAGAGTGTGGCGGAATGATCCTGGAGCCAGTGGACGGTGTAATTGCTCATCGGACACGGTCGCAGTCAGACTCTGGGGCCGGCGGACGATGCAAACTAGGTTGTAGACGATCGCAGAGTGTGGCGGAATGATCCTGCAGCGTGTAATTGCTCATCGGACACGGTCGCCAGCGGACGATGCAAACTAGGTTGTAGATGATCGCAGAGTGTGGCGGGATGATCCTGGTTACTGGTCGGACTACACCGCAACGGTGGGCAAACATAGTGCAGCCTCACAACGTGGGTTGCAACAATACTCACGGGCAGAGGGCGCATTGAAACCCATGATGTTCAATATGCTCACCGAAAAAAAACTGGCAATCACCAGATTTCTCGTTTGCCGTCAATACCGTGTCGCCTGCCAAGGCATAGTTGTTTTCGTCAAGTCTATACCCAGGCCAAGGAGATTCAGTGTCGTCCACAGCAGCTACCCGGTCACGGTTGCGAGAGGGGCAGGAAGGAACTGGGTCAGCATCTTCCGGCTCTGAAGGTGCAGCTGTGGAGGGGACAGCCCTGTTTCGAGGGCGAGCGTGGCGTGAGGGAGGTAGAGCCTCCTCCTCATCTTCAAAGTATGTCGTGGGCTGTGAGTGAACAGACTCTAACTGTAAATATCCAATGCACACCAGACTTTGGGTCAGATTCACTATCACTTTGATTGCGTGTTGGTGGTCCGGGGCTGGCCATTTGGGCTTGTTGGTTCAAACGGGAAAGTAGTCAGTTCGCAGCAGCATGGCCAGGTGTCTGCAGAATCCCCGATGGAGTGGAACTGGTGCGAACTGGCTATAAAGGAAATTCAGTGTGAACAGTTGAAGATTTAGACAATGAATTCACTGTTTTCGGAATTGATTGTATATCAGGGAACACTGCAGGGGTCTCTGCGGGATCTGTGTCTCGTAAGTAACACATTTGGATTACACAAAGTCCTCTTACTTTTTCCTCGAGCCAGTCGGCCGGCCTGGGCTGCATTGGGACTCAGAAACTGAGTTGAATTGATGAAATAAAGAGACAGTGCATACAGGTCAGCGGAGCAAATCCAAGTGTATTGACTGGGTTACGATGCAATTGAGAAGGAGGAGGTGGAGGCGGAGCTTCTGCCTCAGCAGCCTCTGGGTTGCGCCTGCTGGATCTTGTTGCACGTGAGGTGCCAGGATCATTGGCTGGTGCGGCAGCTGGTTGTGCTGATGGCTTGCGCCTCGCAGGCAGTCGATTAGTGGGGGGCATTGTGGGATGAAAATCAAGTAGAGATGCCTAGCTTTAGTATGTTTAAATGCTCGTACCGACAGTAAAGTTGCTGTTCATCAATTAGCTCATCAAGTACTGAATTTGGCAGGCAAGTTGCCCCTGAAAAGATATGAAATGTTGCTCGAAGAGATATGAATTGTCGCTAGAAGACAGGTGCAATGTTGCCTGAAGAGATATTAAGGGCCAGGGAATATCGAAATGAACTTGAGAAGATATGTGATGTGCGCCATGCAGCAAACGGAGTCTGGAATTCGTAACCAATGGCCATCAGAGAAATATAGAGCTATAATAGTACAAGAACCTCATAACCAGTTCGATTCTTGATCATCTCGGCCATGTCGGCGTTCAAAACAATGTTGATCATAATATATTTAGACTGGAAATGAACTTGAGAAGATATGAACCGGCCTCTGGGGAGATAATGGATGTTCCTTGCGACGATATGAACTGTTATTAATCATTCAGCAATGTGTGCCATGCGGCAAAGGGATTCTGGACTTCGTAACAAATGGCTGTCAGAGAGATATAGAGCTATAATTGTACAAGAACCTCATAACCAGTTCGATTCTTGATCATCTCGGCCATCTCGGCATTCAAAACAATGTTGATCATAATATATCTAGACTGGAAATGGACTTGAGAAGATATGAACCAGCCTCTGGGGAGATAATGGATGTTCCTTGCGACGATATGAACTGTTATTAATCATTCAGCGATGTGTGCCATGTGGCAAAGGGATTCTGGACTTCGTAACAAATGGCTGTCAGAGAGATATAGAGCTATAATTGTACAAGAACCTCATAACCAGTTCGATTCTTGATCATCTCGGCCATGTCGGCGTTCAAAACAATGTTGATCATAATATATTTAGACGGGAAATGGACTTGAGAAGATATGAACTGGCCTCTGGGGAGATAATGGATGTTCCTTGCGATGATATGAACTGTTATTAATCATTCAGCGATGTGTGCCATGCGGCAAAGGAATTCTGGACTTCATAATGAATGGCCGTCAGAGAGATATAGAGCTATAATTGTACAAGAACTTCATAATCACTTTGATCCTTGATCAACTCGGCCATGCTGGCGTTCAAAAATGTTGATCATAATATATTTAGACTGTCGTTCTGGGCAATGGTCTTCTCAGTGCGGGTGCCATTGAACTTCATCATTAACCTTGAATGGGTTCTTTGGCCAGACCTAGCATTTAAGATGCAAACTCGCACCACAAGGATTCCATGCAACGATGTCTCAAACAGACCCTCGCTCCAATGATCTTGTTCATGACCAAAATATTGCTTTGCCATTGTCCAGTCTGCTGCTGAACTTCCAAAGCGATCCTTGGAACCCGAGTAATGGGATCTTCTATGTATGTGGTTAACAAGTCATGACCTCTGCCTTTCATGCATCATCTCGCTCAGATCACTCGAATCATTGTTCATCGTCCCATGGTGAGTGTAAATTTTGATTTTCTTGCCCCAGCCAGTGTAATTGATTGAGAAAGCAGTTCCTTACCAGAGACAATGCTGCAAATAATGAGATCGTCCAGGAAGTTGTCAGAGCCCGTGGTTCAGTCTCTCCTACCCGTTGGACCTCGGGTATGAGATGTATTGCCCATCTCCATAATCTCCGCATTCAATGTTGGTGTGACCTTTGATTGACGCTTCTTCCCCTGATATTAATTTCATGCCCACAGCTGAACATCGCAAGCACAACAGGTCGGACTGATCTGGAGAAATCTGCATTTGTTACACCCACTATCGGTGCCAAATTCTTCGATGGCAAATTAAATCATCTTCTTGACCCTTCTTCAATATCCTCACACCAACTGTAGCGGCCGGACAGCACCAGAATGCTTGGCTGCGAACATTGTTTATCTGTATTTGCACAGCACGAACCATGTGAAGATAGCTCTCTCCTGTGGCTGCTTTATGAATCTATGCTTCATGGAAATTTATTTGGGTCCCCATCCATCCATTCAACATGATACAGCACTTCTGAGATCAATTCACAGGCTCATCACTCTATAATCCAAACACTGGCAGTAATAGCGGCTGGTGACTACCTACATGAAATGTGACATCTTTTGTGTGTTAATATTCCTATCCCTCGTACATCCCAGTTTATATATATAGTGGTATTTATTGATTGATTGACATTTATACAACAGAACATCACAGATGAGGTAGAAACACCGTGTACAATCTCTCCTTTTGATTTGGGAGACCGGTGGATGGTTAAATCAGCTGAAATAAGCACTGCTAGTTAGGTAGGATGTTCAGCAGGACTGAGGGTACGTACCTACCAAATAGACCTGACTCAAGTCGACCCGAGTCGACTTGAGTCGACTTGCCGTCGACTTAGAAGTCGGTTGAAGTCGAGCATGTGACTCGACTTGACTCGACTTAAGTCGCCAACTACAAGTCGACTTCGACGAGTCGAGTCGCGAGTCGCGGCAACACTAATTGAACGTCACCACCGTCTCGGGTGACACGGGCAAGATCGGTTCCTGGGCTGTGTTTCGTATAAAAGACGTGGGTCATCCTTACCACATATTTTTTTTGCACCTGAAAATATCTCACAGCTCCCTGTTCTCGGACGGATCAAGATCCTTTTGCTGCCCAAGGGCGGTAAGGCTGCAGAAGGTCTTCTTGTCATTGACCGCTACGATGTCGGTGAGGCACTTCATCTGCACTACCACATGCCTGTGCTCGTAAGAAACATGGAGCAGGGTACAACGGTGGTCCCCTCAAATGTAAGTCAATAAATTCAGTCAGTAATCATAATGCTTGACAATGCTCGGGGTTATAGGCTATTCATTTTGTCTTCAATGTTCAGCACGACTGCCGCGCATGCGGGTGTGATGCGAGCGGAGTCACACGGCAAATGCAGGAGCACCAGGAGTCCGACACGCTGGTTCACTCCATTGTGCACAGCGACGACACTCGATTTGTGGTTAACATGCATGCATTCCACAATGCAAGACTTCTACGAAAGGTTCTTCCAGTTGCGCTCACCAAGCCCCGCTGCTTGTACGTGGATCGAAGGAAAAGGCATGATGAGCTTGCCGTTGAGCTCGCTGTTCAGCAAAAGGCCAAGCGGGCAGAAACCCAGCGCAAGGCGGCAGCCACCCGAAAGAAGAAGAAGGTGGACAAGGCGCACGCGAGAAGCAGGCAAACCCGATGGGTATGGACGAAGAGTCTGAGGATGAGTCGGAGAGAAGAGGAGAAAAGTGCGCGCGTGTAGATTGAGCAAATGTACATCTTTGCTAATTGTTTAATAAACGACCCTCGGCGCCCACAGCCCGTAGTTTCCTGATCCAAGCAGCCGTCCGAACACGGGCTCTATGGGCTGCAGCGCCAGCAGTTGCCCGGCGGTGGGTATACGCACCCAGGTGGTGGCGGACTGGTCCAAAGACATCCTGTATCTGCGTAAACAATGATGGTGCACGAACGAGGAATGTGCCACTTATGATGTCTGCACCGGTAAACCCTTTGATGGGCCCGGGGCAGGGAGTGGGGGGTGGGGGCAAGACCATATGCTGAACGCGCTTGAAGTCGTCCGTGAAGTCTGAGCCGACTGTCGACAACGAGTCGCTAGCCCAGCGATCCAGCCCAAACAGGCTGTAAACAGGTTCCTCCTGCGGCGGGCTGCTGGAACCGTTGTCGAGTGAAGCCGTGTCTTCAGCAAGAGGTGCGGAGACGGGGATGATGACTGCGGCGTCTGCTGCATCTGCAGGGTCGAGAGCGCAGCGTAATATACTTGATGCATGGGAGCTTGATGCATGGGAAGACAGCGAGGGGGTGGGGTAATAATGCGCCATCGTGTGCGGGAGGCAGTTGCTGGTTTTTGGTCAAGTTGTTTGAAAGACGTGCTGTTGACCGGAACGAGCTGCGGCGTGACCGAGATGGGCTTGAGGAGAGGCAGCGAGCAAGCCCCATGTGAGCTCAGTAGGCAAAGCTCTGCCCGTGGTGGATGGTAGCATCATACAGAGCTTGAGGTGAGATATCGCCACGAGAGATGCGAAAAATGTTTGGCTGAGATCGGCAGTCATGCCGCTCAGAGCTTGGCCCCGTCGATCTCAACAGGACCTCACAATCATATTGTACAGACGAAAACGGCTAATCTCGCCACAACAAAGTCTCAAACTCTCAAGATCACATTTGGGCTGGTTGGTGGCATAGTAACGATTACCAAATCGGGTCTGAAGCTTGTCACGAAGTGATGGCCGCCACCATACGACAGGACTCTCCATGCAGGAGTGCAATGCTGTTAAGGTACGAGTGTGATAACTTACTGGAGCAAACTTGAGTAGAATTTCTTATTTTTGTTTCATTTCCTCTACAGCTGAAATGCACAGATGGTGGGTATGCTAACAGCACAATTAAGCTGAGAATAAAAATTCTGTCCCGGAGACTTTGATCTAAATGATAATTCAAGTGTATCTGTCACTTGAAGCCAAAGCAAATGGGCGCCTGGAACCTCAGGCGAATTAGGCGGCTGGGAAGTGGATTACATAAGGAAATAACATTGCACAACGCGTCTCACAAGAGTCTCCACATCCGCCAGAGGTGATTTGTGGCCACTGGACCACCTTTAAAATAATATTAGGCTTTGCAATGGCATATTCAGAACAGATTTAGAGGACATTCCACTCTTAGACTTTGAGCTGAAAGCTTGAAAGTAGCAGTAACGAGACGAAGCGTCCAAAATGGGATTTGGATAGGGCCAAATAAGTACAAAGTGCACACATTTGGAACCGCGGTTGCGCACTTCTCAACCCCACGCTTTTGATCATCGTGACACGGTCACGTTACTTCTAATTTGTCTCCGGCAGGCCAGCGGGTCAAGGCGGATTCGGCTTTCCCTCGTTCTACGGTAGCCGCGGGACGACGGCCCCCATCAACTGACCAAGGAATCCTTTCCGATTCGTCCAGAAGGCATTATCGAGTCTCCGTTCACATGTATCGTTCCTATATCGGCCCGGGTGGGAGTCTTGCAGAGTGGCACATCCACATCGCTGGATCCTCCTTCTTAACTCTCAGATGGAGTCTCCGATGGCCCTCCCCGCTCGACTATTAACGGCAGTGTATCCTTAGGTGAGTTCCAGTGGTCCTGGCCACAGCCAGCCCTTCACGTTATGCGGTTTTATGTCGGCGACTGACCTCATATTTCTCCGTGGTCAACGGTTACTTCTAGATTCGAGCATCCCTTCCATTATCTCTTTGACCTCTGTCAGAGACATTCGTTTTGTGTTCGCAGCATTGTATTAATGAAATACATTGTCCTCCAGGCATCCTCCAATTCTTCTGTCCTCCTGCCGTATCTGCCAAGATTTCTGTAAGATTGTCGATAATTGGCACTGCACACTGCTGATCCATTATTCTGTACCAGTCTTCAGCCTCGGGTGCTTCCATTTCACTGGCTACAACGTCGCAGGCCTCGGTATCTTCGGTACCATCTATGCCACTCTCGGTGTCGTCACCACCAATCAAAACTGCTTCACACATAAAGACAGCGCCCGATAGTGCCCCTACTGCATCTCAGCCTATAAAGGTGCCGAAGAGTGTTATCCCACATATTTCTCAGTCAACCGAGGACACTCTTTCGATGCCTACGTGCGTACTCCTCCCCGTTCATTTTGCACACCCTTCTCATTTTATGATAAATTACAAGTGTATCATCCCATTCCACTGAAAACGCCGCTGTCACCTCCGGAGCTTCGGCTGCTGGATCCAGCTCCAGCGTGGGAAGAGCCCCGACGACTCGATCTAGCACCCAAGGAAAAACCAGTGGAGCGTCGACTGCGAGAGGAGGCACTGCCAACTCAGGTGGGACTAAAAGCGCGGCCGCACCTCCTGCTAGCCTGTCTGGCCATGACACGTCTACGAGCGGTGCCGTAAATAGTCCAAAAACATCCTTTACAGGTACAACTACCAGTACGATCACGGATGCCCCGGAATCCACGCTCTCGAAACCCAGTTTTATCCCCACGGTGATTAATGGGAAGACATCGTTTTCTGCCCCGCCTCTGGTGACGGTGCTTTCGACGTCCAGGGAGTCGAATGGCTCGTTCGTCACATTCACCCACGTTGTCGCCAACCCAACGGGTTTCGACCAGGCCGTCAGTGGCGGCTCCTCGTGAGTTCAAGTTCAGACAACCCACCTTTTTTCAGCTTCCTCACCGTCCCTCCTATATTTCTCCAAAGTGAAGGAGCCGTTGCTGGAGTGTTCGTCGTTATAGGAGCAATTTTCACTTGTATTGTCGCGTTCGGGGTATTCTATCTATGTCGCCGACGTCGACGCGCAAGGGAGCGCCATCGGAGCTGGCTCGTCAGCGTCAACCGACCGCGTCCGATGGCAGAGGAACCACAAGATCCATTCGATGACCCTCAAGTGGCTCCCAGCCCCCCGATCCGCGTAGTCCCCAAGTATGGCCATGATTCACAACCTCAGACACCGCTGCACGAGAAGTCTACCGAAGGTCTAGGTCTCTATCAGGACACGCCGACTCGCCACTTCGACAATCAAGTGGATAGGCAGCGGCCGTACAGTAGAATGGAGAGCGAGGAGAATCATGAGATGGGCGAGATCGGACTCGCGATCTCTGCGAACCAGTCCAAGCCCTCGTTGGCGCAGTCAAGCCCGTCCATTTATCCGCCATCTTTACCGCCGGTCAACGACGACCCCCCTTTCATAGAAGAGGAAGTCCGGCAGCAAACCCAGAGGTACAGCGATTCTTCAGTGGCCCCGCCACGGCCGCGTCGTTCGCATCTGAGGGACGCGGTGTTCAAGCCGCAGCTCATCACCCCTCCTTCCTCGGTTTCATCACATAGGTCTGTCTCTGATTATGCGAGCCCTTGGGCTTTGAACCCTATGGACGACGGAGAAGCACCTCAGCCTCAGTACGGCCACCGACAGCTTCACGACATTATTGGAAGACAAACTCTGTTGGACGTATGTGTCTTTGCAGCGCTATGTTGCCGACACCTGACACTTGAGTTTAGATTCGGCATCAACACCAGGATGAGGCTGGCATTAAAACGGCGAGGCTGAGGTGATAAAGACCTAGACTGGGTAGGCACGACAAATCTGCCGTTATGTATTATTACCACTCTGTAACATCTCTGTACACATTGACACACGATAAATCCACGACTTTCTTATGACATCGCTGTATTCACTATTTCAAGGCGGACAGGCGACTTGTGTCGGTTACAAAACCGTAGGCCTGTTCAGAACAAAATAAGAATACTCTTCATAACGGATAAGGTGGCACTTGCATTGCCCGCATTGTAGACTACGTTCTCAAATCCTCCCGCCGGTGACGTGGTCGCCGTGGCATCTTCCACCAGGACACAATCATATCCCCGGTAGTACGCACTATAAAACGTCAGCGTTGACTCACAGCAAAACGACAGGGACGCATTCACTCGACCAGTGTACCCAAAACGCACTGGCTGCATTCAGCAACTGTATAGACAGTACCAAGTACGGCCCCACCTGATCGGCATTAACACCAGCGAACAAGAGAGTCGTCAGCCCGTTCTCCTGCAGGAACAGATCCAAAGCACTCTGATATCCCCAGAGGCCGCTCATACTGCGGAAAGCGTAAGACGTCGACCCCGTCGTTCCTCTGATAAGAAAGCAGGGCACCGGTTTTTGTGGATCCAAAAGTCAGTTCCGGCATCTTTGCCCTTGAGATACTCCGCCTGGAGAGGGCCGTACAGCTCAGAGTTATTGGTGTCGCGTATAAGCAGTCTCCCGAAACCGCCAGGGATCTCGGCGCCGAAACCGCCCCGCCCGCTCTTCATGAACCCACGCACGAGTGACGGTGGGATTGTCTGCAGTTCGTGGTCGGTCAGACCCCAGTTTCTGTGAGAGCAGTCAGGCCGATTGGGTCGCACTGCGTGGTATGGTATACCAACACCCAGAGGATCTTGACTCCCGCGTCGCGCAATACAGGGACGGCCGTCAGGAGCGGGTCGACGCACTTGAGCCCGGACGGGTGGTCCCGCAAATCGGGGTGCAGGAAAAAGCTTCCAGCAAAAAAGCACAAGTCAGTGACCATGAGATATCTCAAGGGAAACGCGCATCACTTCTGCATGTCGATCACCACGAGCGCCGTCGCGTCCCGCTTCACGCGCAGTGTGCGCTCACCATCGACGGGGATGTCCAGCAGGTCGGGCGTCGGCGCCGGGGCGTCCGCCTGCGCGTCCCCAGGCGGGAGGTGGCGGGTGCGCGAGACGTCGACGAGCCCAGAGGGGTACTCGGTCCAGAAGCCCTGCGGTGTCGCGGCGCCGCCATACTCGATCGCGGTCTCAACGCGGGGGCGGGCAACCATTCCGAGGATGGGCGTGTCGTGCAGCGGGGGCATAAGCAGGGGCGAGAGGGTACGGAAGCTGCGCCATTCTTGACGTGTAGGAATTGTGTGGGAACGACATAGCTGAGAAGCGGGAGCGGGCACCCGAGACTTGTTATCCGTCCTATCAGAGGCCCAGAGCTGAGAGAGTACAGATGGTGCGATGCATTGTGATAATCTAAGTATGCAAGGGGGGGATTATGTTACACTACGATAAGTGATGTGTCGTGAAGCGTTTCTAACGATCGTGTCTCGTCGTAGTAATATAGTGTCCTGGCCATGTCCGTGAGGCGAGATAAGTAAATAAAATCAGCAACCACGCCTAAGACTCTCGCGAGATCTGGCTCGCGCCGTCAGGAATATTTCGAACCTGCAATAGTTAGCCAGTAGCGAGAAAGAGGAGCGATCACGTTACCCCGAGGACGCGTCTGGAGTAATCCTCGTCGTCGCGGATATCGCTATTGCGAAGGTCGGGGTTTAGTCGTTCGTCGCCAGCGCTTTCCACAGAGTATACGGAAGAGGCAGAGCTCCGACGACGGTTCTGCGGTGGCGGGCTGGAAAGAATCGGTACAGGGACAGGAGATCGTCTATCTGACACTCGGTTTGGGTTGCGGGGCGGAGGCGTAGGTGGCTCTGGGCGCGCGCCTGATGGGGCAGGGGATACCGGCGACATTCGGTTGAACGAAGAAAGCAGAGGTTCGTAGCTTCCGGCACTCTGCGATGCGGAGTGATTAGCACGATGATCGGGCCCACTACTACTGATATCACGGTAGGGTTCAAAGGCGCTGGGAGGTGGACTATGTGCCCGAGCAGGAACATAGCCGTCTCTCGGAGCGGCAGCGTCGTAATCGTGATAAGGGTTGAAGGCCTCCTGCATGGTATCGTCTTGCCCAGGGGAGTCGTGATATCCGGAGGTCCTGCCAGCGCTAGGAAGAGAGGTATTTGTTCCCAAGGCCAGTGCAGAGGACGACCGCATTTCCATGTCGGGAGATGCAAAAGCCCTGGACTTTCTTGAGCCGTTTCCAAGGTCATCATCCTCATCCAGTGGTGTCCGGTGGAAACCAGCAGCAGCCAGCGTTGCTGAAACGGCTGTGTCATGCGCTAGTAGACGATTGCGACGCCGACGTCGAAGCCAGAACAAGACCCAAAGCACTATTGCTGCGGCAGCGAGACCGACCAGGACGAACACTCCGGCTACTGCCCCGGTATTTTGAAAAAAACTAGCACGGAAATGAGCAGAAGGTCCGAGGGTATGGAGGAAGCTTACGATGAAGTGCCTGAGCCGGCGTCCGAGCCCAGGGTTGGATTGACTTTGACTTCTGTTGTTGTGATGAGCCCACCATTACTGGTGAGGGTGACAACGGAAGTAATTTCTGCTGGAGCGCTCGTGGTGACATGTCCCTGGGCGTCCGTTGTCGTCACAAATACAGTGCTTGCCAGGGTGCCCCTGCAGTCAAGGTCAGAGAAACGGCAGCTGGCAAGGAAGAGAAAATCCACAGTGGGCTGGTGCCTGTTTCGGATGAAGTTTGGCGCGGACCCGGGTTGGAGGACGATGCACTCGTGTTTTGGTTTATCGAGGTTTCAGACGAGGATGTGCTGGTGGAGGTGGACTTCGTAGACGTAGAAGTGGATGACGAAGTGGTTGACGACGAACTTGTCGTTGAGGATGAAGTGACCGAGCTTGACTGTGGAGATGAACTTGACGAGGGAGAAGACGAAGAGGCGGACGGTGGATCTGAGGAAGTCATGGAGGAAGAAACGGGCGTTGAGAGCGACACAGAGAGAGATGCGCTCTCTGTTGAGGTTGAGGCACTGATGGCGACAACTAAACGTCAGGATGTCCTATTTGTGGTGCGGCGACTAGCTCACGGCGTGGGAGTGGTCGCAGAGTCAAGCGAGGTGGCAGCCGTTGCCGCCGACGTGGGCGCCGAGGATGAATTAGACGACATGGGGCGAGCGGGAAAAAAGAAAGAAACGGAGAATAGTTAGTTGAAAGTGATTACTGACAAGACATGAGCAAGAACGAGATAGGGAGCAAGGGCAGGGGCCGCCGCAGGGCAGGGATAGAAAGGGAATACGGATTGCACCTTGAGACTGTCGCTTGGGCGTGTTCATGGCATGGCCTGCGCAAATGGCAATGCGCAACAACGGTTGAGTTGAGGGCTATGTGGTTGAGAGGCGCTATTGACGTCTGTGTCATTCCAACGGCGACTCCGACTCGGCAGCAAAACGTACTCGGCGCTACTTTGACTCGGCGTTTCTCTCCTCTTGCCATGATCCTCCCCACTTACAAGCCCCAGCCGTCCCAGGACGAGATGCCGTTTTCGGGGCCCTCCACTGCACCACCGCCGTTCCAAGACGAGCCCACGGATCTGTTAATCGATTTTTCCGACACGTCGGAGGCTATTCCTGGGCCTGGCGGCGAAGAACCGCCGCCTGTCTTCGCCCCGTACGAGGCAGAGTGCTTCAACACAGGCTCGGGCAATATCGTCTCCCATGATCCTCATCTTAATACCGACGGCGGTGCGTCACTTCCTTATACGTACGAGCTTAATACAAAGTTTTTTGCATTGTTAGAGGCACTCTACCGCTTCCTACTGTCCCAGGCCACCACTCACCCCGCCCTTCGGCTTCACTGTCGCGGCACCCACACCGAGACGCGCTATCGCCATGTTACGCACCGCACATCGGATGGGCGAACACAGACGCGGAGGGAAAGCTACACCGAGACTGTCGTCGACTTTGACTTCTATATCGATGCCAGCAACTTCCCCGGACCGATCCACTGGTCCGTCGCGGACTCGGAGCCCGCGTACCGTGGCGGAATGGTTCGCGAGGTCGAGACCGACGAGGGCAAGCGGAAAGCTTCCCGTGCGGAGATTAAGACCTTTAAGGGCTGGGTGGAGGACCGCACAGCCCGCGGTCTGCCGCCTTGGATGTCCAGCGTAGATGGATGGGTGGAGGGCGTCTCCCTCGATGCGAATGTATTAAAGTCTTCCAGAACACTGCGCCAATGGGCGGACGAATACTGGCACGTCATTCTATTGCCCGTTGTCTTGTCCAAGTTTGTAACCTTCTCCGCTGCAGCGCAAGCCCTAAGTATTTGAAAGAGTTTACCTACGAAAAAGTAATCCTCTTTGTTTCCCTCCCTTTCTAACATGTCTAAGGCTTAGCACCCCAGGTCGTATACGGCTGGAACCTCCGTCAACTCGAGAACGCCATCCGCGCCACCATCGTCGCGACGCCCTACGGCGGTCACGTCGATGTTAAATTTGCGACCTCCGCATCGAAGGTGTACATTCGTCCCGACAACAGGCTCTCGCGCATGCTGTCCAACAAGTGGCTCAAGTTCCTCTCCATCATCCTGCTCATCTTCCCCTTCATCTGGCTGTTCAAGCGGTTCCACTCGCGTGGCGGCGGCGCGTGGACCGTGTGTGGCGGTGCGTATGCGCTGAAGAGCTGGGTTCCTGTGACGGAGCCGCTCGCCAAGGACATCTCCGTGCTGATGGGCCCGCCGCCTGCGGTGGAGCTTGTGAACGACCGGAGCGTGGTCACGACGTCTGCTCGGACGTGCCGGCTCTCTGGTATCCGAGAAGGAGGTATACTGTTGGTTTTTCATCTGTGCCGCCGACCCACTGACATTGTCGAAGAATGGTTCCGGACGTGGCAACCCACGATCATGCGTGCAGTGACCACCCGCTACCAGTCGTCGACCCCCCTGTACACCACCACCGAACAAGGAGTCCCTTCTGCGTCCATCTTGGATGGCTACTAGTCTCCACCCATCTCAGTCCTTTATATATATATCAACTATGTAAATTAGAAATACCTTGCTGTTCGCGAGTATACCCCCGCCGTTCTGAGAAGCACACAATTCATTAGTGGATTTATGGCGAAAGGAAAGAATAATGACAGTTTAATAAGTACACTACTTTCTCGGAACTATCCTGTTATGCATTTTACATGAAGAAAAGAGGTATATACCACGCGTCCTGTGAGCACACATACTACGCCGTGGCCGCAGGGGAAGCGCTGTCTATGAGGTCCGTTGTGGAGTTACCCGGCAGTTCAACGACCAGCCGCGGCGCCCCATTATCGAGGCCCGCCGGGTGCAGATCGTGCTGCGGCGTGTCGCCCTCGGTCCCCGTGAGCTCCGCGCCCTCGAGCAGCGCGAGCGCGGTCTCGAAGAACCACATATTCTTCTTAACGAAGTGCACGACGACGGTGCCCCCGACGCGATGCCCCTGGTACCGCGTCTTGCGCCCCTCCCGGCGCGCCCACGCGTATTCGGGTGTCTTCGGGCTCCCTGCGATGTCTGCGTCAGCTTCGGCGACACGGAAAAAGTGGTAGGGTCAAGCGTACCTTCACGCAGTGTCGACATCTCGCTGCCCTCCACGAGCGCTTCCACGCTCTGTGGGATGGAGAGGTCCGGCACAGGCGGCACGTACCGCACACCAAACGTCGATACGCTCGAGTACGCCCAGTCCGACGGCGTGGGCGTGCCGCCGACCGTGCTGCTGTTGAGCACGTCCTGCAGCGCCTTGTCCGGGTACGGCACGAGGCTGTTCTTCACGCGTGTCACCTCCGAGGGGAAGAGGAATCCATGCGTGTAGCTGAGGTGGTCATTTATCGTCAGCATTTTGGATCGGGACTGGGTGGGACGACCTACACGGTGCCCGACTTCGGGTGGTTGTAAATCCAACACCGCTCGCTCGTCCAGCGCACCTCGGACGCGCGCGGGTGCATTTTCATCCACTTCGCGGTCTGCTTGTCTTCTGCGCCCTTGGTGAGGCCCTTCACCGCGTCGTCCTTAGCTACCCAGTCGACTAGGCTCCAGCTCAGTCCGTACAGCTCACCGGCCATGAACCGGTGTAGCCTGTTGGTGACCAGGTAGCCCCAATAGATCAGTGGATCCCCTGACGCCAAGGACGTGTCTTGCGGGAGCGCACGGACGGTGGAGGTGTTCGCTCTCTCGGTCGAGGTGGAAGAATAGAGCGAGCTGTAGACGGAAGACAGGGACGGGGAGACAGACGCCTGCGGGTCTGCGTGCAGTTCGAGGCGGAGCCGGGCCTCCAGCTCTGCGAGCATGACGAAGGAGTCGTCGTCCATCTTGATAACGTAGTCTGGGCGGACCCACGGCTTGGGGACTCTGCCAATAACCTGATCCTGCCGGGCCTGGATCGAGTCGTGCGGTGCGAGCGACGGGGGTGGGGAGGTGTAGTTGGAATACGAGAACCGACGGGACGAAGGGAGACCAGTCTCGGAGTAGACAGGTGGGACCCAGGCATTGATCGAGGCCCATGAGAAGAATGTGTGTGTCTTACCGCCGTTCATGTTCTCCGCAGTAGGCAAGATGATAATGTCATTGTACGCTGTGATGTGGTCGGCGGCGTCTCACATGCAGAGTGGGTGTTTTACGTACTCTCCATCTCCAGCCTGATTCGGCGGTCCCAGTCTTTCCGCGGCTCGCCCATGACGAATCGCACGATTGTCCTGGACGTGCCCCAACCACCATCTCCATCGCCGGCACCGTTCCGGCTACGCGCGTGGTTGGCCCAGGTGGACCGCACGAGGGAGCGGCGCTCGTAGCCCGAGTCGATCGAAAACACACCGACTAGAACGCCAGCAGGGGGCATGGCATCCAACTCCCGTGTAGGGAATGGAGGGGTTGCAGAGCAGTAGGCGCGCCATGGCAGGGGGTCCTTATCAGGATTGAGAATGTACATTAGTAGCAGAGTAATAAATATAGCGAAGACGGAGAGTAAGATGAGGGTGAGAATCTGCACGGTCTGTCAGCGCTTGTGCATCGGGGAGAGTGATGCTCACAATGGTGATGGGCTGGCGCGGAAAGAATGGGTGACGCAGGATCCATCTCGACCATTTTTTGAGAGACGTCACGATGCGACCATGGCGTTTCCGCCTGCGGCGAGAGATGGTCCACCACTTGCGTCGGTCGTCAATCCACCAAGAGCGGCGGTTTGCGCGCAGGAGGGGCGAAGTAGTCTCGCTGTCGGTGTCGGAGGTGGACGACGAGGCGGCGGAGGTGCGGAACTGGGGCAGCGGGGACGCGGAGCGCGAAGGGATGGGGGTGGTTGCGGCGGAGGAGTTGATGGACGAGCGACCGGACTGGACTGCGGACGGGAAGAGAAAGTTTGAGCGAGGGGACGAGGCGACAGAGCCCGTTGTCCGCGACTTGGCGGGCCTGTACGTGCGGGCGGTGTCGGCCGAGTCTGTGCTGGACGAGCTGTCGTAGTCCTCGAGACGGGCGGCCATGGCGCGCAGAGGCGGAGAACAGCCTGTGGCACTGTAGTGTATTTGCTCAAGTTTGTCGGGGTAAGAAACGTGATCAAGTCAATCAATTTCCGTTTGCGGAATGATCACAACTCGAATCCTACATATCTGCAGTCTCCTACCCAACCGCACGTTACGGGGTTGGCGATTCTCAGTGGCAGTCGAAATCTCGGTAGGAATGCTTGAGTAATGATGATGACAATTCAGTGATGGCCCATCAATTCATCACATCTAGAACACATTTCATACTCCGAACTCTTATTTTTTCCAACCCCTCCACGGCGGTTGGATAAGATAAGCGGCTAGCACGAGCCGAGGGATAGGGGTGAGGCCACGAAACGTAGGATTCAGGTGAATTCTCTGTAGGCTCAACCACTCATCTGCCTGCGGCAGGCTGCGTGGAGGCAACTGGGGGGTCATGTTTTGCGCCGGCGCAAGGGGGAAATGACCGAGGGCAAGACGAATGGGCTCTGAGCGCCCGGAGAGACTCCTGGGGGAGATGGCAAAGTGTACCAAAGGTGCGGAGCCAACTCTACCACCCGGAGCATAAGCTCACCAACAGTTGGTGACATGCCTGTGGCGCGCCGCCAGCTTACCCCACAGGAGCTGGAGCGCGGGATGCGGAATGGTAGTAGCAAGAAATGTATTAGTAGTAAGAGGGACAAGGAAATTGTAAGGAAGGTATTGCTAAACGGTAAGAAACTAGAGGGCCTCATCCCTGTTGTAGATGGCGATCCCGTTGGCGACACGAAAAGCCTCAAAGGCTTGAGCGATGTCCACTAGTTTCTGCTGGTTGTAAGCCTTTCCGATATTCATCAGGACGATGTGCTCGATCTTTTGCCAGTAAAGTAAGAAAGCGAGGGAGGTCCAGCCCCCCAGCACCACCACGATATCACATGGGACACCTGCGAGGAGGAGCTCAGTGGAGCCGCCAATACAGAAACTATCACAGGGGGCATTCTCCCGCGCTTACGGGCCCGTAAGCGAGACACGCTTACAGCGGGCGGGTTATGGGCCGGTTTTACGCCCTTCTCTCGCTGTCACCAGGTTTTTCCCAGGTTGATCACAGCTCATTGGTTGATTGCCTCCGGCGGCCCTCCGCGTGAAAGCGGCGGCATTTTGCGATCAGTTGATACAGGTCTCAACGTGCCAGTGGGATATCGATCAACATATCTTGAACAGCTATTCTGCTGCGGTTGAACTGCGGTTGAACCTGTGTTATTATGAGACTGGGGGAGTTGTGAGTCCCCTTCTAGTATACCCAAAGACCCTTGTGCAATTTTTATGTGGGCCGACGACAGGCATAACAGCAGGGCTATCTGATCGCTATCTTCTTAATTGTTGGTAACCATTCCCCGCGCGGCGTTGGTTCTTTCACTTCCATCTGTCAATCATTTATTCCAGAGACATAACCTTGTTCATCTGCTCATCTATGCTTCTTCGTTATCTGCCTTAAGAACCTTGAAGAGGGCGGGTTTTGAGATGAACAGCTCCCTCGGAGTCCCTCCGCCCATGGCACGAAAGTCCATCTGTGTCTGCTCCCAATGCAGTGTACATCAAGTGGTGAAAAACGGCCACAGCTTTCCGGGAAGGGAGGTCAGTACTCAAACACGCCAACGGCACGAGCAGGAGGAAGCGGCCACACAGGCAATGTCTTCAGCGGGCATACTCCCAACTCCTGCCGTCACCGAAGAGCCCCCGCCACCCGAGCCGCAGCACCCTCTTCCCAGCCCCACAGCATTCCAGGAAGGTCAGAATACTTGAAAATATTCCCCTCTACAGATTATTTATAGTAAACCTTCGGCATAGCTCTGGCCCCGGTCATCGGGTTGTGCAAAACTCTTGCTGCTTGGCTCAACCTCCACGTCGGGATCAGTCGTGATAACTCGGGAATTTTTCTGAAAGCTTTGGGGTTCATCTTGGGCACAACAATTAGCATCATCTTCAGGGTCTTTCGTACTGCGGGCTTTGGTGTGGATCCTCCTACTGTGCATGTTCCTCGGGATATCCGGACTGTCTACCAGGATGGACTGGAACCACAAATTGACCGCACTCCTTGTTGTTCAACTTGTTACAAGCCATATTCTCTAGATGATCTTCCTGAGTTCTGCACCTGGAGGAAATCTCCGAAGTCCTATCCCTGTGGTACTGCACTGTGGAAGGAGGTTCATCATCGGGATGGAACTAGCAAACTTGTCCCCAAGTGCTTGTATGCCACCCAGTCATTTGAATCCTGGCTCCAATTCTTTTTGTCTCGGCCGCAGATCGAGGAGCATCTGGAGCAAACATTCCAGCGAGACCAAAATCGGCAGCATATGCCACTGCCCGAGATCATGCGGGATATTCAGGATAGCCCGGCATGGCGCAACCTGGGAAACTTTGTTCTGACTCGATACCATCTGGTGTTCGGGTATTACATAGACTGGTTTAATCCATTCACAAACAAAATTGCCGGTATGTTTTCTCTCAATTCGTGGGGAACCAAACTGATCCTAGTATTCAAGGTCCCAATGTTTCATGTGGTGCAATCATCATGTATTGCCTCAATCTTCCAATTGAAGTGCGATTCCTTCTCGAGAACATTTTTTTCCTTGGCATGGTCCCGATTGGCCTGCCGGATGTTTGGACGACGGCCCATATTCTTCTTGCGTTTGCCCAAGTAATGAAGGAGTTTGCAGCACCTGGGAAGAATCTTCCAACCCACAGAAAACCCCTTGGTGTTCCTGTAGCTGCACGAATGGTGCCGGTCATTGCCGATCTACAGGCAATCCGCAAGGTCACTGGCTATATGGCTGTGAATGCCACACTCTTCTGCAACTGGTGCCTTCTGAAGCTCAGCGACATTGAGGATCTTGACTACAAATCCTGGGAACTCAGGCAAAGTCAGACCGTGGCAGCACAGGCAAGGGCCTGGTTTGCAGCAGTGACCGTAAAACTTAAAACGGAACTTGCTAAAGCCTCTGGAGTCCGATGGTCACCCATGCACGATATCCCGAAGTGGGACCCTGTCCTTCATATTGTCCTGGGTTGGATGCACAACTGGCTGGAAGGAATCCTCATGCGTCATATGCGGGTATATTTGGGCATCGGTCGGCCGAAAAAGGGGGAGAAAGATCTTACAGGGCTCGGTGATCTGGACGATATGGAGGGCCCAGTCAGTGGTTCAGAAATGTCTGAATCTGGGAGTGAACTGGAAGAGTTGGAACAAGAGCAAGCTGCACAAGATCCTGACAGTGATATGCCAGACTATTCCAGCGAACGCTCCACCACCCCCACGCAAGCAACCTACATGGGCTTGGGACAGGACCTCGATGAGGATGACGAGGAGGATGATGACTTCCTTGATTTTGACGCCCCTGGAATGTTCAATTTCACTCCAGCTGAGTTGGGCAGCATCCGCAGTTGCATCAAGAACGTCTCTCTTCCAACATGGGTCGCTCGACCACCAGCAAATCTCGGTGAACCCAAGCATGGCAAGCTCAAAGCATATGAATATCTGATCCTCTTCACTGTCATCTTCCCCTTGATACTCCCGGAACTCTGGTGGAACAAGGGAAATGTCGAGCTAGCCCTGCTGCAGAACTTCCATCACCTGATCGCCTGCACAAATATTGTTGCCTCATATTCAACCTCCAATGCACAAGGGGAAGAGTTCACCAGCCACTACGTCAAATACCGAGAGGCTTTAGGACGCCTGTTCCCAGTGAACTTCCACTCTGTTCCAAATCAACATCTTGCCATGCATTACGAGCCACTTTTCAAGTTCTGGGGCCCCATGGCCCCATTGAGCGAGTTTCTTGGCGAGCGAATGAATGGAATGCTACAGCAAGTGAAAACCAATCGCCACGAGGGTAAGTTTATTTCCCTGTTCAATTTGTGCTTCATAAACTCATGAAACAAACAGATGACATGCCACTTACAATGCTGCGACAACTCGCTCGCCGGTGCCGGTTGGATGCTAAGCTCGGTGACCAACTGGCCGATGTTGGGCCCGAAGGTGACCTGGCACGCATTCTTCAACCAGATGCCACTGCCCGCACCAAAGAGGCTGCCCCGCTATCAGAGCTCGAGGTTGCCAAAATCCTCTCGCTTGCGGTGGACCTGAATGAGGATGATTACCAAATGCTCTTGCATTACCAGAACTCCCAAGGTCAAGCATGGCGTGACTGTAAACAGCTGCCCCATCCGCAGGATGCTCTGATCCTCCCCCGTGTGCCTTACGGCCGAACGAGTTCAAGCTGGGCGATCAGGTCTTCAGTCGGGCAAGGTCCACCAAGGGAAGCAGTGCGATCCAATTCAGGGATCCACTCACCAATGCCCTTTTCACAGGGAATATCGATGAGATATGGCAGTTGCCCCTTGAAAGCCACTTACAAACCTTCATCATGGTCGAAACACACAAGCTATTTCCCGCTGCTGCATTAGCGAAGACACCGTATCCTACCTTCCCTTTGCTGCAAACAACGGTGGTGCACGCAGCTCGATCTAACCAGTTCCGCATCATTGAACCCCGCCACATTGTCACTCACCTGACGGTTCACAAAAGACCCAAGGGAACATATGGACTCAAGCATCCGATCCTGACTATCTGCTGGGCTCTGGATCGTGGACGGCGGATCTAACACCCATAGGAACAATGGGGGGAGGGGGGCCTACGGGACAGCTCAGACGGCGGAGCGAGGAAAAGCGAGGGCGTGCAGGATGCGGTAGGTATGTGCACATAGCGGATATCTATGTACGTGTGGTAGCGGGGCACGTATGTAGTATGTAGACGATGATGCATGTAGGCGTGAGATCCGAAAGAAAAATGAATCAGCAGTTGTGTAGCGCAGTCAGGAGGGAGGAAACGGGAGCACCCGACACGTCCCTCAATGTTCGCATCCCCCTCCTTCTCCCGTGCCCCCCAGCCCGCCCACCACACGACACTGTACACGCTGTCGCGAGGCGCCACAGCAGCGCGCCACTGCGCCCGTCTCAGATGCGCGGAAGCGCGTTGAGCGCACCGGCCGTCGGAGGGCGAGAGCGCGACAGAGGTGATGCCCGCGTCGGGTGGCTTGGCGGCGTTCGCGCGGTGGTTGGAGGAGGCTCACACCTCTGCCGCACGCGTGCTGGCTGGGGCAAGAGGGGCACCCGTTTGCGTCGTCGTGCCGCGCGGCGGATCGGTGTCGTCGCCTTCCGCGCGTAGTGCGGGCTCTTGGGCGGCGGCGCGGGCCCGGGTGTCGGCGGCGGCTCGACGAGCGTGGCGCTGCTGCCGCCGCCCACCCCGTCGACCGACCCTGACCCCGCCCCGTGCCGGCGCTCCAGCGTGCGCACGAGCGCGGCGTGCTCGCGAGCGCGCCCACCCGCTCCCCCGCCTGGTCCACGAGCGCATCCGCGTGCTCGACCCGGAGCGCGGCCCCGCGCAGCTGCGCCTCGCGCTGCGTCGCGAGCAGCGTCGCGCCGCGGAGCGCGTCCTCCGTGAGCGAGAGCTTCGCGGAGGGGCGGCGCAGGGAGAGCTGCCGCCGCCCACCCCGTCGACCGACCCCGACCCTGCCCCGCGCCGGCGCTCCAGCGTGCGCACGAGCGCGGCGTACTCGCCCGCCACGCGCTCGAGCAGCCGGCCCTCCTCGCGCGCCTGCGCGAGCGCCACCTCGAGCGCGCCCGCCCGCTCCCCCGCCCGCTCCACGAGCGCATTCTGCTCGACCCGGAGCGCGGCCCCGCGCAGCTGCGCCTCGCGCTGCGTCGCGCGCAGCGTCGCGCCGTGGAGCGCTTCCTCCGTGAGCGAGAGCTTCGCGGAGAGTCGCCGGCGTCGGTCGGGCGTCATGCCGTCCCACGCTGGTCGCCCGCCGAGCCGCTCCGCTTGACGCGCTTGCCGTTGTGCGATCAGGGCCGGCGCATGCGCCTGCGCTGCTCGGGTGCAGGTGCGCCGCGTCCGCGAAGGGGCCCGTCGACGCCCTTGATGCGCAAGGCGCCCGCGTTGGGGCACACCGCTGCCCGCCATTCCAGTGGCCCGCAGGGGCGACGGAGTACGTCGTCGTGCGGTCGCCCGCACGCGAGGGCGACGGCAGCGCGGGGACGGGCAGTGCGACATCGTCGTCGTAGGTCGACGCAGTGTGGAAGGCGCGGCCAGTGCGCGAGTACGTTGAGGAGATGCTCGCGTGCGGGTGCGCCGCGTCCGAGAAGGGGCGCGCGCCGACGCCGACGCCGCGCTGGAGCCACGGGACGTGGGCGGAAGGTCCTTCTGGCTGGCGTCGATGCTGCCGCCGCGCACGCTCGCCTTCTCGCCCATGACGACGGGCTCGCCCTCGACGGCGGGTGGCTGGATCACGGTGGGCGCCGCACCCGACCTAGAACACTCCAGGAGCACGGCGACGGCGGGCGCCGGTGTGCGGCGGGTACAGCGCGTGCAGGGGAGGAGGAGGGGGCCCCCCCTGTGCTTGGAGTCGCGCGACCACGAGGCAGCTGCGGCAGAATCAGGTGCGGCGCACCGCACCCGACCCGGTGAGCTCCCAGAGCACGGCGACGGCGAGCGCCAGGTTGCGGCGGGTACGACACGTGCGGGGGCAGAGAAGGATGGCCTCCAGAAACCGCGGGGGTTGCGGAGCCAGCGGCGCAGGGAACGAAACGGCCCAGTATGAAAAGTCATCTATGTATAGATAAAATGAGCGTAATCAGGGGGGAAAATGCACAGGCGGCATCAGGCAATAACGCACCATGCCGGGGAGGTAGGTGCCCGCGTGCGCGCAGCAGGAAGACGATAGCACGCCCCAGGCCGTAATCACGACACCGGCGGCCAGGGAGGCGGTGCTGAGTTGGGCTTGCGGGCTCTACAGAGTCCCCTACATCCCGTAGAGGGGCAGCAAGGCGGGTGGGAACTGGAGGGGCAAGGGGGCCCGGGTGCACCACAGGGAAGCAGGATTTTATTCGCGATATTGTAGCGGTTGCACAGCGAATTGGGTGGTGAAAAGGGCTGCCAGAGATGTATGAGGGGCTTGAGGGTCATTGCCTGTGGTGGCAGCCTATGGACGGAACGGGGAAGCGAGCAGGAGCGCGAGCGGTGGAGGGCGGAAGAGAGCCTGACATCGATGAGTCATACTTTGATGAGGCCAACTTTGGCGCCACGCCGGCGCCTAAACTTGAACCAAAGTTCAAACGGTTCAAACCAGACGCAGTACATGGGGCATACAATCATATTGGGCATAGGAGTGAGGAGACATAAAGGGGCATATGGAGGTCAGAGGTGCATGGTCCGAGTCAGCAGCAAAAAAACGGCGCAGAGATACGAAGAAAAAAAAGGAAGAAAATCAACAGTGGGAGAGGTACCTAGTCCATGGCCATCTCCTCCTCTGTTGGAATGTTGTACAATGCAAGGACATCATTCCCGTACTTCTCCATGAATGTGTCGTTGTCCATCGACCTCCAGTCGGAGTTGGAGTGAAACTCAATGAGGGGCAAAGCGACGCCGTGCTTGGCGTAGTCAAATCGGACGGAGGTGGGAAGGTCGTTGAAATATGCGGGGCTGAACCAGTCAACCGTGGTCTTCGAAGGGACGTGGAGCGATAGGTCAGATCGGACAGGGGCGTCGCGGGTCTAAGCTTGCGCACATGCTCCTGTTTCTTGCCTCTCTTCTTGCTGCCCTTGAATTTCAGGCGGCGAGCATCGAGGCTGCGGATGAACGCGGTGGCAGACTCGCTCCGTGGCCCGTCTGGCTCACCCTTGTTGTTGATCCAGTGGACGCGCCGAGGGCCCTCATCGTCGGAGCCCGACTCATCGTCAGAATGCGCCCTCGGCTCTTTAAGCATGGTGAGAACACGAGTCGGCTGCTTGTCGCTGATCGCGTA
This sequence comes from Mycena sp. CBHHK59/15, assembly GCA_029204085.1. NCBI lineage: Eukaryota > Fungi > Basidiomycota > Agaricomycetes > Agaricales > Mycenaceae > Mycena > Mycena sp. CBHHK59/15. The sequence continues at coordinate 395,505 of JARGXW010000049.1, forward strand.
TTGAAGACGGTCTGAACCAATCTAAAAATATTGTCAATGAGAGAGATATTTTGTCGCTACGATATCCATACCGTTTTCCGGCGTCTGCTGGTGTTATTGTCTGTCTTGTTCTCCAGGAGTCGGACCCCACCACGCTTGACCTTAGAGCGCATATAGTGGTATAGGAAGCTCTGGTAGATCTGAATAACGAGGGCGTCATTCTTGACGGCAGAGGGAGTCGGGGAGAGCAGCTTGTAGGCGAAACCACCGCAAACGATCTGGAAGGTCTGGACAAAGACGAGCTGGTGTATTTGGTTGTAGATCGTGTCCGGAGGGCTCATGAGATCGGGCAGGAAGTATTCCAGGCCGGCAGCGAGGACAGCGGTATACGTGAGGTTCAGGAAGGTCTCCCCGACGAGGAGGATACTGGCCGCGATGCTACAGCCCTCCGCAGCGTCCGCGTGGCATTAGCACGCAGGATGGCGACCATATCTGCGGCACCGACCTCCTCCGGGAGACGTTCGCCGCTGCGCAGTTTTGCCTCCAGCTCCTCCAGGAAGCCGGCCTGGTAGCGCTGCTCGAAGCGTGCCATATGATCGGCATCGGGCACAAGGGGGGGAACATCGGATCTGGTGATTCCGTATAGGATGTAGCCGTGGATATGAGCACATTCCTATGATTTTTTGTCAGACAAACGTTGCACAAAGAAAACTTTGGCTGTTGACGTACTTTGGTGCCCTTGAACTGTTCAGGGATCTTTGTTTTCCGCAACTGGTACGGCTTGGCCTTCGAAGGGGCAGCAGGACGACTCCTCTTCGCCCTGGACGGCGAGTCATCCAGCGGGGAGTCTCGATCTGAGGCGCGCCGTCTGTCACCAGCCCGAGGACCTGGATTTCCAGAGTCCGGCGAGTGAGTGTTTGGGCCGTTAGAGGGACCAGCTGAGGCATTCCTGCGGTGCTGAGACATTATAAGAAAGCAAGTTGTCGCGACAAAGAGAAAGAAAGGCGCGGTCGTTCCGATTCGATCATGATCAATACACGTTGTTGTGACGTAAATGCTGTCGGGCTTTTGAACAACGCTCAAGTCAGTGGGTCTCCAGCACGCAGACATACCTATGAATGGGTAATACCGAGTAGACTCACACTATTGAGCAATTTTGATTGAGCCTAACTACGGCGTAACACAATTGGAACTACAGAGGAACAGTGATTCAAGGCCTGTCCATCAATTTCCCACAGGCGCGTTCGAACAGGTCAGATGACCGTGAATGAGTTGCGTTACCTGCGCGGTGTGATCGCTAATGACACGTTGATGACACGCCTGAAACCAGCGAGATAACGGCGCAGGACAGGCCTGGACCCCGCTCGTTGTAAGCGTGTCTCGCTTACGGGGCCATAAGCGCGGGAGAATGCCCCCTGTGTATGGCCAAAGATGGCCAGTAGCTTAGCCTCCTTCTAGATGGGTAGGCAGCGTCACATGAACCACTCCTTGGTCATCGGGGACCAGTTGCCGCTGCTGGACTGGGAGGCGAAGAGGGGGGCATCAGCGGGAACGTGGTCATTGATACGCAGGTGGTTGTTGAGAGCCCTTGACGGACAGAGATTGTCGTTGCGGTCTGTTAGAGTGATCGTGCCACCGTGTTCTCGTGTGGACTTGGTCCAAGGGAGGGGAACAGCTGTGGCTGGTGTGGGGGAGCTGGGCCTAATGTATTTGATGAGGGCTCCACGTGAGGCATACTGCTGGCAAGCTCGACAGATGACATCTGTCTTCCCCCATCCAGGGTGCACTGTTAAGATCGTGCCAGGATTTGATGCCAGACATCCAGGACTTGACGGTGCCTCGGCTGACCATGCCGACAAAGTTTGCGCTGAAGGCGGTGAGAAGGAAATGGGATATGGGCATGTGTGTGTGCTCCGAGAGGTTGTGGTTGTCGCAGAACTGGTGAAAGCGCAATAAAACAGCAGCGTAGTTTGATTGTGTGGGTCCCACGAAGGAGGCAAAAAGGGCTGCATAAGTTTTCTCTACCACCTTGGGAGGTAAATCTTGGCGGAAAGCAGCATCACATTCCAGAGAGAACGGGGACTTCCATGGGCATAGTCGATCTTCGGCGAGAACATGTAGCCGCAAGTCATTGTTTTGTATTTTTCAGCCAGTACATGGCTTAGGTGGGAGAGGTTTGTGTGGGGCTGCTGGGGCGGGTGCGGTACTGGGAGGGGTGGGGGCTGCGCTTGACGGGTGTGAGGGAGGCGCACAATGTGGCATGGGAGGTGCTTCCGACAACGGCCTTGTGAAACCCCTGGAGAAATGTGGTAAGGCCGGTGCCGCATCATCGGTGTTGCCGGTGATAGTCATCAGAGGCAAAGCGTGGGTCGGCGCCGTGGGTGTCGGATTCATCGATGAAAGAAGGGGTGTCGGTGTGGACATGTGGGATGCGTGAGGTTCCGGTGAAGCTGCTTGAGACACTGTTCTCATGCATGCTCCGGGATATTTGAATCTGCATCAGGGTTTAAAGGTCAAGAGGGGATGTAAGCTAAGACTGTACAGACTTATACATGGTGGAAGAAAGTGGTAAGGTTGAAAGGGAGTTCAAAGGAAGAAATAAGGCGTGACTCAGTGACACCTAATGTGCCGTGCAATATGGGGTCCACGGGGTTCTCGGCAGAGGGTATATAAGTTTTAAGGTGACATTGTGCGTCGTGAGCACATAGTGTGAACACCGTATTGAGAGGTTCATTTCATAGTTCCTACTTTGGCCCTTGTCAAAGGCTCCAATAATGCCCTGGTTGTCCGAGTGAATGAGTAGGTAAGTGTTGCGTAGGCTGGCCTCTTCGATGGTGTAGATGATGAGCTCGAGAGCTATTGTTTCTAGCCAGCCGATGTGTCATGAGCCGGCGTTCCACTGACCGATGCTACACCAGGCATCCCAGCGGCCGGCGAGGAGAATACCTATTCCCCAGTCGGTGGACGTGTCCACGTAGATGTAGCAGTCTCAGAGGGGACCGTATGCAATGATAGGCTGAGAGATGGACAGGCATGAGAGTGTCTCATCCCACCACTTGAGTGCGGTCCAGACAGAGGGTGGAGCATGTCGTTTAGCGAATTTTTCACCCTTGAAGGAAGCCGAGAAGGTGGAAAGGGCAGGGAGGTGGGAGCAGCCAAGGGGATGACAAAGGTGATGTGACAAAGGGACCCGTGGAGTTTGTCAACATCGCGGATCTGACATTGGCAATTCTCGAAGGCTGATACGAAGTCGCGGTCCCTTCCCAGGAATTTCATGTGCTTGGCCTCAGACAGCGAGACAAGTTTCTGTGCTATGTTGAAGACGAATCCTATATAGGGCACCGTGTCTGCAAAGTCTTGTCCCTTCTTCGTGAGGGGGTGCCACGGTGTGCCGATGTCCTCAATGAGCCTGAGCGCCTGGTCTCTGTTGTAAGCGTAGGTGTACGAGGTCGCCCCGGAGGACGTGTCGTGAACGGAGGTGATGGGGAAACGGAAAGGAAGCAGGTCGTCTTCGTAACGATTCTGGGGCTTAACATCTTCTCACTCCCAGATGTCGACAATAGTGGTCATGATTGACCCGGTGTTGCTGCTAGATGAGGTGCAGCCAAAGGGGCAGTTGTGTTCCACGTAAAAACCCTTTGGCCCCTGCAGCACGAACCAGTGCTTGTCCTCTGGATGTATGGGGCATGTGCGGTAGAACTTGGCGATGTCCAGAACCATCGCCTACGCTCCCGGGGGGACGTTCACGATCTGGGTAAGGGGTATAGGTAAGTCGTCACTATAAGGTAAGGGTAGGGAAGAATTAAGGGAAGGATAAGGGAAGGTAGTGCAATGGGTAAGGGTATTGATCTGCCGCCAACCGTTCACCCATGGGGACCTCTGAGGAGTGTCGATGCAGGGTGCACAGGGGAATGAAAAGGTATGGTGGGTGGTGGTGGATAAGGGTGGAAGCGGTAAGTAGGAAGGTAAAGGGGCAAGATCACGTGGAAGGGTAAGGAAAAAGGTAAGGTGGTGAGGAAAAACTCACAATCTCTGCCACTTCCGACGCCATGCTGAACCTTGTGGGGAATTTTCCCTTGTCGATGTAGTTGTTGGTGGACGGGTGTGTTTTACTGCTCTTGGAGAGGTGTTGACAAAGACAGAGTTTGTCGGGTTCGTCCGGACCTTGAGGTTGCATGGAGATAGGCAAGCATTGGAAGGGACCCTTCAAAATGGTCTCCGTCTCGACCTGGGAGAAGGGACTGCTCATGCGTCGGGCGGCGACCACCTCATCCAGATGTTCATCGATGAAGTCATAGTAGTCGGTGGCGGAAGGGTGGTTTCTGAATATGACTGTCTCACGTAGCGTTGGGAATTCGCCCATGGAAAAACTGTTCTGCAGACTGTGATGAGCGATGGGTAAGAGTCCGTGAGATTGTGCTTCTTCAAAAAAAATTTGAGGGCCCGGGCGTTGTAAGGGGTGGTAACGCGGTTCAAGATTTCATTGTGCAAAGGTGAGCAACCAGGGAAAGGGAGGGATTCCAAGAAAATTGTGGTGGTATGCTGGTCTCTAGTTGGGAGGGTTGTGACGACAGGTCCAGCTGAATGCATGGTAATCGCCTCCACAGAAGGTGCAGCAGTGAGCGTGCACAGTGGCCTCGTGGATGCAGACAGCAAGGGTGCCTTTCGTATTCCAGGTGCAACATAATGTCTGGCCGGATTGAATTGTGCAAATATCGGCACCACGCCCAAGACCGAAGAGGGGGGTGTTGGCGTTGTTGTTGAAAGCGGCTGCATTGCACTGGTTCCAGTAGTGTCCGCACCTGGCACAAAGGAGGCAGACGTGGCCGGTGTGTCACTGCCGTTGCCTTGTTGAAAGGGAGGGGGTGCAGCTCTGTGACCACTGCCGCAACCTCTGTGGGCGCCGCCGTTTCCCCTGTGGCGCCTCCACGACCGCTAGCGTTGTGGGAGGAGGAAGCAGCGCCTAGACGCGCCTCCAGCTACTTCAAGTGAAGCTCATTGATCACCTTGTCGAGCTCGTGAACGTAGACAGCCGCACCGTACTGGAAAGGGCAAGAGATGTACTTGGTGCGCAGGCGCTGTGGTGTGGACTGCGGTTCTACTGGATGCAGGGTAGTATTTGCAAGTAAAGTAGTGTTCGTCCTCCAGAGGGAATAAAGTTTACAGCTTTCAGTTGTGATGGAGGGCTTAGGTATTGTGCTTGTTAAAATTTCCTGTGTGGATGAAAGTTAGTTGGTTAATGTGATAGTTATGATCCGTCTGATGGGGTCTGGATTTCCCAATAATATTTGTTTCATACTACTGGTACACGGCGGAATTGTCTCCACTCGCGTAGGAAGCACTAGGTCGCCTTTTTTAGACCTGTATCCTTCACTGGATATGTTGATAAAGTGTGATTTTCCCTTATTCTGACAACTTCATTCATCTTTCCAACGATTGGGAACAGGTCCCCCTCTTCCTGCTCTCCCTCCCAGCTGTGCGGAATCATTGTATGAGCTTGCATACTGATTTCCTAGTATGCAGAATGGTTCTGTGAGCCAGCGGACTGCATATGTCTTCGTCTGACATGTCGGAAACATTCGTGGTGTGTTTCTTGTAGGTGGAGTGCCTCTGCGAGCATGCAGACCGTGTAATTGTTGGTTGGAATTGGTTTTCGATGGTCACGGAACATGGCAGAGTGATCTCTGTGCCAGTGGATAGTGCAATTCTTGGTCAGACCAGGTCATAGACTATTGCGGAGCATGGCAGGGTGATCCTGGAGCTGGCGGACGATGCGAACTTGGTTGTAGACGATCACAGAGTGTGGCGGAATGATCCTGGAGCCCACGGACGATGCATACTTGGTTGTAGACAATCACCGAGTATGGCAGAATGATCCTGGAGCCGGTGGATGATGCAAACTTGGTTGTAGACGATCACAGAGTGTGGCGGAATGATCCTGGTGCCAGCGGACGGTGTAGTTGTTGATCGGACATGGTCGTAGTCAGACTCTGGGGCCGGCGGACAATGCAAACTAGGTTGTAGACGATCACAGAGTGTGGCGGAATGATCCTGGAGCCAGCAGACGGTGTAGTCGCTGGTCAGACTCGATCATAGACAGTTGCAAAGTGTGGTAGAGTGACTCTGGAGCCGGCGGACGATGTATAGATTATCTGTCAAGAGTCGGATTCCCTCGGAGGCCGACAGAGGTCCGGAACGTTCTATCAAGATGAAGAGGTGAAGTGAGCGATATGGATCAGGATTCTGTCGTGATAAAACTTCGTAGATAGGTGTGAAGTCCGGACGGAGTCCGAACGGAGGTCCGAGGCAGGTGCCGACAAATGGAGCGGGCTTGGCTTCAGCTTGTGCGCTGCGCCTTTCCCTACGCCCAAGGCCCGATTTCGAGAGATGACTGATTGAGAGTGAGACAGAGATAGGGCACAATCTTAGTCGATATTCAAACTGAGATAAATGTATGTACATGGCAATATTTATACTAATGTCGGAGTCCGAGATATTTCCGCGCGAAACAATTAAAACAATAAACTAATTGTAGTATGTATGGAGATGAAGAATTTAGAAAGAACAATAAAGTAATTGTCAAGGAGCCGGAGGTCCGAGAACTCCGTGACCACATGACAAATCATATGTGCGCATAATTGTCGAAGAGCATGTGGAAGAGTGTTCATGATAATAAGAGCCAATGGCAAAGTTGGAGTTGATGATGAGTAACTCCGATGGTGTCCGATGGAATCCAATGGAACGGATCGTGACATTATCACAGAGTGTGGTGGAATGATCCTGGAGCCGGTGGATGATGCATACTTGGTTGTAGACGGTCGCAGAGTGTGGCAGAATGATCCTGGAGCCAGCGGACGGTATAGTTGCTGGTCGGACACGGTCGTAGTCAGACTCTGGGGCCAGCAGACGATGCAAACTAGGTTGTAGACAATCACAGAGTGTGGCAGAATGATCCTGGAGCCGGCGGATGATGCAAACTTGGTTATAGACGATCACAGAGTGTGGCGGAATGATCCTGGTGCCAGTGGACAGCGTAGTCGCTGGTCGGACTCGGTCGTAGACAGTCGCGAAGCATGGCAAAGTGACTCTGGAGCTGGTGGACGATGTAATTGTCAGTTGTAGATGATCACAAAGTGTGGAGGAATGATCCTGGTAGTCGCTGGTCGGACTTGGTTGTAGACCGCAGAGCGTGGTCTTATGTTGCAACGGTGGGCAAACATAGTGCAGCCTCACAGCGCTGGTCGGTCGTAAGATACACGCCATACAAACGCTGCAAAGGTCACATGATTCTTGTGACAGCTCCCCAATAAGGGCAATTTATCGTGAAAAAGGCCGCAAATAATGGGCACATCAGTCCGGGACTATCGGTTCCATGAAAATGTAGCTAAATGGGTACTATTGACGTAGAGACTGACGGATTTGTACCAAGTGCCGGCAAAAATGACTAGAAGTAAAAGTTGTCCCAAAATTACACCCAAACACACTCATACTACATCACTGCATGTCGAATCGTGTTCTATCGTCGCGCCAGCATGCCGGCGCTGCGCAAACATCTTCGGACGCGTGTAGAGAACCTCGCGAAGGGAGTAAAACACGTAATCCAAACCCTATCCCCGCGTAAACGAAGGAAAACTGGTGATGATGAGACGGAAAAGGAAAAGGTGCGCACACCTCAGTATGATATTAAAATGCCTTTTAATGAACCTCCTTCGGCGCAGAAAACATCGACCTCACCTTCTGATATGTCTGCGGACGCGACGGACGCGTCGGACGCGTCGATAGATCCCATCACTGCCGACGTCTTCTTGTCCACTTCTTCTCCTGCCGGCGACCTTCCACCCGGTCATTCCTCCGCCCCATACGGCACGTACTTCTATCAGAACGTGAGGCCAGTGGCTCCTACCGGCGTACCTCTGCAGTTTTATCATGAATATTCATTGCCTGCCCCTCCCCCTCCCAAATCACGTCGGGCAACTGTCGAGGAAGTGCCCGATGAAGACGACATCTCATTTCTTGGCTCTTGGGGTGTACCGAATGTGTCAAGTGATAGCTTGGACTCCGAGAACCCCGACCGCGGGCCAGATCCCGAAATGGCTGAGTTCAAAGATGCTGCTGCCGCTGATCCAGAAGTACAAGATCAATATGCTCGTGTTTATGACACGTTTTCGGCTCCGGGGAAGCTTCGTGAGGCACCTGCAATTTTGCTGGCCGCTGACGCCGTTAAAGACCTGACCATTGTGCTGCGAGGCGAGTCTCGAGGGGCTGCTAAGGGATATAAGGATCCGAAACACGATCTGTTCGTTAGAAACCGGCTAGAGGGCATGAGAGCCTTTCTCAATTTATATGTCGATCCTCGTTCCAAGACCTACGGACATTGGGGAGCCTCGGCGCTTCAGGCTGCAGTTGGTCTTGGGCGGGGAAGGCATTGTGTCCGCACCCTCTGCAAACTTGCCCGTCAATATATCCATGATCGCACCCTGCTGCCTATCAATCCCTACGGGGACTGGAAGGACTCGCTTCTCGTTGATGAGGATTTAGCTGCCGATATCAACCTGTACCTGCAGGAAATTGGGAATCACATCACTGCCAAAAAACTTGTGCAATACCTTGCACGGCCCGAGGTCATGGAGAAACATGGCATTTCCAAGGTGATTTCTGTCCGCACGGCTCAACGCTATTTGCGCGCATTAGGCTACAGGTTCACGGAGCCCAAGAAAGGTCAATACTCCAACGGGCACGAGCGAGAGGACGTGGTTTTCGAGCGGGATAAAAAATATATCCCAGCTATCAAACGGCTTGAAGGGCATATGCGGCATTGGTCAAAAGATAATCTCCCCGAGTATGGTCCTTATCCGAAGGGTAAACAGATCGTTGTTTGGTATCACGACGAGTCAGTTTTTTATGCCCATGATCGGCGCCGTAAAAATTGGCACCACAAAGATGCAGCAGCCAAGCTTCGCCAAAAGGGTGATGGCCACTCACTCATGGTCGCTGACTTTGTCTCTGTGGATTTTGGGTGGTCACCCACATCACTTGATGGGACCAGGACAGCACGTCGCTTTCTGAAGCCCGGGAAAAATCGGGATGGCTATTTTACTTGCCAAGACATCTGCGACCAGGCCACAGAGATGATGGATATTGTCGAGGAAGTTTACCCGGAATTCGAACATGTTTTTGTCTATGACAATGCGACAACCCATAGAAAACGACCTGACGGTGCTCTATCTGCCCGAAAAATGCCAAAGTTCATGCCATCGGTCGGAAAGAATTGGTTGGTCGAAGTCAATGATCGGGATGCTGATGGTAATCTTATTCACACAACATCTGGTCACCTCCGGAAAACCAAAATCCGCATGAAGGACACCGAGTTTGACGGCCAAACCCAGTCATTGTACTTCCCCGAAGGGCACCCCCATGCCGGCATCTTTAAAGGCATGGCTGCGATTATTGAAGAGCGCGGTCTTGGTGATATGAAGCATAAGTTGGCAGAGTGCAAAGGATTTAATTGCGCCCCTCCTGCCATTGACTGCTGCTGCCGGCGCATTTTATTCAACCAACCGGACTTTGTCAACGTCGAATCCATTCTCGAGACCACTTGCAAATTACGTGGAGTCACTGTACTTTTCCTCCCAAAATTCCACTGTGAGCTCAACTTCATTGAGCAATGCTGGGGTTATGCCAAGCGTGTCTATCGGTTCTTCCCTGAGTCATCTCGGGAGGATGATTTAGAACGCAATGTTCGCGAGGCTCTTGACTCAGTTCCTCTTGAAATGATGCGTCGGTAAGTGATTGACCAACTTGTGATACATCATCGGCTAAATTGAAACACAGGTTCGGAAACCGATCTAAAAAATTTGTTGATGCCTATTTCATGGGGCTGAATGGACGTCAGGCTGCTTGGGCAGCTCGCAAGTACCATGGACATCGTGTCCTCCCCATGTCAATCATGGAAGAACTTGACAAGGCTAACATTGTCTAGATGTTTTTGGTGATACCAACTTGCTGTATATTTTTATCTGTAACATATTTTGTAGCTATAGCACTTCTTATATATAATTTGCAACTGTCCGTCAAACTCATAGACCACTGGATGATGAGGAATCACAGCTTGCGAGCTAACTTTTACAACTCCTCATTCATTATTGCCATAAATATTAAGGAATCTTGTTGAACCACTCTTAGGATGTATTCGAAGCTTTTCATGGAAGCGATTGAGCCCATGATGAGCAGTCATTTTTCGCGGCATTTATCTTTACAATTTGCCCGCTTTTGGATGAGACTCGTCATGAAATGTCACAACACGTGACCTTTGCAGCGTTTGTATGGCGTGTATCTTAAGGATGGCTGGGTAGTTCTCTTGGGTGTTCTCAACGTGCTGGAAATGTCCGAAGTGAGCGTGCCAGCACGCACTTTCGTCTGAGTCGATGCCAGAGGTCTCCTCCAAGAAATCAATGTAGTTTTGAGATGCTTCAATCCATTGCCCGCAATCTAGGTTTAGTTCTTTGAGGTACTTTTGCTTAAAGGCCTCAGTGTTGAGTACCACAGGCTGCTTCATGCCCTGCTCCGTGTTGAGCTTGCGCGTGAGGAGTGTGGCAGGGGAAGAGGTGATTAGCTCATGGTTCAGGGAGGTGAAAAGGGATAGAGGGATATATATGTCACATGCGTGCAGGTCGAAAAAAAGGGGGTGGAATGAGACCGGTAAATTCATACCCAGCTTCAGGACTATCTCCGCCCTGATTTTTTTCGCTGCCTTCCTGGCATCTGTGTCATCCTCCCTCAGACACTTGTCTTCGCTGCTAAAGAGGGGGATGGCCCAGAGGAGGTCCCTGACCGAGTTTGGCGAGAGCTTGGAAAGGATACCCTCCATGTGTTTTGCTGGCGAAGCTTCACCTGCCGATACCGTGATGAACGACTCATTGTCAGAGGTGTCAGAGACGTCAACAGGCTTTTCTGTGTGCTTGGCTCGCTTCAGGGTCCGCAGGGCATTCCTGCCCTTGATATCTTCATTCTTGGATTGACGCAAGGAAGAGGGAAGAGCCTTCAGTGCTGCGATTACTTCTGCTAACAAGTGGGTTTTCCTCGTCGGAGGAGGGGGTGGATTTGGGTTCGAGGTGGGACTGGGGCCTCCTGGGGCTCCTTGTGCCATGTTTCGGTAGAGTACGAGTATATAGTGGTAGAGGTACGAGTACAGCAAGAAGAGCCACGTGAATCGATGTAGTGGTATGCGATCAAGCAAAGTGTGACCTCTGTCATGCTCACATCACATTCAACTGCTCTTCCCCGATTTATGCCCAGCTTTTCTTATCCTCGGATAAGCCCAAGCTGCTCGTGCCTTGTGTCGTGCTTATCTCAGAAAAAAATAAGAGTTTGGAGTATGAAATGTGTTCTAGATGTGATGGATTGATGGGCCATCACTGAATTGTCATCATCATTACTCAAGCATTCCTACCGAGATTTCGACCGCCAATATCGCTTCTGATAATTGCCAACCCCGTAACGTGCAGCTGGGTAGGAGACTGACATATCTGTTCTTTCTGCAAACATTTGCTTTTTTCTTCTTCAGAATTGACAAACGGAAACCTGTAGCTATTGATTAATTTAGAAATCTCGAAATTATGACTAGTGAAAGAAAAGATATGATAAGAAAGTCAGGACAGGTGGACATGTACGATTTTACAGTTCCGACCTCCTCTTGGTTTCAAATTTAAAGTAGGTTCCCAAGAGCTCTCTTGCCTCCTGTCAACCAACAATGCCTCCAAGCACTGCACTCGTCCCTTCCGACATTCTAGTCGCCAAGGTCAAGTCCTTTATCAAACAGTCAGTCCATGTTCACTCCATGGTCATGCATCGGTCATATCTAATATCTTACCATAGATGGGCACCTATCACATCTCTTAAGGAAATCAAGCTTCCTTCGAGCCAACATCTCTCAACTCTTTTAACAGTGTACATGAACAACTGGATGTCTTGATGCATCAGCAGCAATTTTGGTATTATACCCCATATATCAAAACAGCAATTTTGGTATTATACCTCATATATCAAAACACCAATTTCCTCAGAATATCATCAGTTGCAGTTATGTCAATGGTTTCCTTATTGTACAGTGTATGCCCATACTTGCACATGAGCTTGCTCATGGCACACTGTGCCGATGGAACATGTCTGAGGTTGACACCCAATCTGGGACCCCATTTGGCGGGTTGTTGACATGTAGAAGCGTAAGTAAGAGAACTGACTGTGCCACAACCTCTCTCCACTCAGCTCACTTATCACAGCCTATACATTCCCTTACGGTTCAAAAGAAAGTGATTCGTCAATCACCCCATCTGAAAATAACCCTGGACAACTTCTCAGCATCATCATCGAGTGCGGTTTATCGGAAAGCTATGTCCATATCAAGGGAAAAGCCAAGGGGTGGCTCAATGATTGTACTGTGAGTAACCAGTTGTCTTCACAGGCTTTTGTACTACTGTGTGACTGAACACCATAAATCAAGTATGTGCAGCTCATTGTTGTCAAGATATATGTTGCCACTAAACAATTTGTCATTGAGTTATGGACAAGAGATGTGACCACTTAGCTGCCGTTTATCATGTTGACATCCACTCTCGTTGCCAATAGCCCATCACCCATCCTTTCGATACCCTTGACACTAGTTTTTCCCAACGGACGTCCTCAGTGGGCCCAAGGTGTTCCAAATATCATTATCCCAGCTGTCAACATGGATGCCTACCGAGACATGTTGTTGATGCTGTTGTAGAATTGTATTTTTTGATAAAAGTTTGATTAATAATATAATGTACATACTGGTGGCATTGAGAGCAAGTCTGAGCAACTCGGCAAGCAGCTGCACAAGTAATCCTGCAACAGTCAATCATGCCAAGTCAAGTTTACACTAAGGTAGCGGACATACAAACGCGGTTGCCCCACGTGATCCAGCGTGACATGACCATATTGGGAAGTCGATTGAGAGAAAGCACAATAATTAATCCACAAGGGGTAGAATACAAAGTTGGGCCTAACAGTTCTCTGGGGATCGGTCCATTACTGCCTCTTGAAGTTAAATTTCGGCAAAATCTTCAAATTTGAGCGACGAGTTCCTAAAATCAGCAGTCAAGCTACTTGAATGTGGAACTCCAGTGCGTGCGTTGCAAAGTTTCTTTGGCCGCTGGGCCCTGAAAATTTTCCAATGCCATACCCATCAATATCTCTCTCATGCCCCCATTCAAAAAGTCCATACAGGACAGGCTGCACCGCCTACACAACCATTTACCATCGCCAAAGAAAGCCATCAAACGCGCGGCAATCACATTGAGCCCTGTGAAATCCCGCCTGCAAAAGAAGCACCAGGACGAAGATCCCGATGACAGAGACAATCATGTGGTACTTGACTTAATGACAGATCTCTCCAGGGTTGACCGCCTTTACGCAGGAGCAGGTGCCCAGCACAGCAAACTGTGAAGATGACAACATGTTCTTGGGGCCTACTGATCATCATACCAGTGTATTCCATCAAGGATCCGTGCCAGAACCTCCGACAGCTATGCCCATGGCCTTCAAACTCTTTGGCAAATTTACTACTGGGCGTACCTCACCTCATTGTGATTCTGATGACCTCGCGTCAATTCACACATTTCCAACACCATGCACATCCTCCATTTCAGCTGAGTCTGATGACAACAACGACCTGGAGAATGAGAACCTTCCTCCAGAACTCGATAAACTCTGTGCTCCTGAAGTCAGGGCTTTTCCTGGAGATGTATATCCTTGTCTGGCACCACCTAAGAGCTTCCTCAAGAAAATGGCTGCCATCAGGACCAAGCAAATTCTTGCTGTTGCACCTGATATCACCGCCACTAAAGCTGTGTTGTTGGACATTGAGCTTGTACTTCGAGGCCCAAGTCAGGGTGCAAGCGGGGGCTATAAGCCACCTGACTTGAGTCCCTGGGTTCATGTTTGAATGGAAGGAATCCATAGCCATCTAGCTCAGTACTCTAATCTGAACTCCATAACCTACAGGCAATGGGGCCTTTTGGCGCGCCAAGCTGCTATTGCAGTTGGTCGAGACATGTACTGTGCTCGTAGCTTTGCCAGCCTTAGCTGAGAGTATATTGCTTCTCGCAAAGTGTTGCCCATCAATCCGTACAGACAGTGGAAGCAATTGATGCTGGCTGATGAAGATCTAACGAATGACATTTGTGATCATCTCCAGGAACTGGGGAACTTCATTACAGCCGACAAGCTCGTCGGTTACCTGTCACGAGAGGATGTCATGGAGAAACACGGTCTTGACAAAAAGATCACTTCGCATGGCATGGAGATATCTGAATGAGCTTGGCTATCGGTGAGCTATCCTCACATATCTTACTTCCTTAGCTAATTTGGTTTCAGATTTAGGACGGAGAAGAAAGGTCAATACTGCGATGGCCATGAGCGCGACGATGTTGTGTACTACAGAGAAGAGGTCTACCTGTCAACTCTCAAGGCTTTCAGCACTGCTCTTGCATCTTTGAGGCCAATGGGTCTGTTATCATGCCCACCCTTCCTGCCAGAGTTCCCTGAACCGTGATCTGGTACCATGACAAGAGTATTTTCTATGCTCATGATCATCGCTGAAAATCCTGGTACCACAAAGATGCTGATGCCATCCCATACAAAAAGGGTGATGGCACATCTTACATGGTTGCCAATTACTTCTCCGCTCACTTTGGCTGGCTTTGTACTCGGGACGGCCAACCTGGCGTGCAACGGTCCATGCGACCTAGAAAGAACCGTGACGGGTACTTCTCAGCAGCAGACATCGAGGAACAAGCCATCTCTGCATGCACCATTGTCACTGACAGATGGCTGGAATACAAACACATCTTCATCTATGACAACACGACAACACACTGTAAACACGGTGAAGGAGCGCTTTCAGTGAGAGCCATGCCAAAATCTATCTCTGGCATGCAAACTGGGAAGAACACGAACACAGACACCAGCTTTCTTGTTCCTGTCAACAAATGAAATGAAGTTGACAGCTCACTGATGTATGATGTCCATGGCACTCTCTTGAAGGAGAATATCCAGATGACCGGAGCATCCTTTGCCGATGGGACTCCACAGGATTTATACTTCCCCACTGACACTGACAAGTACGCTGGAAAATTCAAAGGAATCATCTGATTCTCGAGGAACAACAAAAAAAGGGGGATCTCGGCGATATCTAGGACCCCAGATAATAGGCGTGAAGGCCTGATTTCTTTTGAGCCAAAATGTCAGGACTAATTTGGAGAAAAGTGTCAGGAATACAACAGGCCTAGAGGTGAAATTTTGCGAAAATTGTCAGGATTTCCGCATCAGGCCTATTTTTGGCTGAAAATCGGCACCCAGCGGGTGTTTTTGAAAAAATTTCTTCCACTGGCGCGGTTTTTGTCAGGATTTGGACCAGGTCTTCGCACACAAAACTGGTTGGTGTCAGGATTTTGCATAGGCCTGGAGCCCAAAAAAATGTCAGGATTCGCATCAGGCCTTCCTACCTATTATCCAGGGTCCTCGATATCTCCGAGCGGGAACTCAAAAAGAAGAATGCCGAGTGCAAGGGTTTCAAATGTGTTGACCCACATTTGACCACCTGTTGCATGCGGCGCATGCTGTTCAACCAGCCTGACTTCACAGCGGTCAAGTCCTGTCTCGAGGATACTTGCACAGAACACAACTGCACAGTCCTTTTCCTGCCGAAGTTCCATTGTGAACTTAATCCCATTGAGATGGTCTGGGGCTATGCCAAGCAAATTTATCGGCTGAATCCCGAGTCATTGCGGGAAGACGCCCTCGAGAAGAACACGCTTAGCGCACTCGAGCAGGTTCCGCTCAACTCTATGCGCCACTTTGTTCTCTGCGCTCATCGTTTTGCTGACACATACTGGCACAGATTGGAGGGTCCACAGGCTGCTTGGGCGACGAGGAAGTACAAGGGACATTGTGTCCTTCCTCCAGACTTCACAAAGGACATGGTGGTGGCTGGAATTGTTCGGGGAGGGAACACAAATGCCGGTTTGTAGCATATTTCATAGTATAATCAGAACTACTCTCTCAATTCTGCACCAAACTTTACGGGAAAAATTCTAATTACTCTTACAATGTATCCGCACAACATTGTTGGAGCCGATTTTTGACAAGCCTCCTAGAAGTTGTGCAAAAGAGTGTCGAAACGCAAGAGGTGCTTGATCTCTGGATCATGGACTTCTTCCCACGACCCCCCCCCCCCCCCCCCCCCCCCGAAAAGGCAGTTGCCATCAGTTCATCAAATCCCACTAGGAATGTTTCTACCAAACCCAGGCTCAACTACCTGAGTAAGATACCTGGCTCACTATTTGTGACTGTTGTAATGTGAAAAGAATATATGCAGTGTGCTGAATCGCGCCTGGAGGGCTGCTGAGCAAGTGTCGGCCATCATCGGCTGAGCCATCAGCTGACATAATCGAAGTCCAAGATCCAGAGATCAAGCACCTCTTGTTGAAACGTGTTCTGTCCCAAAAAGGGCATGTGACCGTCACGGCACGTGGGGCAACTGTGTTTGTATGTTCCGAGATAAGTGCGACGCGAGGTACGAGCGGCTGGCACTTATCAGAGGATAAGTAAAGAAGTGGCGGATCGGGGAAAGTGGGACGTGACGGGACGGTCACTACTTTTCTCGCTCAGTTGTGTACCACGACGCGATCCGCTCGTTTTTCGTATATTGTCGCTACTCCTCCTCTATACCTCGTATACTCGAACATGACTCAAGTTAACCCTCCTCGTCCTCAACACAACCCCCGGTTCGACCCAGAAAGACCCATTTTTCGACCGTCGCGATCGCAGCACTGGCCAAGATGTCCTCCGTCCTGAAGCGCAAGAAGAACGCAGAGATCGCAGACCGCAATGCGGCGCGAGACTACCAGCACGCCAGGCACCTGCAGGACCCACGGCTCACCGATGCTTCCGACGTAGAGTCTTTCATCACGGTATCGATCGCGCCTGAAGAAGTAGACTCCCCCGCGTCAACCATGACGAAGATCATCACCAAACTGTCGCCCGACTCGGTCCGGGCCCTCATCAGAGCCCTCCCAGCTTTCGGAGGCCGCGACAAGCGTCCGAGAGACGAGGCACCTGAGTCGGAGAGCAGGAAGCAGGTGAGAAAATTCCGCAAAGAGATCACCCTCCAGCCGGGCATGAGCCTGCCCATCGTTTTCCACGCCCTCCTCTACGACCTCGTATCCTTCGGCATATATATCCCCCTCTCCCTTTTCACCTCACCCAACCTCGAGCTCCTCAACGCCACTCACGCAACCGTCGCCATGCGCAAAACCAACGTGCAAATCCACGGCGGCAAAGAGCCCCGCATCTTGGACTCGGAGGTTTTCGAGCACAAGCACGGCAGGGAGATTGACCTCGATCGGGGCCAGTATACCGAGGCGTCGAGGAATTTTGTCGGCTTCATTGAGGATGTCCACGGCCACGAGTCCGCCATTGCCCAGCGTTGGCACTCGCACTTTGCTTTCTTTGAGCGGGCTGAACACGCGCAAGAGGATTTCCCTGCGATCCTGGCCACGGACATCGACATGCGCAAAAAGTACAACTCCGCCCCTTCATCTTCGACAACTCCCTCTACACGCACGAGCTGGACTTTGCGGTCCACAAGCTCCACATGATCGAAATGGAGGCGCGCCTCACCGCCGCCTCCTCCTCCTCGGCGCGCAGAGGCGCCCCCGGCGCACCGGGCACTTCCTCTCGCGGCGCAGCGCGCGGGTGCAGCGGTGGCACGGGCGGCCGTGGCGGTGCAGCCGCTCCCTTTCAAGGAGGCAATGGAGGAGCCGCACCTGCCCCCGTCTGCCTGGTATGTGCAAGGTGTGGCCACCTTTGGAAAGACTGTACCACCACCCACTTCGAGGACAACGGCGCCCTGTTCTGCGTCGTCCGCGCCCCAGATATTGGGGCGGCGCGATCCGGAGAGACACTATGCAGAGCTTGGAATGCCAAGGGAGCAGACTCTTGCTGCTCACACGACGCCGGCTTGCGCGCCCATGCCTGCTCGCTTTGCGGCAGCCGCGACCACCACGCCTTCGCGTGGTCCTGCCGCCGCAACCCGCCCGTCTGATGACGCAGGGGCGGTAATTTTCTTGAAATCCTTACATCTTGATGCTCGCTCCCAGACCCACGACGAAATCTTGTATCGCGTCACCACCCCTTACGACGCCGACGCCCTCCACCTCTTGCTCGATAAACACGACCTCACCGAATGTTATATCTGTGCATCTTGATTCTTGTCACACACTCCGATCACGTTCTGGTTCCGGTCACGCTCCTGTCACACAAGTCGCTTCCGGTTCTTTCCGGTCTACCAGTCTACCATTAGCCTGTCCGGCAATCCGCTCGGAACGGGTTTTTACGTAATGAAGGATTACTGAGTGTTTCCCGTTTATCCGTTCATCCATTCTTCTATCCTTTTGTCTTGGACTTCTTCTCATGGTTGATTACATAACCATCACTTCTTCCGACACCATCTGACTCCAGTCGCATGAATCCCTTATTGTCCTTTATTCCTGACTTACCAATCCTTCCCACCATTATTGTCTTTCCTCCTCTCATTCCTTTTTAGTATCAACAATTAGTTTGGTAGTATAAATATGTCTTAGATACTTCCAGTACTTCATCTGGAAAATTAATGTTGTTTCCGTGTTTCCTTTCATGGACTGAGTCTTAACTTCTCGTCTCGTCTGCGACTCGACTCCGGGGTAAACTCAGTACCCTTGGATGTCTTCTTCTTCATTCGATCTTCCTTCCGGTCCACTTCCGGTCCACCTCCGGTTGTCCCTCGGATCTCCGGTCCATTACCGGTCTTCCAGTTCATCTCCGGTCCACCTCTGGTTGACCCCCGGACTTCCGGTTGACGCCGGTTGCTCTTCTTCGCCATTCTGGCCCTGCTCATTTCAGCTCCTCCCCAGACAGTTGCACACCCTTCTGAGCTGTGGTGCTTGCGAGAAAAGCTGACTTCTTGACTCTGGTCCTGTTCCGGTTATCCGGATCATTTTCCGGTTCCGGAGCTCCGCCGGGCTGGTCATCTTCATTCTGGCTCAGGATATAACACCGAATCATACCCTGACGTCGTCCCCAACCTCCGTGTGGGCTTTCCCATGGGGGATTTTCCCCGACTGCTCGAGACCGTCGTCTTCAAGAATCACCTGACAGCAGAAAAATTTGTCCCTTTCATTGACGCGTACCTGGAAGAGGAGGTGTCAGCACGCCGCATGAGCGGTCCGTTCTCACAGGCGGAGACAGAGACCATCCTCAAGGGCTTCTTCCAATGTTCTCCCATCATCATCGCCATTCAGACGCAAGCACCGAACGAGCCCAACAAGCTCCGTCTTTGCCGCCACCTCTCGAAGGGCGACAAGACGCACAAGGCCACCAATGAATACATTGACAAGGCAAAGTTCCCGACGAAGTTTGGCACCGCGTCGCAGGTCGCTGAGATCATGAGTACCTTTCCCTACGCGTTTCTAGCCTTACCGACCGGAGCGGCCTCCATCGAGAGTCGCGCTGCGTCTTTTTCCTTACCTGACGGGCGCAAAGACCGGCAAGCTTTGCCGTCTCTAGCGCCCAAGTGCCCATCCTGTCGGGGTGACCGGTGCAGACCTCCCGAGGTCCACGACCTTACCCTACCCATCGTCTCTTCGAGGCCTACCTTACCCGCCCTGACCCTACCTCACCAGATCGCGAACGCGCCTCCCGGGGCCCAAGCGATGGTCCTCGACATCGGAAAATTCCACCGCACTTGTCCGATCCTCCCGGAGCACAAGAGGTGGTTTGTGCTGCAGGGCTCGAAGGGGTTTTACATCGAGCATAACTGCCCCTTCGGCTGCTCATCGTCGAGCAGCAACGCCGGCTCCATCGCCTCTGCCATCACCGACGTCTGGGAGGCGGAAGGTGTGAAACCGGTCAACCGCTACGAAGACGACCTCCTCACCTTCCGTTTTCCCACCGACTCCTACTTCGACCTCGACACTAAGTGTACCGTTTTCTCCTACGCCTATGACCGCGCCCAGGCGCTTGCTTTGATTGAAGACGTCAACACCCCTTGGCACCCACTGAAGAAGAAAGGGCAGGATTTCGCCGACGAAGCGCCGTACATTGGCTACCACTTCGACATTGCGCGCAAGCGGGTCTCGCTCCCGGAGCTCAAACGCGAGAAGTTTCTCAGACGTGTTCGCATCTTCGTCGCGCTATTCCGCCACGAGCAATGCCAGATCGACGACATCAACAAACTTCACAGCTCCCTGTGCCATCTCACCTTCGTCCATCCACTCGGCCGTTCCTACCTCCCCGCCCTCTCCACCTTCTCCGCGTCGTTCAAAGGCAACACCTTTACCAAGTGCTACGCCCCTTCCTCGGTCTGGTCCGCCCTAAAATGGTGGGACGACGAGCTTACCAAACCGAACGTCTGGAGGCCCATCATTGCCCACGGGCCCCTCCAGAACCTCGACATCTATGTCGACGCCTCCACCAACTGGGGCATCGGCTTCGTCATGGCTGGCCGTTGGGATGCGTGGAAAGGTGTCGGCACCTGGAACTCGGACGGGAGGCACATCGGCTGGTTGGAGACTATCGCGCTTGACCTCGTCATCTATGCAATCGAAAAAGCCGATCTCCACAACGTGTTCCTCCTCGTTCACTCGGACAACAAAGGTGTCATCGGCGCCTTTGACAAGGACCGCTGCCGGAACTTCGAGATGAATCTTTCCATTCGTCGCTCACACTACGTCCTCACAGCGCGCAACCTGACACTCGACCTTACTTACATTCGCTTGGCCGATAATCCCGCTGACCCGATTTCGCGCAGCGCTCTAGGCACCGCCGAGTCACGCATACTTCTTACTTCGTACTTCCGCCTACCTGACGAGCTCGCTCCATACTTAGTACATGTTTAAGTCTGTACCAACTTAACCCAGATGTCTCTTTCTTGAACTTTAACCCGACGCGCGTACAGATTCAAGACAGCTAGCGACTTCGAAAAGTCTCGGGCAGCACGAATAGCTCCCGCGCCTGCTCTAACGCCAGCCCTCGCGACAACACCCATTCTCGCACAGGTCAGCCTGCCAGCCCTCCCGAACCACAGTGTCACGGCGCCGAACAACCCCTTCCCACCACTCCACATATCCAGAGGCTTCTTGCATCCAGCAGAGGTACCTCCCGCAGCTAGGCGCCACATGCCCGCGACAGCGCCGGTGCTCACCACTACCCTTCCTACCCCCCTCTCGGTCATGGAAGCCGCCAAAGTGAAGCCTCGCAAGCCGCGCGTGGGCCACGAGATCGAGAACAACACGCTCAGGCCGCACGTACTCACGGAAGACCGCCTGCGCACTTGGAAATCCCCGTTTGCACTGGAACACGATGCGGAATTTCGGTGCAACTTCCCAGCCGAGGTCGTGGACAAGACTTACGCAGCCCTCCTCGCTTCCTTCGCAGGGCCCACGCAGTCCAACTATGCGGCCGGTCTTCTACGTTTCCACCAATTCTGCAACACCCACTCTATCCCCGAAGAAGCGTGCATGCCCGCTTCACACCTCCTCCTTGCCGCCTTCATCGCCAACCACGTTGGGACGGTCAGCGGCGGCACCGTAAAATCCTGGATGTCGGGCATAAAAGTGTGGCATGACGTTAACAGCGCACCTTGGGACGGAGAGGACCGCTGGGTCGAGCTGGCCAGGTGCATGGCTAACAAGGAAGGCACGGTTTTCAAGCGCGCGCAGCGGGGACCGGTGACAGTGGAGCATATGATCGCACTCCGAGCGGCACTCGACCTTTCCCTCCCTTTCGACACCACAGTCTGGTCCATCGCCTCCGCTTGCTTCTGGGGCTGTCGCCGTCTTGGTGAGCTCACCGTCCCTGGCGCCGAAAAGTACGACCCTAAGCGCCATGCCTCCCACGGCACCAGCATCACCCACATATGCCCCTCCTCTGCCCACCCCGCTACTGCAGTGAAACTGCCTTGGACGAAGTCGATGCGCGAGCAAGGCGCCACCCTGACTCTCACCGACCGCGACGACGACCTTTGCGCCTCCAAAGCCCTCAAGAACCACCTTCAGGTTAATGCTAACATCCCCGACAACGCTCACCTCTTCGCCTTCCGTTCCCTGAATGGCAACTGGACCCCGATGACAAAGGACTGGTTCCTCAACCGCTGCACCGCTATCTGGAAGGACGCCAAGCTGCTGGCCATCTTCGGGCATAGTTTCCACATAGGTGGCTCCACCGAGCTCCTCCTTGCAGGCGTCCCTTGCGAGATCGTCGCAGCGCTTGGAGGCTGGATGTCGCTGGCTTTCCTCCTTTACTGGCGCAAGATCGAGCACATCGTCCTGATGAACGTGGACAAGGCGTACGACCAGGACAAGATCGCGGAGGTGGCAAAAGCTTTCGAAGCTTTTCGTGTCTCCAACAACATCGCCCTCCAATCAGCTGACTTAGACCTCTAGCTTACTCTCGACACATTTATTCACAACGCCTTACTCTTACACGTCTTGTATGTCCTACTACCCACTTAATCTTACCTCTTTCTTCCTGATTTTCTATCCCGACGCTCGATCTCTGTGTAGGGAAGCCGACGGCGTGCCTTTGGCGCGTCGCCAACTGTAGTGAGCTCTAGCTCTGGGTTGGTAGAGTTGGCTCCACGCCTTCGGTGCGCCCAGCCGTCTCCCCCGGGAGGACTCTTCTTGCGCTCAGAGCCGCCCTCTCGCGCTCGCCTCCTTTTTCCCTCGCGGCACCACGGAGCGCGACCTCGGTCGCCTCCCAGCAGCCCGCCGCAGGCGGAGCGAGCGCAGAGCCTTTGGCTCTTCCCCCCACACGCTATATATCAATCCACGTGATTGATGAATATCGCGTGTTGCCTCTCTCTCGACTCACACGGCTCGATAGAGCCTCCTTCACTTATCCGCTACCTTATGTAATTTATCAATTTCGAAGACACACAATTATCATACGTACACCTTCTTCCAACTTGCCCGCTCCGTCATCGCGTCCCAGAACCCTGCCAGCTTGCTCACCGCCGCACCCTCCTTACGCCGCACGTCCACGACCTGAAAGTCCCTTGGTAGCGCAAACCCGCCCCCGACCGCCGCCTCCAGCTTCCCCACCGCGGCGCTCCCGTCATCCGTCCGCGCCCCGCCCGCGAGCACCACCACCCGTTCCATCCATGCGCCGACATGCAAGTCTGCAATCGACAGCTGATCACCTGCAAACCATGGGCATCCCACCGACACAGGCCGAGAAGCACCTACCTAGCGCATACGGACCGATGATCTCCTTGTTTAATTTCACCAGCGTGTCCTTGAGTGCCACTTCCCACGCGGCTTTCGCCTTCGTGAAGAACTCGGCCCGCTTCGTCTTGCCGTCCGCGTCCAGCGCGTCCCCCGCGATGTCGGCGTCACGCAGCACGCTCAGCAGCTGCTCCGTCTCGCTAAGCTTGTCCCGCCAAAGCTTTTTCACCCTTTCGGATACTTGAATCTTGTCTGCCTCCGCGTCTGAGATGTGCGTCGCCAGGGCCGTCTGTCGTCCCTCGAGGAACGGGACCACGGTCTTGGCGAGCGTCGTTAGTGCAGCCTCGTCGCGCGCGTTAACAAGCATCAGCACGTCCGGTGAGACCTCCATCGCATGTATGATGTCGACCATCGCGCTGCTTGCAGCACTGAACGCGATCGTAGCGGGGGCGAGCGAAGGCGCCGGCGCAGTGGAGGTCGTGTGTGTCCGTGACAGTGGGGACCGCGATTTATCGAGAAACTCGATGATCGCCTGTAGATCTTTGAGAAACACATGCAGGGGCGCGCGGGATGTCCAAACCTTTGTTTCTGTTAGCGCCTTGTATCTGCTTTCGACGTCCTCAGAGAGCGAATCGTGGAAGGGGACCACGAGTGTTGGCACGGTGGCCTTTGGATTGAGACGGAGAAATGACACAGAGAAATTTTCGCCCTTGCCTGAGCGTGCATTAACAAAGGAAGAAGCGACATATCAATGTGGTATGCACCTAGATCGACCGCTTTCCGGTCGAGCTCGTCATCTGCGTAGCCCTTCTCCTCTCTACGTCGCGTGAATGTGCATTCTGTTTCGGAGCGCAGAGACATACAATGCGAGGAGGGCTGCGGACGACCAGACGGAGTCGGGTGAGTAGTAGAGCACGGCTTTTGGTACAGACATGGCGTTGGCAGTCAAATGGTCGTCAATGTGGGGAAGTGGAGATGATGGCCATTGTTTGCAGATGTTGGGAGACTGTTGGGTGGAGCTAGCTCGGGAGCTCGTCGACGCGGCTGGCAACGCCGGCAGCGGACGCGGCGATGGCGACGCGCACTGGACAGACGCGGCTCGTCGTCGGACGACTTGAACTGGCCGTCGTTTCTGATGGCGCCCACGTGATGTCCACCGCAGAATGAGGCGGAATCTAATGGAACAGTGAACACAGCCGACCCTTGTCTTTTGCCTGGAGGTGACCCGTCAACAATACAAGTCACGCAACTCTCCACGCAACTCTCCACTCTACCACCACCATGGCCGCCGCTCTGAGGTATTTTTCGAGGTCTACTGTCGTTCAATACTGCAGCTTTCGCCAGACACGAGTTCTATGAGACCGACGAGAGGCTCACTCTCTCCATCTTCGACCGTGGTGCCGATCCCGCCCAGGTGTCTGTCAAATTCGAGCCGCGAAAGGTCAGTCAATGCGCCCTCTGGATGCCGACACAACTCAACCAGTCGGCAGCTTTCCTACACCCACGGCGAGAAGAGTCTCGTGCTGGAGCCACTGAAGGGCCAGATAAACCCGGAAGCGAGCGAATTCTCAGTGGGCAAGGTCAAGATCGAGATTCGCCTCGCGAAGAGCGCCGTCGGGCGATGGGGCGGCTTGATCGGCGACGCGCCTGACCGTCAGTCTCCTGCACTTGGTTCCATTCCTTCGCTTGACCTTCGCGTATAGCACTGGCCAACTCCGCCGCGCCCGTCGCGACCACATCCGTCAAGTCCAAGAAGAACTGGGAGGGCATCACGACCGAGATCTTGACGTCCGAAAAGGAGAAGACGACGGAGGAGGACCCGAACGTCGGGGGCGACAGCACGCTCAACTCGTTCTTCCAGAAGATATTCGGTGACGCTGACGAGGATACGAAGAAGGCGATGATGAAGAGCTACCAGGAGAGCGGCGGCACCACGCTCAGCACGAACTGGGACGAGGTCAAAAAGGGGACGGTCGAGGTCAAGCCGCCTGCGGGCTCCGAGTGGAAGAAATGGAATTGATTCACGCGCGCACCAAAGTGTTACTCGCTCTGTATTTACTTACCTCCTTGCTGTCATCTTTGCATTTTCCACTTTACATACATCTGCTTATCAATGTCTCGTCTTACTATCATCGTCGCAGCGACGAAATCCAATGGCATTGGCCAAAATTCACAGCTCCCATGGCGCCTGGCCAAGGAAATGGCCTACTTTGCCCGCGTAACGTCTCATGCGCCCGCAGGCGCGTCGAACGCGGTCATAATGGGACGAAACACATGGGAGAGCATCCCCGCCAAGTTCAGACCGCTCCGAAATCGCATCAACATCGTGGTCAGCCGGAACGCCAGCTACGACGTGTATGTCTGCTCTTAGTTCAGGACACACTGCGCTGAATGTGCCCCAGCGGTGAAGGCCATCTAGATGGCAGCTTGGACGCCGCAATTACGCACATGAGCTCAATCGGGTCGATATCGCGTGCCTTCATCATCGGCGGCGCGTCGCTGTACGCAGAAAGCCTCGCGCTGCCCCCGTCATCGCCGGTCGGGTTCGTGGACCGCATCTTGCTCACACGTATTTTCTCTCCCGCATTTGACACATGTGATGTTTTCATGCCCGACTTCTTGGGCGGTACGGGGGGTAGTGGTTGGACATTGGCGCCGCACGATGCGTTGCAGGCATGGGCGGGCGTTGAGGTGGCCGAGGGCATGCAGGAAGAGAACGGGATAAGGTATGAGTTCCAGATGTGGGTCCGTCAACCGTAATATCGCCCTCCGTCGTATGGCGTTAACCTTGTCGCTGAGTTGGGATGGGTCAGAGGCCAAGCGGTAGATAGCAGAGATACGCACCTGTTTGTGCTTGGGATTCTTGGAACAGATGACATACAGCCGTCCCTTTCGCCTGACAACACTGCACCCCTCACACATCGTCTTGATCGAGGCGCGGACCTTCATACCGCGGGCGAGGTCTGGGCTGCGGAGGGCGGCATGGAACGGGTGCTGGATCGCGCGTGGGGGAGAGAAGAAGCGGGCACGCGCCAGCAGCGGCCGGCTCGACGCCAGCAGGGCTCTCAGCATCGGTCTAGGCAAAAAACAATTGGGACATGTGACGCGAAATTACCCAGTCCTGACTCCTGCACCACGCTTAGGTCCACTGCGCAACTCGCCTCATGGGACGCTGCCATGCATCCTAACGTTACTCCGCCCAATGTCGGCGCTAACTGGTCCTTCGCCATCTTTGCTTGCACCTTGGTCGCATTTGTCGCCGAGAGTCAGCTAACGCAAGTATGAAGCTTGCGCCAGATCCAATCGAAACCTACTGACTACTCTATCATGCAGTATCTCCAGACAACGCTTGGCTACAGACAGCCGTTCTTCATATTGTACGTGGGCCAACACGATTATCACACATCTCCTAATCATACCCAGTTATCTCGTTCATTCCTCATTTGCAGTCATATTTCCCTTCCATCTTCTGTATCTTACGGCGACCACCAAATATTCCGCTGCTGCGCTATGTAATGGCCTAATGATCGCACTCACAAACCACCTCGCGCCGCGCCAAGACTCCCGTTCCACGCCTGCTAGCTTCCCTAGATTCCAGTTTCTGCGGCTCATCTTCGCGTTGACTGTCGGGATCACCTATCCTGCGCTGTTATGGTTTGCTGCGATATCGCTGGCCTCGTGAGTTGTTCCGCTGAGTTCCGTAAATTTCAACCAACTCTTCACAGGGTCAGCGATGTGACCGGTAAGCTGAATGCAGGCCGTCCGCCTCCCAAACAATACTGAGAATCCCCCAAGCCATCTGGAACACGAACGCATTCTTCGCGTACTTGATGACCTTTCGATTCAAGTGGGAGCCCCGCAAGTTCTTTGCCGTCTCGCTCGCCACGATCGGCGTGCTCATCGTCGTGTACGGCGGAAGCACATCCACGAACGCCGACGCGGCGCCCGTGGAGAAGCGCGCGTCGCTCAAGCCGTCCGCGCCACTCGTCGGCGACCTGCTGACGCTCATCGCGTCCGTCGGCTACGCGTTGTACCAGGTGCTCTACAAGAGATACGCCGCGCTCCCGTCCGACCCCGAGCTCATAGAAGAAACCGCATACGAACACCTGACGTCCACAGAGGATGGCCAAGACATACAGTACGAGCCCCCGAACATCACACTAGACACGGAGGATGCGGTCTACCCCCCGCCTTTTGGCCTCCACCCTAATCTGCTCACGTCGGCGATCGGCCTGTGCACCCTAGGGGTGCTCTGGATATTTTTACCGCTCCTGCATTACTCTGGCATAGAGTTGTTTCTGTTTCCTAGGAACCTCACAACCGTGTTCACTATCGTGGGCATCGCGCTCAGCGGTGTAGTATTCAACGCAGGCTTTATGGTATGCATCTCTTGGATCATTTCCTGTCTTTCCGCTTCAACCTTTCACGTCTTAGGTTCTGTTGGGTGTGTGGGGCCCTATCATAACATCTGTTGGCAATCTCCTCACTATCGTGTTGGTCTTCGTCTCCGACGTCATCTTTGGTGCCGGTGTGGAGGCGGTGACACTGGGCGGCGTCGTGGGGTGCGCAGTTATTGTAGCCGCGTTTGGAGTGCTGGTTTACGACATGCTAGACAAACGACGTCATACTCGCCCCTCTTCAGGGTTGTAGGTACGCCTTTTAAGGCAGCAATCGCGATGACTTATTAGATAGCAAGACGTAGAATGATCTGCAGAGTACCCGAGGAAAAAACATTGTACAGAGTCTGTAGTCTCAAAGGAGGGAGCACAAGACAGAGAGGGAACATGAAAGAGGAAAGCACACCACGGGGAGATGGAGCTGCTTTTGAGATGACCGGACCCTCCATACCGATCCCCGTCACCGCAAAACAACCCTCGTCGAAGACCCAACACCAGTCCCAACCTCCCGGAAGGGCAGTATAACGAAGCCCGACCATAAAGTCGCAAGCGCGGATATTATATTCGTATATGATAAGTGGGGTTCGTCGGCAAGGATTGGTCAAGCTGCAACCATCAGGCTGCTTGGACCGATGAGCCACGCGCACGCGCATCGGAAACAGAGACTCACCTCTTCCGTTTTACTTTCGTCATCTCCTTGCGGAGTGCAGCACCATCCAGCGGCTTGAGCAGCTCAAAAGCACATAATAGGTCTTCTGAGACACTGCGGAAATTCGTCAGAGCATGCGACAAACGACGTTGAATGGATATAACCTCATGCATGCACCATAGTTGTCAAATTCTGGAGAAGGAAACCGTTGAGATAACATCTCCTCAAAAACGGTGAAGCTTACCGCCGCAATAGTTAGGCGCGCTAAACACAGTGACCAATGTTCTGTCGTTCCAAAACTCATATCCATCTTCCACCACCATGTGCGCCCGACATATCAGGTCTATGTCGTACCGTACCAAGAAGTCGTTGATTATGCCCTTGCCAAAGCAATAACTGACACCACGCTCGTTATCCTCCCAGTCCAATGCTGTGTCGGATGGATCAGACCAGAGCAGGTCGTTGAGGAGACCGTAATCAGGTACATCCGTCGGCCGCTGTATGCGCTTGATGTCATCCATGGAATGGAGGGAGGGCGAGAGGCCGCCATGCACACAGAATATCTTCGATGCGACGATGGCGGCGATGGGGAGACAGTTGAACACGTCAATGAAGGTTTTCCACGTCTTGATGTTACACCTCCGTTTGCATTCATCATAAAACCCGTATACTTTAGATAAGGTGAGTATCGTTATCAGGATTAAGCGGAGAGCGAGTTACCTCGCGTCACATTCGCACACTCGTGATTCCCTCGTAGCAGGAAGAAGTTTTCGGGATACTTGATTTTAAAGCAAAGCAACAAGAGTATGGTTTCGAGACTCTGTTTGCCCCGATCTACGTAGTCTCCGAGAAAGAGATAGTTGGCTGCGGGCGGGAAGCCGCACATTTCGAACAGTCGGATGAGGTCGGAGTACTGCCCATGCACATCACCTACGATTTTGACGGGGGGCGACAGCTCCACAAGGGTGGGCTGGTTGAGGAAGACCTCGCGCGCGGCGAGGCAGATGGCAGTGATCTCTGTGTTCTTCAGACAGAGAGATTTGCTGACTTTGCCGGTGTAGCCCACTTCGAGCAGCCGCGAGATCATGTCGTCGACGTCGAACTGCTTCATCTTGTCCTTTCCACCACCGTTGCCCACGACCTCCGCCTGGGGGTTGCTGCTGGCCGCGGAACCCGGGCTGAACGGCGTGGAGTTGGAGAGGATGGTCTGCGTGATGGGGATATCAAGGGGAGCGGGTGACGGCTTTGGTGACGCATGGGGAGGAGACGCGGACCCAGAGGGCGTTTGATCGTTCAGGTTGGCGGGTTTTGAGAGCTGGGGCGAGCCCGGGGACCGTGACGTAGCCGCACCTGGCGAGACTGGCGCGCCTTCTGGGTCCGACACGCTGATGGATGGAGCGCCGTTTGGGAGTGGCGGCGGGTCCGAGCCATTGGCTGCGGTCGAGCCTGTTGCACGGGAGAGACTAGCCTGGGGCGTGCTCTCGGAAGTATCGTCTGGGGTGGTGTCTGGGGAAGGGGAGTCATGGGTCGGGTCGACATCCTTGTCCTTTGCGCCCTTCTTTGCCTTCTTGGACGGCTGCTGGCCCATCTGGGACGGTTGGGGCGAGGCAGGCCTTGCTTTGGAGAGCCGTGAAGTGAATACAGAAAGGAGCGTAGGCATGGAACTCTGAAGCCCAAGTACTGGTGGGAAGCAACTCCGTTGTTTGTTCACGCTTAGCCTAGACGCCGATGAGCTTGGCGAGTATTGATTCAGCGCCAACTGGCACGCGCACACGAGAATCACAGCTGAATCACACAGCATGGAATGGTCATGTATTGCATGGAAGTATGCATAGAACGTATGTAGCTGCAGTCCCTAGAACTTGCCAAACGACTTGGCCGCAGCCTTGTTCTTCGACACCCGCAGCACATTGAACCGAACCGTCTTGGACAGTGGTCTACATTGGCCTGCAGCACGTTAGCATGGAACAGACTCCATAAAGCACTACTCACCAACGGTGACAGTGTCCCCAATCTCCACACGGAATGCGGGCGAGACGTGGGCGGCCAAGTTCTTGTGCCGCTTCTCGTAACGGTCTATGGCCCAGTCAGTACAGAGGAGGCGGATGAAATCCCTACGCACTGTATTTTGGGATGTAGTGGAGGTAATCTCTCCGGATGATGATTGTGCGGGTCATCTTCGTCGATACAACCTTGCCAGTCAGGATGCGGCCACGGATAGAGATGTCACCAGTGAAGGGCATTTTTTGTCTGCAACTGCGTCAGTAGGGTGTCGGGCAGCATGAACGAAGCACGCACCAATGTACGAGCCATTGATGGCTTCTGCGGGGGTCTTGAAGCCCAGACCAACGTCCTTGTACCAGCGCTTCTCCTTTGTGGAGATCTTCTTACCGCCTACACGATGTCGAAATAAGCATCCCGATGAGGTCCAGGAGGACGTGACGCACCCCGAGCTTTAGCATTCTGGAAGATGGGCTGCTTCTGGTACGCCTTTTCGATCTGGAGGACGGCTTAGCGGAGGGAGAAGTGAAAAGAGCAGGGAGCCAACCTGGTCGGCCATGGTTGCGGTCTTGAGGGCGTCGGCGACGAGGAGGTGACTTTTGAGGGAGTGTTGACGCTTGTTTGCGCCGAACAACAAACCTAATTTGCAGCTGTATAGGTTCCGGCATTTGCCGTAAATGGTTCAAGGGCAGTCCCTCTTCATCGTCTGGTGTACTCGCAAGGTTACTTGTAACCGAACCGTAGCTTGTGCTCGCTATTGGGACGTCCAGTTCTAGTCTAAGAGGCTGAAATAATCACTAAACCTTTCGAGTTTGCTATACAGTAAATTTGCAGTAAATACAGTTTACTCTGCGAACGACGGTTGGGTCGTTGCATTCTGTAAGCGACTTCCGAGTCTGTCCAATCTCCTTGTTTTTACCTTTGCTCGTCGAGTCATCACTTTTGTGTTCGTGTTGTGTATATATGTTTGCTCGATACAGTCGCGTCCTTCAAGGAACCTGTCTCGTATGGGCCGTCAGCAAACACTAGGTGAGACCCAGTCTCGCTTTACTTCGTCCATCTTGACCACCTGACCTCACAGGTAAATTCTTCGACATGCCGAAATCCATGAAACCCGCCCCTGCTCAACAATCCAGCCTGGCGGAGATGTGGGGTGGCAAGAAGCAACCCAAGAACACGCCTCCCAACGCGCCGAAAGCCGATGAGATGAAGATGGATGTCGACACGGAGGAACCTCCAAAACGTGAGGTGCCATGTCGCGTGCGATCGCCCGAAACTGACCGTACACGCAGCGGAAGAAGCCAGTTCGTCGAAACGCAAAGAGCCCGTACTAGGTACGATTTCCGCGTGGTAGTTCGGCATTTCTGACGGTGTTGTGACAGAAGTGGCCCACGGGTGAAACGGCGGAGGATCGTTGATTCAGACGCCGAG
This sequence comes from Mycena sp. CBHHK59/15, assembly GCA_029204085.1. Taxonomy (NCBI): domain Eukaryota; kingdom Fungi; phylum Basidiomycota; class Agaricomycetes; order Agaricales; family Mycenaceae; genus Mycena; species Mycena sp. CBHHK59/15. The sequence goes on from JARGXW010000049.1 coordinate 427,241, forward strand.
GATGACGAACCCACCTCTGGTCAGTATTTGTACGATTTCGGGTGTGAGTCCATCTCTAGACGCGCCTACAGCTTGTGAGAAGCCTCCTTCCGACTCCAAACCCCTTTCCTCGCCTCCAAAAAGCTCGCTCAAAGGCAAAGGCAAGCAGAAAGCGACGGAACCTGTCAAGAAGGAGGCAGAGTCCGACCAGGAAGTTGACGGCTTGGCAGCCAGCGCGGATGAAGGCGAGGACGAGATTGACGCGGACGAGGAGGTGGACTCCGACGATGATACAGGCGTTGCTTCGAAGATGTACGTGTACGCACAGACACCTGCGTGGAAACTGAACAAACGCTATATTCACAGCGCGGAAGCGGCACTCTCAAGGAGAGAGGACGTCGACGTCAAGGGCGGGTGGAAAGTTGGAGATCCGTGTGCTTTCCTCTTTGAATGAGTTTGACGTTTACCGATTCCTGAGCCGCAGAGTTCCCTATGCTGCCCTAACCAAGACTTTTGCTCTGATCGAAGCCACGACAAAGCGACTGGAGAAAACAGCCCTTCTCACATCCTTTCTTTACCTTGTCATTCAGCGGAGCGCAGAAGGCGACTCCAAATCGCTTCTACAGGCGGTGTATCTTTGTATCAACCGAGTGCGTCGCCCTTTTATTCGTCTTGGAGGTTCCTTATGGTCATGTAGCTGAGCCCAGACTACATTGGCGTCGAGTTAGGGATAGGAGAGAGCCTTCTTATAAAGGCTATCGGGGAATCAACAGGACGAAGTGTCGCTGTCATTAAGGCTGATCTCAAAAAGGAGGGTGATCTTGGGCTCGTCGCGATGGTTTGTGCATCTACCTCTTCTGAACTTGACTGATGTGCGGGGCTGTCAGAACTCCAAGAACAGCCAAAAGACCCTCTCAAACCGAAACCATTGACGCTGTCTTTTGTCTTTTCAAATTTGCGAGACATTGCTCTTACTTCTGGCCACTCGGTAGGGCAGCATTTGCTTTGTACAATGTTTCTCTGACCACCAATTATCGGTTAGTCGCAAGCTAAGAAGGTTTCAATTATCACGAAGCTCCTCGCAGCCTGCCAGGACTTTGAGGCTAAATACATCGTGCGCAGTCTGGAAGGCAAGCTGCGTATCGGAAACGCAGAGCGATCTGTCGTTGTCGCCCTCGCTCATGCTGCTGTGCTTGCGGAGAAAGACCGAGGTAGCTTCATTTTCTTATTCCTCTAGGTATTATCGCCAACAATATTTTTAGCTGGTAAAAAGTGGAGCAAAGAAAAATTAACAAGACGTTTGGAAGAAGGCGCTGAGACCATCAAATCGGTTTACAGGTACGTTCTGTACCGCCCAGCTCTAGGACCCTATTCAACGCAATAACAGTGAACTGCCTTCGTACGACGAAGTCATTCCTGCTTTACTCAAGCATGGAATTGAAGACCTGCGGGCTCATTGTAAATTATCGCCCGGCGTACCGCTGAAACCCATGCTTGCTAAGCCTACCAAAGCCATCGGGGAAGTGCTTGACCGGTTCGAGAACAAGCGGTTTACATGCGAATACAAGTACGACGGTGAACGTGCCCAGGTTTGTTTCGCTAGACCTGAATATATGCTCAAAACTCTGATCTGGCTTTCAGGTCCATAAGCTGGAGGACGGCACCGTCGGCGTCTTCAGCAGAAATTCTGAAGACATGAGCAAGAAGTACCCTGATCTCGTGGAGCAGCTTCCGACCGTGGGTGTTGCGAGTGTCTGATAGCTTGCTGTTAATGCATTATTTTTTCTACAGTGTATCAAGGACTCGACCAAGTCTTTCGTCCTGGACGCAGAGGCTGTCGCTATTGACCGGACTACAGGAAAGCTTATGCCATTCCAGGAATTGAGCCGACGAAAACGCAAGGATGTCAAGGTGGAGGATATTCAAGTTCGCGTCTGTCTATTCGCTTTCGATCTGTTGTATCTCAATGGCGAGGTAAGCTACTTTTGTAGTCACCTTATTTCCCACTCTGAACTCCTTATCAGCCTTTGCTCAAGAAGTCGCTACATGAGCGTCGCGAGCTTCTGCGAGAGCACTTCCAAGTCGTTCCCGGAGAGTTTGATTTCGCCAAGTCTTCGGATAGTGAGACTACGGATGAAATCCAGACCTTCCTAGAACAGAGCGTCAAGGACGGCTGCGAAGGGCTCATGGTGAAAATGCTGGAGACTGACGCCAGCTTCTATGAGCCCAGCCGACGTAGTGTGAATTGGCTCAAAGTGCGTCAACGTATCCAACTTATATAGCACTGCTAACAGAGATGGTAACAGCTGAAGAAGGACTACTTGGCCGGCGTCGGTGATTCATTAGATCTCGTTGTCATCGGTGGATACTACGGCAAGGGCAAGCGTACCAACGTGTACGGCGCCTTTCTCCTGGCTTGCTATGACAGTGACTCGGAAGAATTCCAAACAATTTGCAAAATCGGAACTGGTTTCAGCGAAGAAATCCTGCAATCGCATTTTGACGTCCTCAACCCTCTGGAGCTCACCAAAGTGCGGGGTGATATCAAAGTCGGGGGTGCGAAGCCGGATGTTTGGTTTGAGCCCAAGATCGTGTGGGAAGTGTTGACCGCCGACCTGAGCTTGAGCCCGATATACACAGCGGCACAAGGGCTGGTGAGGTTCTCCTCCAGAAGTTCGGGTTGTCTTGCTGATGACGCAAAAGGTTGAAGAAAGAGGGATTTCTCTCCGGTTTCCTCGATTCCTCAAGATACGGGATGACAAGTCCGCAGAGGATGCAACTGGACCCGAGCAGGTAAGAGCATTCCTCGCTATGGGCCTCCATGTGTCTCATTCCACCAGGTCGCAGAGATGTACGAGAAGCAAGCTTTGGCACAGAGCAAAGGCAAGAAGAAGGGTGGCGACGCAGACGACGGTTTCTGGTGACCAAGAAATCTGCTGTACGTTAGGATGTCTACGTCGGGCAGGCGACGAAATATATGTATTATTTTTTCAAGTCCTGGGCTGCTTTCACAGCCTCTGTTATTTTTCCTGTTGCCTTGTCCGCGACGTCCTCGAGTGTAACACCAAGCTTTTTTTCTCTACCACCGTTGTACCAGTAGTTCACGAAACGCGCCTCCTGGATTGATTGTGCCGTTGCGTTCGTGAAATGGCATGCAAACAGGAGGTAATTGCGTGGTTGGACGCGCCATGCTGCAGGGCATATTGAGCTAAAGGAAGGGCAATCGATGATTCTCGACGAACCGAAACGCATAAACACCATGCTGGGGGCGCAGAGGTCAGAGACGCGTCGAAGTAAGGCTGCTTCGACTCACGAGTAAGACATTAGGCGGTCGTCATTGCGCCGGAAATGACTTCTTCATCTTTCCGTAAGTCTGTTAATGCAGCAATGGGGAGACCCCAGTTGGCTACCTAGACCCGAAAGTTAGAACAGACGAAAGGTGGAGTGAACGACGCTAACAGGCCCCCAAAAGTGTGTACCTGAGATGGACTGTGAGCCAGAGGAACAATAGAAAGGGGAAGAGCGGACGCACTGAAAAAGTATTCCCGCGCAGCCGGGGAGCGCAGCCAGGTAAAAAAAGTGGAGGACATCCTCGGATTGTCGCGGAGTTGAAGATGGAGTGAGTCACGCGACGCAGGCTCATTTACTGCAGTACACAAGCAGTACAACGACTGCGGCCTGCTGCAGAGCCGACCGTCACTGGTATTGAACCCGACACGGCCCCCGTCTGCAGCTGGGGTGCTACGACCTCCCGCTTTCCCTGGAAAATAAAAGGGCGATTTTCTGCGATTACCTGCGATTACGCAGAGCGTGATCCCCGGGCCAGCCTCATGGCTCACGAGTTCAACTCTCTTGTGTGCCACTCAAGCGCCTCCTTCCTCTATCATGTCCTATCCGTATTACTATACCCCCCAGTATGCTCAACATCCTCAGCAGACCCCGATGTTGGGTCAGGCAGGTCCGAGCACTGGATACATGCCAATCTACGCACCTGCTCAGCCGGCCCAGGCGCCCACGCCGTTCATACCCCCGGCGTCAATGCTGGAGACTCCTCCCGCAGCTCAGCCACAGCCGCTGCACGGCAAAAATCGGCCTAAACACAGTCGTCGGGCTGCGACAACACCGCTTCCGTTGAAATCTGCACTGAAGAAACCCGGCGCACCTGCAGCTGCACCTGTCCCAAAAGCTGCTCCTCCACATGCAGAACCTGTGCAAGCTAGGAAGCGCGTCAATTCGAGGGCGAAACCCACGGATTATGTTGACCCAACGACTTCAAACCAAATATCACAACAATCTGACCCAGGAATTGTGGCGTGTTCGTGCTTTTCTCTTGTTCTGTTCTCTGATCCGCGTCATATGCAAGAGCTCATGTTAAGTCTTTAGACCATATGTTTGTGACTTTCAAAGGCGATAGTGAATTGCTGTTGGAGAATATCATACCAAAAGCCTTGAAGGAACTCAAAGAAAAAATATTCTCCATTTGGCATCATGGCATAGACTCAGAGGTATCCCGTGGATATGGCACCTGCAAGGTCAAGTTTAGAAACGCTCCTTGGGACATGAGTGGGCCTGACACTGCAATGTGTGTATGCCTATAATATGACCTTGACTTTTCTGACGAATATCTCTCCACAGAGCTTGGAAGCTGATTCGGGAATTATTTGCACTGTTCGCGAAGCGGGTAAGGTCTAATTATATTCGTCATCAGTCTTTATCCTTCCATGGTTGTTTGCAGGGTTACACCTTTCAGACGTCTACCAATTGCACCACCACAGTCAGTGTTTCAACTTCAAGATCTGTTCGAGTTCTAGCCCATCAGCTGACCCCGCTTTCAAGACGCCTAGATTGATTTTCGCAGTCACGACTTCTGACAGCGATTCTAGTTTTTTTCTGGGTTACCTTTCGCGCGGTGGACGACGAATGTGGGTTCGCCCATTCTATCCATCCAAGCTGTTGAGCATACACCTGTAGAACGTTGATAAATCCTCCCCACCACATTGCGGCGTCGTTTGGCCCCCAACTGAGATCAGTTTTACCCAATCAAGTTGAGGTCCATCAGACAGGCGACATCCATACTGTGGAAGTCAAGAGAGAAATCGGTGGAACAGGAGGTAGGATTTTTACAAGACATATGAGCTCTGTCTGACGATACACAGTCCAACCGCCCTATTTCTTGATGCTTGCACTAAAAGCGATTGCGGAAATGGGTTTTGATTTGAACGCGACTGTTCCTATGGCGAGAGGGGGGCCTCTCGGTTCTCTCGGTATGGGACCTAGACGAGAACTCTACGTCTTCAAAGGTGTGATGGACCCAAAATATTATTCTAGGGGGTGTAGGGGTTCGATTTAAAATCAAAAGTACACTATATTACACCATCTTGACCACCTTCGATCCATCCACTATACCCGCAAGGCTTTTCGCCGAAACTTTGCCGTCTGCATCCTTGTGCTTAAAAAGCTCATCCCACCACCCGAAGAGAAAGTCTCGGGCAATCAGCTTGAACCATGGAGTAAATGAATTACCTGGAAAAGAGTTAACAAATATGAGCATTTCTGCGCCGATAAACGTACGTGGCTCATCGAACATGGCTTGTAACTCTGCCTTGTCAACGTATTTGTGGTCCCGAATTTCATTGAGGTTTGGGGTCACGGTAACGTCCGCGGTGAGAAATAGGATATAATCAACTATGGGGAGGCTGGTTAGGTTTAAAACGCAACGAGTGTATCAGAACCACCTTCATGCTCTCCCCACATTCCGTCCGAGGGCGCGAGATAGTGTATACGCGTCAGATATTGGAATTGGTCGACTGGCGTTTGACTTTGCGGTATACCAAGCTCATGATCGAGTTTCCGCGAAGCCGCAACCCTCACGCCCAGCTGGTCCTGCTCCACCTTCTCCGCCGCAAATTCGTCGAGCGGATGGGAGCAACATGTGTTTGTCCACATATCAGGGAAAGTTATTTTCTCAGAAGCACGTTGCTGAAGGAGCAGTTTGCCATCGGACGGACGGAAGACAAACGCAGAGAACGCTCTGTGTAACAGGCCCTTGTTTATGTTCTCCATTAGGTGACCTTCACAAGATTCAACATGTTTTCCAACACGACGACATCGAATACCTACAAGTTTTCTTGTCCATGGCACCGATAGCGTTGTCTTCCTCATCGACGAGTATACACCTCTCGTCCATAAGCCTCGACTGTTCCGGATCGTAATTTGACAAATCAACGCTCGCAAGAGCGGCACGGGCAGCTTGGACGGCAGGAGAAGCCATGTTACTTTGATAGGGTCGATTGCGAGATGGGCCAAAAGTAAGAGGTAACCCAGATGTAACCGACACAAGGGCGTATTAAGCAACACTGGCAGCCGAAAAGTGGCACGGAGCAGCAGTTTGAGAGTGCCTGGTTAGTCTGTATAGCGGCCGTCGATGATCCGTGAATGTGAACCCTCGAAATATGGTCTCACTCATGTTTAACCTTATTACATCAGCACTAATCGATCTTGTACAACAAAGACATTTGCTATTCATTTCCCTCTCAACTTATCGTGATGGACAGCGAACCGTATGGCTCCACTTGCTTCAAGTGAAGCAGATCTTTGGTCGCCAGGACTATCAGCGAGTGAGTGTCATCCAGGGCAGCGAGGGAAGAGCGAACCTAAGCAGTGATAGAAAGCAGCGGCCGCAACGTGTCGTGTACTTGTCGCCGTTGGGACAACGGCATCAAACCTGAGATCAGTAACTGAATTTGGGAGACTTTGAAGCTGCATCCGGACATATCTGTCGAGGCGATGAGGCCCGAATCAGGGATCAATGCATATCGCTTGAACGCACTCGAGAAAATTAAACGAGTTCCGTTCGAGAGTAATGAGGTTCATGTCCGAGCGCTGCGAATCAACGGCGGTGGGGTCATTCGGCGGGTTATCCACTGTCGCCCATTGCTGTATTGTTATGCATTAACGGAGCAATAATTCGACATACCATCGAATACGTAGTCCTCTCCAAAGGCCTGGGAGTTCGTTCTGGACCCAGGAGAAAAATCCAAGCCGTCTGCCGCACTTCCGACCTGACTCGGAATAAGCGAGCTCTCTCTGCGACTCAAGGAGCTTCCTCTCATTTTAATCTCGGCTCGATCAACATTGATGTGGTCACTTCCTCCCATTGGACCAAAGCCCCCTGCGCTTGAGGAACCTCCGCCAGCATTATCCCACGGAAAGAGAGAACTTCTTTGGGATCCTGAAGGAGGGTTGTGTGGAGCAATATCGAAGTTACTTCCGAAGACTGATTGTGGACGGGAGAGATGGCGGCCTTGTCCAGGTTCCTACACGGCTGGGTGAGTCATGCCCAGAGATTGGGAGATAAATCCTGCCTCAGATGAATGTCTGTGGGTAGAGCCTTCTTCCCTATGGCCATCGTTATAATCACCTGTTGTCGAATCGGGTATAGTTGTGCGTATTAAGTTTCGTGTCTGAACTTACCTCCGATCCTAAGGTCGACGTTCATATCATCCATTGCCATGTTGAAGTCGTTGGCAAACAGGTCTTCCCTTATCTCAATTCCCGGTTCTTGTGCTAGTGCTGCGTCGTCGGTATCTGGTAACTCTCTTATCTTACGACGTTTGGTAGGGGGCTGGTCTACAGCACAGAAATAAATATCCACAACAGGCAAAAGGCTATAACATTGTCGTACCAGATGGATGGATTACAAGAGCTCCAGTCCGAGCTTCAACCTGAACCTTGAAGTTCTCCTGCCAGAACTCGACTAATGCTTCGGCCTGAACTGTTCGTAGCCATTTAGCAGCAGAGGTTGCAGAAGCAATCGGTATTACCGCCTCTTGGTACACTCCACATCATATCCTCCAAAAATTTGCTACCATCTTTCTCGAACCTTTTCTGAACCATTTCACGTCTCAGTGCGCCTTGGCCTTGTAAGTACTGTGCACGCGCCGCCTAAGCGAAGTATGATGGTCAAGCCAGAAACTGCAGACATCGCAACAAAACAAAACCTTCAATTCCTCGTCAGTCAATTCAGTTCGTGCGTCGAGAAGCAGCCGGGTTTTTTTCACTTTCTTGATACCCCGATTTCCTTGATTCTGATTGTGAGTGGTGACATCAAGCAGCGGCTGCGGCTGGTCCTGATCAAGATCTTGAGACAAAAGCATGCGAGAAAAAGAAGTTGCAGGGCTGAGAGAAGGACGAAGGGGATAGGAGTCCGACGCAGAGTGGAAGGAGGAACATTTTCTGGGATAGGTCAGCATTATTACAGTAGATCCCCGCGAGTGCGTGACCAACCTTTATCATAACCAGACATCGCCTATTTATCTCTGGATGAGATACAGGCGAATGAATAAGAGAAAACTTGCCTTTCTCTTTCGGGGGGTACTGGGAAGGACAGATCCATCTCTGTGAGGCTCCGCATCCGCGGCGCTTGAATCAAAGGGGCACTAGGACCGAAATCGAAATCCATAGCGATGTCTCCTGCATTGCCCAGAGGCATGTCGAGCTCCATGGCGCTGAGCGATGTCATATACCTGTATAAAACGTAGGGCCAGGTTCGACACTCACTTTCCATTATCAGGGAAGATGCCCCAGCCATCTCCTAGTTCCTTCGCCAGGTCGTCACCTAGGCCGTCGACAATATCCAACACGTCCGAGGCAGCCAAAAACATATCGTCCATTGCGAAACCCCCGCCCGCTTGCGAAGAAGAGGGATCCATGCCAGCGACATTTCCGTTGAACGAGAGGTCAAATGAATTCGAAAGCAAGTGATCGTGGTGCTCCTTCAAAGTGTACATGTCTGCTCTGCCATTCTCCGAGTCCACAGGCCGGGGAGCTTTCGGTTTTCGGTTTAGCTTTTTCTCCTTGGCTTTGGGGTCGAAGACGTCATCGGCATCCTCTTCCTCCAAGAGCTCTTTTTCTTCAAAAAATGCAAGTGAGTCGTGATGGCACATCCGGAAAGCCCGACCAACCTCCAATATTAAGGTATTCGTCCCAGTCCTGCATATAATGGGAACAGGCGCATACCGATCAGCAGACGTGCTTACGGCGACGAGAGCATCGAAATCAATGAGATAGGCGGCTTTGGGATCTGCAGCCAAGGTCAACGCAGAGACTCTGTAAGTTAGATTAGATCACGCAAGAGTGACGAAAAGATCCAGACCTAGCAGTGGGCTGGGCCATTTGTAGTTGCGCTCCCATAGTAGCAATGGATTGCATTTCTTGCACCACCTTTTTTAGGGAGGTAACACAACTCGCTATGTCTGACATAAAGATTTCTTGTTTGACTGAAAAGCATAAGTAAACCGTTGGCACTGCTATGGAAGACAAAAAATGTACCCTTGTAGACCCTGGAATAATAGATGGTGGCTTGGAAGCATTAGGTGAGCCGGCCAAATTCTCTTACCGGGCAACCCCCATCATAAGATTACTCGAAAGACTAGAATTAAAATAAGCAACATTCAAAAAATGTAACCACATGTTCTTACCGCAAGGCCAAAGGCTCTGAAGGCTCAGCAATTAGACCACACAGCTGTGAGATGTCTGCAGTCAATACTGATCGCTTGGGAAGTTTTTTGAAGGTCGATTTGGAGCCAAGGGTTGCGGCTAGCCTGAGTAATGAATGGCGGAGATCAAGGCCGGTCCCAACCCAGTCAGAACGGTAGATTACCATAGAAGGCCAAATCCACTATCACGTCTTGCTAATAATTCGGGAGAGAAAAACATATTGAAACAAAGATGATAACAAGTCTCAAAGCGAGCGCTTGGGGTCAATGAGCCTGAGGTGAGTTCATAGTAACTTCTCGGGTATATGGAGGCTCACAAGGCGGTGGTTTATTACTTGCTGCAGTCGCAGATATGATTATTGATACGCATTAAAAAACAATCGCAGGGAAAGAAAGTGGGGAAAGAGCAAAGCAAGGATGGTGCTTTACTTTCGGAGTTTGAAGTGGCCGGTATTTCCCGAGCCGTAAACAGCAAATTGATACACTTATAAGGCAACAGGGTGCTGTTTTTAATTCCTGAGCCAATAGAAAGCGGTTTTTGGGTCTGGTATGTAAACACGGCCGTTTATAAACATGTTTGGAAACTAACCTGAAATAGGGGGCAGAAACACAATTCTTCCCTTCTTTCGGTGATTTTTTTCCTCGCGCACTGGATTTACGCCGTACGGCCTCGAAGCTGTGGATTTTCTTCGGGGTGTTGGCTCCGGATATTTCTAGGTTGAGAATTCGAAAATGACCGCTTTTGCTCTTCAGATTTTTGTCAAATTCCGGGGGAAATGGGGCTGGCAGGCAGAGAACTGGTTCATTCCCGGTAACGTAAGTTACTGGGTCTTAGAGAGCCCTAATTTTTGCTTTTGGCCGTGCATCACATTTTCGTCAGCACTTTTTGCGTAAGCACCTTTTCTCTCTGCCAAAATGCGCCGGCCAACTTTCGGCTTTGCGTGAGACCTTGATACGCGAACTGCAACTCATAATCCCGCTTGTGCTGCCTTATGCTGCCTCTGGAATGTTCTCCAAGCTTTGCCCAGGCGAGCTAGCGATGACCCACAATTGCAACGTACTTATTAAGAGCAGCTTGCTTTCTCTTTCACCATGTCTCCTTCGATCCTTCATTTTTCGTTTCGACCTCAGACTGGGCTTCCTTGTGGGCCCCTCAATCCTGCGTGTTAGGTGTTAACAGTTGAGCTGGGGATTAACTTATCCTGAGCTGCCGCTTTTTTTGTTGCCAAACCCCTCCGGACTTTGTGAGAACATATGTATATAAGAAATTTCACGTACGCCCGGCTCCACCTCACAGGTGTCCGCCGAGTAGCGTGCTTGGTAGTTGAGATTTTATCGTATTCTTTCTTCACTACATCATCGTAATACATGTATTATCTTAGTACTAGGAATAAAACAGCCTCCCGCTACCTGGAAAATCCCTCCAGAGATAAGGAAATGCGGTCTCTCCAGCACGCTTGACCAAACAAAGTCCAGTTCACAGAGAGTTCACGGAGTTCACAAAGTTTCTGGGCAACCTGTGCACTTTCGGTTCAGGGATTTACTGGACTTTGTAGCATTTATACTGTCCTCAGGTGCTGGGTGGCCAACACAAGTGAACCTTCCTATCCTTGATCTCAATCTTCCCTCTAGCCTAGGTTGTTGTAATATCTGCGGAAATATGTATGGAAAGTCATAAAAAAACCCACTGGCGCAAATGCGGCCCAATGCGAGCTGGTCGACGCGTCAGCGTCGACCGAGCGAGCTTCGGGCCACTGCCATAAAATCTCATAATATTATTGGGTCGAAGTTGTTGATTAAAAGCATTATGGCTCAGGAAGTGCGATTCCTGATGGCGGGTCGTGTCGCCCGTTGGCACCACCCACTGCATTTGAGCCCCGAAAGCAGTTCTCAAGAGTGCAGCCATGATTGATTGTACTACGCCGACCGTGCCGCAGCGCCGCTCACTGGCATTACAGCTTTATTTACCATCTTTAAACCAACCAAAGTGTTACCGGGCCTTGCCGCTCGTCGGCCTTACCCGCTTTATGGTGTTATTTGAGCCTCCAGGGAACGTTTCAGTCGATTGTCAACTCCACATTCGCTGATTTGAATGTAAATTCGGCCCACCTTGCCCCGGCTCTATGAATTGAAAACCGGCCGTTTTGAGAAACGGGCCAAAAGCCGGTTTGTAAAGCAACTGTTTGCACACCGGTATGCAAACCGGCACTAAAAACAGTACCCTATAAGGCAAAGATACTAGAGCTACATATATAGAGATCGGGCATTCCAAGCAGACCTAGGCTTGGATCCATCGCTTTCCATCAGTTGTTCCCACGAGTCGTGCAAAAAGCTCGTCCCGCCCGCCGACCCACCGAAACTTTTCCTCCTTCAAGTTGCCATCCACGTCCATCCAGCGAATGGACAGAGCGGTAAAAATACCACTCTTCTTCTTGACCCTTCGAAGGTCACTGAGAGTCATTTCAATCTTAGGGTTAGAAGACATGAGTGGTGTGAAGAACAACGTCGATGGGGTAAGTGTTATGAGCCCCGGAGCTGAGGTATGTTGAGCGGGGAATGCTTGAATGTGACATATTAGTAATCCGATTTCGGGGAAGAGACGAAGCGTACTATGTGTTTGAACGAATGAAGATCCACCGGTTGCTACGATCGAGGCCCTGTTTGAATTCTGTGTCTGTCACAAAGACACTAAGTTGAACCAATCCGCGGTGGTGCACATTTCACAGACCTGCGTAGCGGTAAAGAGACGTTTCCCATCCTCGGCCCACGTCATACCTATGGCGGCGCGTTCGCCCCATTTCTTCCAGTTGACGTCCTTGTCCTGCTTCTGCCGTTGTGAATCACTTTTCGCGATGTCATCAGCAACTTCTTGCTCGTTCTTGTCGTTTTTCTTTGCCCTCGTTGATCGTGCTGGTATTACGTCGAGTCCTGCAGCGACACGCTGCGAGATGAGTTCCATGGCATATTCTGCGTCTGTTGGGACGTCCGCAAATGCAGGCGGTAGCCTGAATAGCTTATCAGAATGCGATGTGTGTACATACACAAAGGCTTACCGAGCACGATCAGCTTGAGGAAGGGCAGCAATTACCGGCACAACATGCCAAAAGAGAAGACCTCCAACAAAGTAGGTCAACTTGGCAATATATTTCGCAGGCATCAGGAGGGTAAGGAGAAATAAGAAAAACAAGGCCTAGGGGATAGTAAGCAAAGGGAGTGGAACGGAGAAACACATACGATAGAATAGGTTCTTGAGGATGCAGGACGTCGCCATATGAAAATGCTAAGAAGCATCAGTAGGGTTCCGATGATCCCATTTGACACTGTACTTTTTGACCCTCTCGTGGAGATCAGCTATTTCACTCATGGCCGCCAATAATGCCCGTTTTACATCATTTTCCTTCGAATCTTCCTTTGTATTGTCGGAGTCCAAAACAGTGTTGACCTCTTGTTCAGTATCACCATCGTCCATTGGCCCCTCTTGTAGTGCTCGATCTCGAACTTGACTGTTCGCAAATTTCTTGACCTTAGACTTCTTGGATTTATTGAAAACCTTGAAGAGTCGCCACAATTCTTTCATCCCTAAAGAGGATGACGCCGAAAATCTCGCAGATATCTCTTGTCCAAATTCGTTTGCACGGTCGATTTCCTGCCGGTGAGCCCGCATCTCAGCCAAGGTTGGATACGAAAACAATCTGCGTCGAATTATAGAGTAGAAGATTCGGAGAAAGAGACATGGTAGAAGTAGGTTTTGATACCAGAGTATCCAAAAAACCTGATTGAAGGATATTCAAGTTCCAGCATACCAAGGATTCAAAGCACTGACGGCACAATAAATTGAACTCTTCGGCTTGTCCTTCCATTCTGCCAGGTCCACCAATGATACAAAGAAAGGGCCATAGGTGGGTTGAATCACCAGATACAGTCTCTGCGTTGTCAGTCTCAGTCGCCCAAGCGTGAACAAAGGGGGCGGCAGGGGTGTCATGGGAAGAAGGGGAGTGAGATAGCGCTGAAGGGGTTCATAAATCACGTATGTGTTGGTGGTCGAAGGCGACTTACCGCAGCTATTGCTTCAGACACGGTCTTGGTAGTCGGGGGACCGGAGAGCAAGGAAGGTGGACTAGGAGGACGGGAAACCTCGGAGGCGCCAATCGTATCCCAATCTTGATTCTCGATATCCGTCGGTGACAGATTGACTGTGGAGCCATTGTTGCTGATGGGCACATCGAATTTCCCGTCCACGCCCCGACTCAGAGGCGGAGCGATGTCATGTAACTGAACATCAGTCACGTACTGCACCGAGTGAGTTGGATACAAATTTCAGAGCTCAAACAAGACTCAACGGCAGAAAAGAGACTGAGAAAACGATCAATTTCTTCGCTGTCGTACAGGTCTCGAAGCTGCTGTTCAGACAGTTCCCTTTCCACGGCATCAGTCTCGTCTGCGGATTTGTCCAACACAAGGGATTCTTCCACGTTGGTGGTTGGGGGACGAGGCGGGAGTGGCGGCGGCGTGGATGTCATGGCAGATGGAGTGCAGGACGCGGACACGCTCCAGATGGCAAAACGCGTCGATTATGTAGGTTTGGAGCAAGCGTGTCTCCGGTCCGGTGAGCCGGATAATCTCGTGTGGCCGATGACCAATGGGTGTTCACCCACATGACTATACTTGTACAAACAAGTATCAACGCGTCCCGAAGTTGAACCAACGCAAGGAACCACGACGATGCAGCAGCCGGGCTTGCTGGAATGGTGCAACTCGACCAGATTCACCATGGCGAACGATCCTGGACGACAGCTCTTCCGGGATCAGATACAAACCCATGGCTTTCTCTTTCTCAATGATTATCTCCACAACATTCTTGCAGGTCCCCAACGAAAGTACGCTCGCCTCTCCTATTTCACCCCCATCCTGACTCAGACATGCTAGTCCTCTTATAGAACTTGTCAAGACGCCTGGCCGCAAGAAGACGACAAGCAAGAAGCTGGTGGCAACTAAATCTGCGTTGAAGAGTGTTGTCACCCTGTCTCTTGAGGTGCCACCCCCATCCCCCATTCACGACTTATACTGAATAGATACAGGATGAAACTGACTCCAAAGAAAATGTGGCGCCCGTGAACAGTTTTCACAGGGCGCTGTTGCAGGCCAAGGAGAAGCCCATCACCCCCCAGTCCCAGGACGACCCCATGGATACTATACCTGAACAGACCAAAGCATCGCTCGTGCCCCACAAATCCTATCATTCTCCACCTGTCACTACCCCCGATGTTTTCGACATACCCCTCTGCGTGCCCTCTCCAAAAGTTGCATCCAGCGACCTCCCTCAAGAGTCGGGAGTAGATGAGCCTCAACTGTTGAACGCGCCGCCGGTTGACCAGAACGATCTATCTATGATTGTAGAGGATGACGAAACAGATCGTAGTCGCGCTTCCCTACGGGGCAACGAAATTAATGGATTTGCAGCAGTAGACGGACAGCCAAACCCTCAATCAGATAATCTCCCCGAGCATATTCCAGGACATGTAGATCATATCGTGGCTTCCTCGCCTTCCACAGCCACCTTCCAATCCATTGCCCTCTCCCCCGTTCAACCTGAGGAGTCTTCTGCCACAGTGGCTTCGCGCCGACACTCACAGTCTCCGAATGCTCAGAACTCAGCACCGCTACGTGATTCTTCGGTGGAAATCAGGTCTTCAACCGAAAACTACACAGCGCCGCTACCGGAGATCCCGCCTTGGCATTCTCGCACCTACGATGACGCAGTAACGGAGCCTCTTCCCTCCCTTACGATGGTGAAGGAATTAGCAGAGAGCAGCACTGAGATACTAGATTCAGATTCCAAGGTGGCCCCTCCTTCGCCTAAAGGTCTTACGCACAAAGCTAGCGTACCATCCTTCCCGTCTTTCCCGGCGCCATTGCCCTTCCGGAAGTCCATCCGCGCGCCACCTGATTCATCGGTAGCTCAAGGCCCTCTTGGAGCTGCTACGCCTGGTGCTGCCCTAGGAGGTAAACGCACATCATGGCTCATGAGAGCCCGAGAGGTCAAGGCGTTGGAGATCACGGTGAAGAAAATGAGTCCTGCACCTTCTACCGCGACTGCCGTAGCTGGCAGTTCCAAGAGGAAGAGTGGAGATATGTTTGCCGTCCCTGGGTTGACAGGTTTAGAAGACGACGAACGGAGGCCCAAGGTTGCGAAGAATACCGAGAGTGACATAGCTCCTCTCAAGCCAAAGCCAACGGAGAGCGAGAGCCCCAAAATGACGTTAGACCAAGACGCGTTGATAGATCGGCAACCACCTCATCGATCTGAGGCTGAGGATGGGGAACAGGAAGGCCTCCTGGTTAAACTGAAGAGGACCGTTGATGGCTTGGGTGCTCGGGTTGGTAAGAGCATGGGCAAATCTCTCGGAGGGGCCGCCGCCGCCAACGCATTAGCAGAGGCAAGGGCAGCAGCGGAGGCCCGGATTGCTGAACGCCACCATAAAGAGGAAGAGGCGACGCTGGCATTGGGGATTCCATCGGCTGCACCATTGGTTGTACCAACTGCAACAGTTCCCAGCGATGTCCAACAGTCCTCCGAACGCCCGCCCGTGTTTCACTCCTCTGGTTCTTACCATCGCTTGAGTGTATCCGAGCTTGTTACTTCGGCGGAAAGGAAGGGCAAGACCAAAGAAGTTGACATCGTGGTAGAACTGGCCTCTTCAGCTCTACCTTCCGCCACCTCCCGTATTTATGGTCCTCGAGAAGATGATATGGGTCACACCAGCACGACTACCACTCCTCCAGACTCTCCTGCCCCGCCAACTTTCCCCATACCTTCCGGTCCCGTCTTCAACAAACCGCCACCAGTGTTTGTGGCCCCTGCTCCTACCAGCCAGGCTAAGACTTTCAAGTTGCCCATGTCCACTGCGTTCTCCATAGCATCCATGACACTCGGTCTCGCGCCGCGGTTGCCCTCTCCTAAATCTACTGTGCCATTATCCGCACAGTCTACCATGGAAAGCATAAGGTCCGAGGCGTGCTTCGATAGTCAGGATGATGCACCTGCTTGGATGCCCTCTACACAGGATACCGATTACACTTCTGGATTCGGCTCACAGTCACAATGCTCCCCACCTCACGGGCCGATGACCGAGTTGGATGAGGACGATAGTTGGCCGATGGATGAGAAACTCGCTGCGGGGGTGCAATGGACGTTCGGTGGTAAAGAAGACAGCCTGACCTGGAGCACACTGCCCACCGAGAGTCAAAGAGCCGACACAGGGCCCATTCCACAGGATGACGGTGTTACGCAGGATCATGAATTGAACGTCAGCAGCAAAAACGAGCGAGAGTTCCAAACGATTCCGCGCTCCTTCAATATGGACATTGACGAGTACGAAGGTGACGGAGATGTTATCTTCGACGAAGATGTTTTAGATGAAATGGAGATCGACCCTAAAAAGTCAACCATCAGTCTCGTCAACGTATGTCCCGATCACGTCTACTTGTTTTGTGATCTCACAACTCTCGTCTAGGCTACTGCAGGCCGGAGCGAGAGCCAGATGTCCATGGCATCGACTGCCTCCTCACAATCACAGGTCGGGTTCCTTGGCCACGCGTCAAAGCTTATGAGTAGTGTGTTGGGCACTGGTAAGAAAGGCAAGCCAGAAGTAAAAAGTCTTCAATTGGCAGCAGTAGCTGCCAAAAAGGTTCGTTTTCTAGCTTTAGTTGTTACGCACGTTTCTAAAATCTCTTCAAAGCAACAAGAAGAGAAAGAGAAGAAGGCGAATAGGCTCAAGGAAATGGAGAACCGGCGTCAAGCCGCGTTGCAGAGGAAGGCGGACGAAGAGAAAGCAAAGGCGCAGGAAGAGGAAAGAAGGCTCAAGGAAGAGAGTGACCGCCGGAAGAAAGATCGTGAAGAACATACAGATAAGCGCCCGCTGAAGATTGTGGGTGCGAAGAAGGTGAATATCACGACAAGGTGCTATCTGTTACTCTCGTTGACTGTTTTTGCAGGTGATGGCAGAGGCGGAGAAGAAGCCCGAGATGAAGAAACCCGCACTCAAGCCTGTGCTTAACGCGTCGACAAGCACAAAACCCAAGCCTACTTTCGTGAAGCCGCAGTCTGCGCTTGCGTCCTCCGCGGCCTATAACACAGCGTCTACCAGCAAAGTCGTCGAGACCAACCTTCCCAAATCAACTGCCGCTCAAGGCAAAGGGAAACTTGCTACCAAGAATATGGTGCCGGACGACGACCTTTCGCAGCCTTCGCAGATCCTGCAGACGCAGATGGCAGCCCGGGCCAAAGCTCAGCTGCAGGCGGCGAATATGACCACGACAACGATCGCGAGCGAAAGCATCGAATTGCCGGACATCAACAGCGAATATTCGGACTCTGATGACGAAGATCGGCCTCGCACATTTGATCCTCCGTCATGGGCACAGTCGCCTGATTTGCGCCAGGCCTTGCAAGTGCAAAGTACCATTAACCCTGACGCTATCTTTGGAGCCATCCGGCCCTTACGCATGGACGAGTTGTTCAGGACCAGGACTGGTCGCTTCAGAGCCAGAACAAGCTCCGCGAATTGGACAGGCACGGATCGTTTGACCGTCGAGGAGGAGCGTGAATATGCTAGGAGAATGGGATTTAGGTAGCCGTTTCATTTCAGATCGCATTTTTTCAATCTATCTTCGCATTACATATGGATATCTATCTGCATTATTGGTCGAGAGTTACAAATCCGATTTTCCTTTATATTTCCAAGACATTTTCCTATCAACTCCCGCACCATTTCTTGATTCATTAACTTCACTGTCTGAACTGACTCGAAAATTGAGTGATCCGATCCGGACCGGTGGCACTATAGTGTTTGTACATAATTGTCTTTCGCTTTGACTGCAACCAACCTCAATTCTACTGTGCCACCCTAGGCATTTGTCTCCTTGACCCTATCATGACCTCCTCCTCCTCCTCCTCCTCACCAGAAATATCCTCTGCCACCAACGCAGAAACCCAAGACCGCTTTTCTTACAAACATGCGACGCACGACGAAGTACTAGAGGACCTCTCGAGGTACATATGTCGCCGATCGCCCCCCTCTGGCTCATCCATTTTGTTTTGGGAATAGTCGTTTCATTCTCAATCTTCCTGACGAAGAGCTGGCTTCCCTGGAGCGCATATGCTTCCAAGTGGAGCAAGCGTACGTGCACTTGTTGTCTATTCAAAGACGACCACTGATCGCTGAATACAGACATTGGTTTTATGAAGACTTTATCCGTGAAGAGAACCCTAAATTCCCCTCCTTACCTCTCAAGAAATTCTCCGCCATGTTGTTCCATGCTTGCCCTCTGCTCCACCAGTGGAGCCATGACCATGAGCAAGCATTCAACAACTTCATGCAATACAAAACACGAGTGCCTGTATGCGGTGCAATCATGCTCAATGATACCTGGGAAAAGGCGTGCACTCCCTGTTTTTGTACGACTTGCTGCTAATCCGAGCGCAGTGCGTGCTTGTCAAAGGATGGAAGTCATCCTCTGGCTGGGGCTTTCCCAAGGGCAAGATAAACGAGGATGAGCCTGCCCACCTCTGTGCGATCCGAGAGGTACGTGTCCCCTCTCTCGTTGCCTCCGACGTCCTCATTCTTGTCTTAGGTGCTTGAAGAAACGGGGTACAACTTGGCGAGCCAGATCAATCGGGAAGATGTTATAGAAATGTCTATCAAAGAGCAGAAAATCTCCTTGTACATTGTTCCCGGGGTATCGGAAGACTATCCATTCAAGACTAAGACGCGAAAGGAGATCAGCGTAAGCGCTCGCGGCATATGCCTCACGCCGACTATCTAATCTTCGGTCCACACTCAGAAAATTGAGTGGTTCAAGCTGACAGACTTGCCAACTTGGAAGCGCAATAAAGCTGCTCCTGGCAAGTTTTATCTGATTTCCCCATTCATCGGGTATGTCCGGTCCACTCTCTGCTGACTGTTCTAACAGCGGGCAATGCAGTGCATTAAAGACATTCATAAACGAGAGGAGACCTCGCGGTCAATCACGCAAAGGACCTAAACTCAAGAAACCAATCCAGAACGGCGTTAATCATAGCCGCAAAGAGACACCCCAACGACCGCTTGTTCCATATCACGACGCGACGCAAGAGTCTAGTTCTCAATCCTCTTCCGTGGATACTGGAGACCCGCAGACTCCATCCCCGCAATATACCAAGGCCGCTCCAAACCATGTGGTACACGATGATTTCGCCCAGTCGGCCATCGAATCTGAAGCGCTTGATCCGCACTTTGCCCGTCTACTTTCCTCGTTGACTGCATCCGCAGCAGGCGTCAGAGAGGTCAAAGACAAGGCGGACACTCCGCTAACTATTACAACCAACGAGCCCGTCCCAGAACCTGCCACTCCTGGCCCTGTAACGGCTTCTTCCTCCGGCTCACAATCCCTTCCTATACCCGCCGAGTCGGACTGGTCATCCTCGGCGCCCGCTCGTCTCTCCGTCGAACCCGAGGAGGCAGCGCTTCCGGTCATTACAAACATCAAGTCTCTACAACCCCGGGACTCCTTCCAGTCCCCTTCTCCACTCATTTTAAGCCCTCGTGCGAACGGCACAACCAGTGTTGCTGGGCAGCGTCCGCCTGTCGACTCGCAAAGCCCTGCTTCTGCAACCTCACCAACACAGTCGGTCACATCTGTTCAGACCCTGGGGTCGCGGCGCACTTCGAGTACGGCAGACATTTCGCCGTATTTAATGCGACCGACTGAGGTTCCGGCTTCCGCGAAACGCTTGAAGCAGCTAGCATTACTGGAGTCTGTCGCCGACGAATCGGCCAGAATGCTATCAGGTCGACCACCTGTAACACACCCAGCACCGCTGAACACTGGGCCCCACTATCCTTTACCTCCAGCCTCTGTTCCGCCGCCGCCTATCTTCCCCCACGATGGGATGCACGTAATCTATTCCTCCGGGCCCAGCGCAGGGCAGCCGCACGCCGTCCCTGTGCACTCGGACCCCTTCCAGGTGCGGCCTTGGACGAGCCAAGCGTTCCACCGCGGACCTGTGCACCCGCACGCGCCGAGCATGAGCATGACGCAGGGCCAGCTGTTGGGGCTGATGAACGGGCCGCGGGGCACGCCGATGCCTGGGCTGCACGGATTCGTGCCGCCGCCGCTGGCGCCGATGGGCCAATACCGGCCGTATCTTCCTGCGGCTCCGATGATGTCTGCTCCTTATGGTGGACCTCTGCCGCGGCTGCCTCGACAGACATTTGGTCCCGCACAGGTGAGCCCCCTGTCTGCGCCGGCGATGTCACCGGGATTCAACCTGGGTGGAGGTGCGCCGAACCCGGCGCTGCTGTCGATCCTGAACGAGGGGCGGGGGCGGGGTGGATAGTGTGGTGACTTGAATTAGCTGTATCGGTTGTGCATCTTGTTTTGCTGTAGCGTAATTGTAAGTGCTTATGGGGTGGGAGAAGGCGCCACTGGTAACCGCAGATTCGAGCTGTGTGAACTCAGATTCTTGTGAGACAAGTCGATCACTGCTAGAATCGATCAGTGATTCAACCGGGCCTTCTCTCCGACAAGTCCTCCGAGAAGCAAGTCTCGCTTGCCCGCTCTTGCCCGCTCCTCCTCCATGCGTCCCGTCGCAAACTAGCACCCAAATGCCCCCGAGCCCATGTACGCCCCCCAACAGGCCGTCCCCGCCCATCAGCCCCACCCGTACCCCCACACATCCTCCCGCAGGCCTCCCACCCTCCCCCACCCCCGCAGCCCCGGCGCGCACCCACCGTCCTCGTCGGCGTCCCCGCGGTCCACATCCACAACAACCAGCTCGTTGTCGGCAGCGCCCAGACTAGTGAGTCCTCTCTTGTGGCCCCGTGCACGTTTTCACCCCTCCAGGCTCGACGCGCTCCTACACGGAGCTCAAGAGCCTTGGCGACGGCTCCTTTGGCACAGTATGGCTCTGCGATTGGCATGGGAACCTACCCCCCAATACCCCGCTCTCGCCCATGCAGTGCGGTGCCGGTGCAAAGCCCCAGTGGGTCGGCAAGCGGCTGGTAGCGGTCAAGCGGATGCGGAAAAAGTGGGAGGGCGGCTGGGACGAGTGTCAGCGACTGAAGGAGCTCGAGGTGCGTCCCCTATTTTTTATTCGTCCCGCGCCATGTTCACCGCCACGCCTCAGTCGTTGCGCGCAATACCGTTTCATCCCAACATCATTCCTTTGTACGACTTTTTTCTCCAGCCAGACTCCAAGGAGCTCTACTTTGTCTTCGAGCCAATGGAGGGCAACCTCTATCACCTCGTCAAGGCCCGCAAGGGCCGCCCCTTCGCGGGGGGTCTCATCTCCTCCATCTTTCGTCAGATGGTCTCTGGTCTCGAACACATCCACTCTTCGGGTTACTTCCATCGCGACATGAAGCCGGAAAACGTCCTCGTAACCACCACCGGTCTTCACGACTACGCATCGCTCTCCCCCACTGCCCCGCCAAACGCGCCTCCCGAGAAGGACGTCGTGGCGATCATCAAACTCGCTGATTTCGGCCTCGCGCGTGAGATCCGAAGCCAGCCTCCGTACACGGTCTACGTCTCGACGCGATGGTACCGCGCTCCGGAGGTCTTGTTGATGAGCAACAACTATTCCAGTCCAGTGGACATGTGGGCACTGGGGACGATCATGGCCGAGCTGATCAATCTGCGTCCACTTTTTCCCGGGCAGGACACGATGGATCAGCTTGCCAGGATCTGCGAGGTTCTGGGTGACCCGAGCGACAGCTATGGGTACGACGCAAACAACAATCCTATCGGAGGCGGGCCTTGGCCACGGGGAGTGCAGATGGCAGCATCCAATGGTTTTGTTTTCCGCAGGGTGTGTTTTCCGCCGCATATGCCTGACTCGTGTCTGACCCTTGCCAGACTCAACCCAAAAACATATATGCGTTGTTTCCCATAGAGCCGCATTATCCCGCCATCCCCGTCTCCTTAGTGCACTGTATTCGAGATCTGCTCAAGTACGAACCCGAGGCCCGATTGACCAGTCGTCAGTGTCTCGACCACGCTTACCTCCGCGAGACGACTCCTCGCAATAACATTCCATTACCACCCGGTCTACGCGCCGCGACTTCACTGTCCCCGCTGCGTAGCACTGTCCCATCATCCTCCCTTTCGTCCCTTTCCTCGCGTTCAGGTAATCAACCCGATAACCTCGACTCCTCGCTCCCAAACGCGGCCGCGGCATTCTTTGCTACCCCGAGTGTTTCCACGCATTCGTCCTCTCTATCCACCAAGGCTTCCGAATATGCGCGTGACATACGGATGTACCATCAGCCATCACCAAATACCTCAGACTTCATCCAGGAGGAACGACGTAGTCAAGCTCAGGCATCGTCGGTTTGGGAAGGTTCAAACGGAGATCGCTCTCCGTCCGTCGTAGCCAATACCGACTACAATATGGACGAGTCCGAAATTTCAGACGACTATCCTGTCGGGTCGATGGACATCCAAAGCTCGCCGATTGTTCAAGAATTCCCTGCTCGTCCTAACGTCATTGAGCCGATGCACGATTCAGCGAATGGGATCAATGTGCACGATGTCATTCAGTCGCAGACCAACAAGCTGGGCAAGCTCGGATCTCTGAGCTTTGGCAAGAAACATAGCAAGTGGGGTCTGGGAGGCATGTTCGGTGGCGACAAGTCGCACCAGAATGGTCTGCCGCCTCTTGAAGAGATGCAGGTTGCTTCAACCTCGACGCCCTCCCTCAAGCGGTCGCAGTCGTCTAGTACTGACAGCAAGTCGCTGCGCGAACCCTCCCCCATACACGAGCCCCCCCGGCGCATGGATGCTAAGAAAAACAAGAAGGAGGCGGAGCGAATACAACGCGAGGCCGAGAAGCAACGGCGCGCTCTCGCGGAGAAGATGCATCGGGAACAAGCGCGTGCAGTCATGCAAAAGCGGAACCAGATGATGCAGAAAACCGCGGTCGCGCGGGAGCTGGAGTGGGACGGTGGCACACAGCAACGTCTCGAGTGGGATGAGACGCTGTCCAAGGGGAAACAGGCGGCGTTGGGTCCGGTTCGGCAGAACCCGGCCGCGGATGTGGTTAACGCCGCTGCTGGCAGGTTTGTGCCCCAGCCCCAGCCGGAGGTGTCTCTTGGGGGCGACTGGCGCAGGGACACCGAGCGGATGGCCAAGGCCAGACGACGGGAGTTCGACGACGACCATTCGATGTCATCGTCGGACGTACACAGTATCGGCCGTATGTCGTCGATATCGTTTGCGACGGTGGACAGCGACCCTGGTCCGTCTCGAATACGAAATCGACCGAGCTTGCTGGGTATGAGCAGAATGACGTCTTCGTCGTCTCTGCAGACATCGTTCGACGACTTCCCCCCTTCTGCGCGGTCTTCCAACTCGTTTTCGCTGGAGGGGCAGCTCGCGCACGATTTCCGTGCCCGGGCGTCCTTTGATAATGGGACGCCGCTCACGGGCAACATCTCGCCCCCGCCCATGCAGATGCTATCGCTTTCCCCCTCCGTTAGCTCCGCATCGCCGTGGCTCCATCTTCAGCAGGATGGGCGTGTGCCCTACTTGCAACATCCGCTACACCCTCGTACTTCGCCCATGAACGGAAATACGTTCGAGTTCGGTGGGCAACTACTTGGGCGCTCATACAGTCCGTATGGACATCCCTCGAGTCCTGGGGCGGCACCGAAATCGGCCATAAATCCGATGTTTAAAGTAGTGAGTCGCGAAAGCAATATATCGTCGTTCACTGATGCTGACGTGGAGTCCAAGCCACCATTACCCGGACCTCCCCCGGGCGATTCGCCGTCCCTGCTTCCACCGTTTTCACAGCTGGATGCTGTGGCCGGCGACGAGTACGGCGAGTACACATCGCCGCCTGTACATTTGCGACCGCCCGAAGCTGGTTGAGCATCTTGCTTGACGCAGACGCCTGCTATCACATTCGTTTTTCCTTTCATCGCTTTCTCCACTGCATGTCGGTCACTCATTCATTCTCATCTGTTCCTTGCATCCATTTTCTTCCTATCGCATATCGCTGTTTGGAAGTGTATTCAAAGCACTCGGCATTAATCAACACACTGACCCTGCTTTTTACACATTTTCTAATCCGGGTTCTCTTCTCCGTATCCTATCATTGTTGTTTCCCTAGTTGCAAGCCAGCCAGAGTTAGCATAGTAGTAGTAGACAACTATATAACATGTATTTTTACGCCCAGCATGTTGGGCATGCGGAACCAAATATAATTGGGTCTCGGTTGTACATGTGCGATCTACGATTAATGGTGATGGTGGACTTGCTCGAAACGCAGACCACTAGATGTATTTCATTAGTGCACCGTGCTGGAACGTCAAGACTCGGATAACGTACCAGTAGCTGAGCACAGAAAAACGACGGGCGAAGCATCAGAGGTAGCAGACAGGAAGCGAAGCATTGCACATACCCGCATGGCCGGGGGCCGGGGAGATCCTGCAGGGGATGGATGAGCAAGTTCGCTACCAACAAAAAAAAAGGAATAGACAGACCAGGTTGATGTATATCTTCGGGTGACCCAGGGGTCCTCCACCTGAGCAAAGTGGGCTTCGCAAAATGACCGACCATAAGATGAAAATGCTCACCACCGTCACAGACTGCCCTGCGGCCGTGAACCATGTTTACCGGCACATCGTTGATGAGTGCCATGGCACTGAGGGGATTCGGCTGGAGCTCCATGACGGTCTGCTCAAAGCGTGGGCCGCTGCTGCCTGCAGGACGGGGCTGCTGGTTGGTCGACCATGTCGCCGGGGCGTTGGGCGCCTGTAGGGAGGCGGGCGTGGCTGCGGGGGTCTCTGCGGCGGTGGTGGGGACGGCGGGGGCGGTGGTGGACAGCGAGCGGGGAGCGGATTTGCGGGCGACGAGGAGGGCGCGACGTAGCATGAGTGCGAGATGACGCGCGATCACGTGGTATGGAGTAATTTGGAAGTTGCTAGTACTCAGTCCGTGGGATATAAAAGGCAGCCTCGCAGCCGACGCGCCCCCACAAGATTAATGGCCTCCAACTTTGACTTTACAGGCAAGTGCTATACAAGGTCGACGACATAGTTGAGTTACTGAGTATACTGATTCCGCCTCAGACAAGACACAGGAATCCCTTGCCGCGGCTATCCAAACCGCAAAAGACCACGCTAATGCACAGGTCCACCCCGTCCATATCGTCCATGTCCTTTTGAATGAAGGCGCGGGCGATGCATCCATGCCAGGCGTTCTCCCTGCTACCAGCGGTAATTCGCTGTTCACCTCCGTTATCTCACGAGCCGGGGGCGATCCGGTAAGCCGAGCTCTCGTACTATCATATCTATACTGACTAACTATCGCCTACAGGTAGTCGTCAAGCGATTAGTCCAAAAAGCTGTCGTTCGTTTGCCCACGCAAAGCCCTCCGCCCGATGAGACGTCTCTCAGTTCTGCCTCTCTCAAAGTCTTGCGCGAGGCTCAGGCTTTGCAGAAGACCATGCACGATTCGTACATCGCCCAGGACCATCTGCTTCTGGCTCTCTTGAAGGATGGCACGATCGCTGCCATCCTCAAGGAGGCTAATCTCACCGAGGCCTCCCTCAAAACCGCCATCGAGCAAGTCCGCGGAAACAGAAGGGTCGAGTCCAAGACAGCCGAGCAGGGTTTCGACGCCCTGCAAAAGTACGCCGTGGATCTGACGGCGCTTGCGGAGGAGGGGAAGATTGACCCAGGTACGAGCGTCATGAAATCGTGTACCATATAGCCTTCTGACTGCGCTGGACAACAGTGATCGGACGAGACGATGAGATCAGGCGTGCCATTCGCATTCTTTGCCGAAGGTATGTCCGACGAGCAGCTCGAAGGACCCTTGCTGACTATGTTTAGAACGAAAAATAACCCAGTGCTCATAGGAGAGCCTGGTGTCGGCAAAACGAGCATCGCTGAAGGCCTCGCGCAGCGGATAGTCAATCGCGACGTGCCTGCGAGCTTGATTGCTCGCTTGTACTCGTTGGATATGGGCGCGCTGATGGCAGGCGCCAAATACAAAGGTATGCATGGATTTCGCAATCGAGGCGATACCAGCTTTTCAAACAAGTCTTCCAGGCGAATACGAGGAACGGATAAAATCGGTCCTCAACGAAGTTGAAAAGGCATCCGAGGACGGCGGACCCGGCGTCATACTTTTCATCGATGAACTCCACCTCATTATGGCGGGACGAGGCAGCGAAGGAGGCGGGATGGTAAGCAACGCGATCACATGATGTGGGGTATCACTTATTGACATTTTCCTTATTAGGACGCAGCGAACTTGTTCAAGCCGCTCCTGGCTCGAGGAAAATTACGATGGTGAGTCTCTCATGTGAAGCTTGACTTTTCAACAACTAACAATATTGCAGCATCGGCGCAACGACCTTGGCGGAATACAGGAAATACATCGAGACGGATGCCGCTTTGGAACGTCGATTTGCCCAGGTTCTCGTCAACGAGCCGTCCGTATCCGAGACGATTAGCATTCTTCGTGGAATTCGCGAGAAATACGAGGTTCACCATGGTGTCCGAATCCTCGACGGCGCCTTGATTTCCGCAGCCACGTTGGCTCATCGTTACCTTACCTCGAGACGGTTGCCTGACTCTGCGATCGACTTGGTCGATGAAGCATGTGCCTCGTGAGTCTTTGTCTAATTGTGGTTCTTATAAGGTCGTGTAACTAATATCATGTAGGGTGCGAGTTACTCGTGAAACGGAGCCGGAAGACATCGACAAGCTCCAACGGCGCAAGCTCGAGTTAGAGGTGGAGATCCACGCTTTGGAGAGAGAAAAGGATGAGGCAAGCAAAGAGCGTCTTCAGCTGGCCCGCAAAGCAATTGCGGATGTCGAAGATCAGCTACAACCTCTGAAGGCAGCGTTCGAAAACGAAAAGCGGAGAGGGGATGAAATCAATATAGTTCGGAGGAAGATGGAGGAGTTGAAGGCAAAGGTTGAGGATGCGGAACGGAGGTACGTTTCTTCCTTCATCCTTGTTCAATACTAACGCCAAGATATATAGACGCGATCTGCAAACGGCCAGCGACATCAAGTACTACGTCCTCCCAGATCTCGCGAACCGACTTCAGCAACTAGAAGTTAAGAAGGCGGCAGAGGACGCAGCCGGCGGCGAAGATAACGACACTGTCACCCCCGAACATATTGCGGAGATCGTGGCTCGCTGGACGTCAATACCAGTCACCCGTCTCATGTCGTCCGAGAAGGAGAAGCTGCTGAGAATGGAGAAGATTCTGGCAAGCAGCGTAGTTGGTCAGACAGACGCTGTCAAGGCCGTCGCGAACGCGATTAGGCTTTCGAGGAGTGGCCTGACGAATCCCCAGCGGCCGATTGCGAGCTTTTTGCTCGCAGGACCGTCGGGCACCGGAAAGACTTTGTTGGCGAAAACGGTAAGTGTGAACTTTCTTTGCGATATTCGTCGCAGAAACTGATTAGGATTTTCTGACAGCTCGCAACACTTCTCTTCGACTCGCCGGATGCCATGATCCGTATCGACGGATCTGAGTATTCTGAAAAGCATAGCATATCTCGTTTGATCGGTATGTTCGTTCTTTGACTGACTCGTGTCATGATGCTAAACTAGTCTGAAGGGTCTCCCCCTGGGTACGTCGGCCACGATGCGGGCGGTCAGCTCACCGAATATGTTCGGCGTAAGCCGTACACGATTGTTTTGATCGACGAAGTCGAGAAGGCTTGCCGAGGTATGTTGTTTCTTGACAGACTCGCGTTATGATACTCAACCAGCTATCTCAGAATTCGTGACACTATTTCTGCAAGTGCTCGACGATGGGCGTTTAACGGACGGTCAAGGCAGACTCGTTGATTTCCGGAATACCGTCATAATCATGACATCTAATCTGGGCGCCGCCTTCCTGAACGATATGGGCGAGGGGCCTGTGAACACCCAAACGCGCAGTCTGGTCATGGGAGCCATACAAACACACTTCCCTCCAGAGTTCCTCAATCGTATCGACGAAGTCGTGATTTTCGTAAGTCCAAGGACTGCCTTGCATGTTTATTTCCACACACTCATACTTATGTTTTTAGCGCACACTTTCCCGGAAGCATGTGTTGAAGATCGTAGACATCCGGTTGAAGGAAGTCGAGGAACGCCTTGCGGACAGAAAAATTACTCTGGACGTGGACCCGGCTGCGAAGGAGTATCTCGTGTCCGTGGGGTGGTCGCCTCAGTATGGTGCAAGGCCCTTGAATCGGGCGATTCAGAGCGAGCTCCTGCACCCGCTGTCGAAGCAGATCCTATCTGACCGCATTCGGGACTCGGAAGTCGTCCGCGTCCAGTTTGATGGACCTTCCAACCGCCTCGCCATCGTGCCGAACCACGAAGGGGTTACAGCGGATCCGATGGACATCGACATGGACGACGACATTGAGATTGAGGAGATGGATTGAGTACCGCGATGAACGAGGGTCTCGCCCCAACAACTCAGCTTGCTCGGCTGCATGCCAGTCCCATCTCAAGGATAGAGGCCGCTTCGATCCTTGAAGTTTTGTAATTGTACATTCCTTGCTTATCTGCCTGTTCGACTGTAGCAGTGACCGTGACTTGTTGTTCAGAATTACCTAATTGTACCCAGTCATATGTCTTGATCGCCACTAGTGGTTAAGCACTACATACACGGGCCTCCAAGCCACCACCCTATAAGCTCGACTAGCCCTCCTCCGTTTTTTTCTTTCGCTTAGCCTCTTCCCCGAGTCTTCGAGCCTAACGAGGTTGCCTGAAGGCTCGCACGTGGCCAGGATGGATTCCTACATGTCCAGTACACACATTTCTATCGCCCTAGGCATCACCATCGGTCTCCTCGCCTCCTTCATTCAATCTCTAGGCCTTACGGTTCAGCGGAAGAGTCATGTACTCAACGAGGCCCTGCCTGAGCACGAGCAGCATGTGGAGCATCGGCGACCGTGATTACCCTTAACTCTCTGTTCATAGTCCAGTACTGAGCCTAGTGCAGATTGTGGCTCCTAGGCTTTGCGATCTTCATCTCATCTAATATAATCGGCTCACTTGTCCAAATCGCATCTCTACCTGTTGTAATTCTCGCACCGCTCGGCGCGGTCTCTCTCCTTTGGAATGCATTCTTCGCACGGCTCCTCCTCGGCGACGTATTCTCTCCTTGGATGGTCCTCGGCACATTATTCATAGCTGGCGGAGCTATCCTCATCGCGGTATTCGGAATCGTCCCCGAACCTACGCGCTCTCTTGCGGATCTACTCGAGCTGTTTCGGAGACCGACATTCGTTGTCTATTTCTCTCTCCTCGGAGGTGCGCGCTCGTTTGAATTCACATTCGTGACCCCTGACTTTTGCCAAAGCTGCCGTCTTCGTGTCTCTGATTATCGTGCGTGTCTTGAGGTGTGAACGAGTTGCCTTCTCAATGGATCTACCATAGACGCATGTTTCCGAGTACTCGTTCTCTCGCCGGCTGGCAAGAGCTAACGTCCGCCCAATCTCTCCCCCGGAAACTCCTTCCACGACCCTCATTCCCGAGAATCCCTCTACGCTAACAACAGGAGTGACCGACACTATTACTGAGGGGATTACTACGGAACGGACTCCCTTGCTGGACCGTAAATCTAACCCTTCCTCCACTTCCGTGAATTCATCGCGTTCATCGTCTCGCTCCCCGCGACAGGCCGACACGCTCGAGATGCGCTCCATTCACCGCACACGACTCATTCTGGCCATCTCGTATGCTTCATTTTCCGGCATCATATCGGGGATGTGCCTCCTTTTCGCAAAGAGTGGCGTTGAGCTGCTGTTGCTTACACTTCGCGGCCAGAATCAATTCTGGCGCTGGCAGGCGTGGGTCCTCGTTCTTGGCCTCGTGGTCTTTGCCCTGCTGCAGCTTTGGTACCTGCACAAGGCCCTAATTTTGGCAGATCCCACTTTGGTGTGTCCCTGTAAGCTGTTCGCTACAAGTCGGGGTAGCTATTGACGTTATGACAGCGGCGTTCTGTTTCTACAACCTGTCATCGATCGTGAACGGCCTCGTTTACTTTGACCAGTTCTCGCTGATTCCGCCTTTACACCTTGGACTGGTGGTCCTGGGGATCTTTGTCCTTCTCGGCGGAGTGTGGGTGGTCAGCATCCAATCCGGCGGCGGTACCGCCGACGCAGACGCGTGGAGCGACGAGGAGTCGGTCGAGGGTGAAGTTTCCGACGTCGATTCCGAGACACAGTATGTGGAGGGGGTCTCTGTGTCTGGCGATGGGTCAGAGGAGACGGAACGTCGAGGACAACTCTCGGACAATCGGCTCACTAGATCCGAATCGAACATTTCGGCCATGTCGACATCACAGGAGAGGACATTACGGAGTCCTCATTCAACGAGGTCCCAACCTCTTCCCTCTACTCTTTCTCCGCCGCGCGCGCGTCAAAGCATTGCTTCGAGACGGCGTTCACATCACCTCCGCGCACAAACCCTTACCTACCCCACTACCGCACCCGCCCCCATCCGGTCGCATCCCTAGGTGCCGGATTCCAGATCGGCCTGTCTCCGGTCAGCCCTGGGTTTGCGATCGTGCCGCGGGATCGCGGGCGGATAGTGAGTGGGCTCACGCTCCACCCCTCGTACGGATTTGGGGACGTTGTCGAGCAGGCAAGAAGGCGGGAGACGGAGCAGGAGCGGCGGCGGCGGCGGACGGTCAGCGAGGGGGATGTGAGGTCGAGGGTTGTAGCGCTCGAACGCGGCGAGCTGCTCGAGGGTGCGCGTGTGGGGCAGAGGGACGAGGAGCCAGAGAGGGGAGACCGCGATGGGAATCGGGGCAAGGCGCGATGGAGATGGTTAAGCTCCATTGTTGGACGGTAACGGTTCCCTCCATATATACATATCTACATATCTACCATGTTACCAGCACACACTAATCAAGTAGCATAGAATCTAAAGCACGTTTCTGTATGCCTGGCTCTACTTGTACTTGTTCTGGAGTGGCTCTGGACTTGGCGAATCGCGGGACTCTCCAGGACGTCAATACGGTTGGCAGAGCAGCATAACGCCGATCAGATGACCGCGCTGGTATAAGTACTTGGGCCACAGCGAACAGGCCCCTGCTAACTCCGCTCCTGCACGAAGAACGTTTGTGTTATTGCTGTCACGATCTAATGTGACCGTCGTTAAAGCCAAGCTTTTTTCGCTCAATGAGGCATCGCTAAAATCGCTCTCTCCTCTCTCCGTGGACTGGTCCTTCCCAGCGTTCTTCATTCTCCCCGCCTTTCCCGACCCCGGTGTCCTTGAGCCATCTCCTCTGTCCTTTCCTCTAGCATTTGTCTGCGACATTTCAGGACCTTATCTCGTTCATCATGGTTTACATTGCTGTCTCCGTTGCGCTGCTGTGTCTCGCGCGCCTCCCGGCGGTTTCTGCGCACGCCCGCATCAACACCCCCCCGATTCGTTCTGTACGTTCATTTTGCGCAACCTGTGGTGCACTCGTTGACTCTATTTTCGTGCGTTTGTTATTAGCCTGGCAACAACTTCTTGCAACAGTGCGGCCAAACTTCCTTTGCGTCCGTCCAGGGGGA